>WEKY01045323.1:0-48353 GCA_013390045.1 Picathartes gymnocephalus | reverse complement strand
CGGCAGGATGGGGCAGAGCCGCCCGCTCCGCCACCCGCCGCTAGGGCGGCCGGCCCGGCCCGGCCCGGCCCGGCTCGGATTGAGTGAGCTCCGGTCGGTCCCGGCCCGCGCCCCTCGGCCCGTGCGGCCCTGCGCCTACTCGCTCTCCCCTCTCACTCCACGGCCGGGCGGGGGCGGCGGGGGCCCGATACAAAAAAATAAATCGTAACGGGAAACTCACGGGCTCGCAGGGCTGTGCGTCACGCCGGGGTTACGTCCTGCGCGCGCCGCCGAGACGTCACCGCGCAAACCTCCCGACCACCCCGCCGCCCCGCGCGGGGCTACACGCACACGCAAGCGCGCACAGCATGCCCTCCCTCCCCCCGCAGGGAGCGCGCGCCGCCTCCCCGCCGCGCGCCTTTCCCGGTCCCGGGCGCGGCCCCGCGGGCTCGCAGGAAATGTCCCTCTCCCGGGCTCAGAGGAAATGTCCCCGCGGGCGGCTCCCCAAACGCGCCGGGCGCACAGCGCCGGCAGCCAGCGCGGCCGTCGCCCGCCGTGCGGGCTCCCCTCACCTCCGCCGCGCGCGGCCCTTCCCACAGGCCTGGGAAACCAGGTCAGGTGCGGCAGGATCTGCGGCGGGGCGCTCCCGAGCCAGCGGGGAGGCAAAGGCAGGCTCAGGCTCAGGCCTAGGTTCAGGCTGCTGCAGACGGTGCCAGGGGGCGCGGGGAACCTGAGCGCAGCGGGCAGGGCCCAGGGGGCGGGATGCCACGAAGTGACAAAAAGACACGTTCAGTGCCATTCCCTCCTCAGATTAATGCTGCTGAGGCAAACCCCGGCTCAGAGAGGGAATTCTCCCAGAGTAAGGGGAAAGTGGTAAGTGGGTAGAGACTGCTTAGATGAATTAATTTTTTCCCTTCAGACTTGCTGGGCCCAGAGGATTTCACACTAGAGTAAGAAGCTGGTAAAGGCAACGTTAGAGGTGTGAGCAGTGGTCAGAGTGCTCCGGGAGACAACAGATGTCAGGAGAGAGGAAGAAGAAAAACACGGCACATGTAATTCAAAAGGGGAAAATAGGTAGAGCCAAGCACTGTCAATCATTCCAGCCTCTGCCCAGAAAAGTAGTGAAGCAAATAATCACACATCTTTAAGTACATGGTAGCTAATGAAGTGATAAGTTGCAGCCAACATAGATTTGTCAAAAAAATCACATCAAGCCAAACTCATCCCAAGCTGTGACAGGGTAACAGGCCTTGGATGTGAGTGGTGCTGGATCTGTTATGGTTTGAAAACTTAAGTAAGGTTTTTGACACCATCTCAGAGAAGTCTTAATTGAGCAAGCAAAAGACATAATGAAATTACTGCAGTGGTGCAAAAATACATCAGCAACGTTTCACTGTGACAAACAGCAGGACGGCAAATATGGTTCCCTGGATGTGGGTATGTCCTGAGTGTGGTACCAAGTCTCATTATATGAGTGACAGAATACAGTTTACATGAAGGATTTGCCAACAATGCCAAATTGGCAGAGCTGGAAGCATATTGCAGCACAAGAAAAGAATTCAAAACCTTCCTGAAAAAATAGTTGCAGAAATATGATGCAATTGAATAAATACAAGTGCCAACTTCAACATTTAAGCACGAAAATAACAATTGCACAATTGCAAGACTGGAAACAGATGAATAAACACCAGGTTTACAGAAAAGGGGCTGGGGATCAGAGTAAATCACAAACTGAACATGCATCAACAATGTCACACCGTTGTGAAAAAAGCTGCAGTACACACAGATGTGTAAACAGAACTGTCATATCTAGGACATAGGAAGAATTCCTCATGTTTAATACTGGTGAAGCCTCATCTGTATGTTCAGATTTGGCCTCTGCATTTCAAGAAAAATTTCTTTCAAAAACTTCCAGTCGAAGACAGTACAAGGAAGGGGGGAAAAAATGTCATCATTTTAAAAGATGTGACCCTAATTGAAAATAGGAATGTGTGAGATTTTTTTAGTCTAGAGAATAAAAGACCATGGGCAGAAAAATCCATTGTTCACTAAGTCCACTGCAGACAAGGCTAAACTTAACAGCTTTAAACTGTACTGAGAGAAATTTCAGTTAGACGTTAGGAGCAGTTCTGTCGATACAGAGAAATAAAACTGGCATATATTCTCTACAGGATCCTGGAAATGTTATTAGTATGGTTTTTAATATTAAGTTACATATCTATAGGAAAAATATAAAAGCATTTGACTGCTGTGAAGTAATGGAGGCACACTAGGTAATAATTGTTTTCAGCATAATTTTCTGTAGCTGCAGTTACTATCCAGATATCTGTTCTGATCCTATTTTTTTCTGATAAAAGTGAATTCCAGAGGAATTTAAACATTTAATGTGTTGTCATGATCTTAGGCACAGGTGTAGATATCCCCTTTGGGAGTCTTTGTCATGTCACAATCAGTATAGCTGTGTGGCAACATATGTCACATGCTCAGCTAATTTGCTAATTTATAAACTTTATATATCACTATAAATTCCACATTTAAAAATAATGTGTGTGTTAGTGCTCATGTAACCATCGTCTATCACAGCTTTTGCTTTTCTTTTCTTTTTCTCCATGGTACCAGAGGCTAATTTTCCCCAAAATTCATTAAATTTGGGGGTTTCTCTGGAGCTTGCCAGTTAGGAGAAGGCAGTGTGAGTGATTTATGTTGTGGGACTGAGACCCACCAAACTCAACTCATTAGAGATGACTAAAAGGCCATTAAATAGGCCAATTTTCAATCTCCACTGAGTTAGACTGAATTCAAACTGATAGCCCACAGGCAAAAGGCTATGAATTTCATTAACAGTACCCCAAAGCATTCCGTCCCCTAATGAGTGCTAATATTATTCTTCTGAGAATTAAGCTTGTTTTCTGAAAATATACATTTATAAAATCGAGTTCTAATTATTTTGGAGCTTGTAAGGGCAGTTTTTCCATTGCTCTTAAACACAAGAAATATTATCATCTTGTGCAATTCACAGATTCCTTCTAAGAGTCTTACATCATATGTGCTCCATGTTAACCAAAATACAAACAATAAAAATGTGAAAAACCAAATACTAATACTAGCCCTATGCTTCTTGCTGAAAATCATATATTTTATTGCATGCAGTCATTTTAAGGTCATCACACTTACCTAAATATATTTTGTCCCATAGAAGGTAAGATTTAAGGAACAGCAATTCTTGCTTCAATTCTGCAATTAATAACTGAAGGAAAACACCAAATTCCATAAAAGTATTAACTTATAGAAGAAGATGCAGTGTTTTATTATACTTCACATCTATTTGTGAACAAGTAAAATGCTTAGCATAAGAAAACCTGAACTTCAGTTCTAATGCTGCCAAATCCCACAATTTATTGTTAGTTTAAAGATATCTAGCAATTTTTAAATCTTTCAACTTGATACTTGAACCAAGAGGCCTGATTCCATTAGCTCTAGTGGACTCTTAAAAATGCTTATGATTCACATAATCTGTGGATCAAAAGAAAAATCCCCATTTGGTGTGAATGAATAGCGCACATAAATGCAATATTTCATTAAAATGGCAGTGTGGTAAAAGATTATGTCCAGTGGTGTCAGAAGTCTTTTTTGATATCTAATTCCACATTTGTTGCCATTTCTGGTATGTGAAAAGTAGTAGATGATCTTAAAGGTTGCCTGATGGATTAAGAAGACTTGAGAAATTGACACAAAATGACACAAAACTGGGATTGCATTTCTGCACAAAATAGAAACTTTAGGACCAGTGAAGCATTCTAATGTCAGTAAAAAAACATGTATGGCCAGTAAAGAACCACACAATAGGACTCCTGAAAATCAAGCCAGATATTGCACAGCTGGCTTTTTGTTTGCAGGAATTCTGGCTCTGTCCTGTATTATTTCTCCACCAATGCAGACATGGCCTAATAATGGTTAAAACTGCATTTGAAAATCTCTTGAGAGAATGATGCTACCTAGTTTCTCCTGGTCTTCAACATGGCTTTAAAAAGCTTAAACCAAGGCAGGTTCTTGCAAGTTAGCAGCAAACTATGATTAACTGGAACCAGTTTAGAAACTGTTTCTTCATATAAACATTTTTGTAGCTGAAGCTGCAGAGGGAGAGTTGGAACAGCTTTAAGCTGAAGCATTTTGAATGAAAGAAGACTGCAAATGCCTCCTTGTAACACACAGCAAAATCCCAAATGCCTGGAGGGAAAAACTTTTTAATGATAATTTCTTACATTTATATAGCACCTTTAATTCCCTAGGACCCCAAGCACTTCATTAAGTCTGTGCAAAAAGCTTCACCATGGAAATATAACCACTATATGCATCATTCCTTGAAAATTTCATATTCAGTTGACACATATTCTGGTTATCCTGTGTACTGCAAACATAACGACAGCAGATAAAATATTAAGCTATATAATTTTGAGTTGTAGAAAAATTTAAGGCTGTATGGTTTACAAAATGCTCTCATGTAATGGATACATTGCATTCAGCCCATTCATTTTCCTTCTCCATTTACTATTTCCATCTCATCTTTATACCATAGCCTTGGTAAAAAATTTTGTCTTCCGTAACATTTTCAAAATTGGAATGATTCTTGATGTCTGAGTTTCAGACAAAAATGGTCTCTATAGGAAAAAGTAGCATCTTTTATTACATTCACTACTACAGACTGAAAAAGTCGAGGCTTTGATTACCTAAGATATAATTATGGGATCTTTTTAAGGTGAGATGGTTGTACTAATAACATCCCTTGCCTTTATGTATAAAGTTTGTCTTGTCTCTGCCCTTAGACCCTTGTAACTACAAAAAAAAGCACACAGAAACATGATGTGAAAGGTGCTTCATTGCTCAACTTGCCACAGAGTTTTTCTTTTCACCCTATAGAGATGTTTCTCATTTCTTGGCCTTTCTTACAATGACATGATGCTGATTTTACTAATATCCACAAATTTAGGAACTCAATGTACTGGTTGTTTCAACAAACAGTAATCAACATTTATTTCAATTGAAATATTAGAAGAACTAATAAAAGAATTATTTAGAGCAGTTTGATTTATTTCAACATTGTAAAAACCAAAAAGGGGGAAGTGACTTTTCCTAATTTTTTTTTCTGTTTTAGCTGTTAATTCATCTTTTGCTGGCTTGCTTGTTTCACAGGCTCTTTTGAGATACAGCTGTCAATGTTAATTAAAGAGGCTGTCTCGTCTTGTCTATTTTTCAGACAGAACAAAAAATTTATTTTATTTATAAATTTAGTCTCTGCTATAAATCAAGATATACTAGTCATTTTTGTCAATATGAATTAAACTTTTAGAATTATCAATAAAATAATAAGAGAGCAGGAAGAGCATATAGCTAAAATTAAAACCATTAGCCATTAAACCTATGTCTTTCTTAATAGTGATCCCAAGATAACGTTAGTCCTGAAATAAAATATTTTGCAACAGAAGGGTGTTTAGACAGTGTGCCTAGGGAAACATTACTGCTTGGCACTGTGGATTGCTTTTAGAACTGTCCTGCTGTTGTAAGTGTTTGAAATCTCACAGCTAGGAGAAGACTGCTCAGATTACATAACAAAGACAACTGCCACTCTGTTTTCTCACTGCTCAGCTTCTGTCCATAGGCAATGGTATGAAAATTTCCTTGTCTGTTGCTCAGACCTGCTCCCCTTGGCCAGGCCTGGGCTTGCAATTACAAAACAGCTTTTGTCAGGAGGGCAGCAGCTCGTTCCCAGCTTGCCATAGTTGTCTCCTGTTCTCACTCTTACCACTATGGACTGTTCCTGTCATCTGCCACTGGTCAGAGGGGAGCAGCTGCTGGGCCACCACTGCCTGCCTGGCACACCAGGCTCCATTCTTAGCTGTTCCACAGGTACCACCACAGTAAACATTATCAATTACAAATCCTGGATTATCAATAGTCATTAATAACCTTCGTCCTTATTTTATTTTATCTGGTGTTGTTCTAATTCATCCTCCATTAAAAAGACAATAGCTAAGCCTACATCTGTGTTCTCTTCAGGAGGATCTGCCATCTCTCTTCTCATGTCTGAGCTACTGAGCTCAAGTCTCACAGAATTCAAAGATCACAAGAAAGCAGATTAATGTAGGAAAATACCACCATATATTATAACACTGACCTTCTTAAAAACAATGTATTGCCTTGGAGAGTTGCCATTTGCATCACACACAGGAAGCATTAATGTATGAAAATATGCTATAAGCAACAAAACCATAACAAGTTTCTTCCTGAATCTGTTGATTAATTATAATTTAGTATGAGAGGAAGAAAGCAGTGGCAATAAACTGGCCTTCAACAGATGATGGAAAAGGACTTAGATCTAATAGGTATATATTATCATAGCTCTGCTTAACTGATGATTCAGTTCACATTATAGTGCCAAAATGATACACAGGGAGAAGACAGAAATAGTAATTTCAAGATCCTTGTTTCAGGTGTCACCCTGGTAGCCTTAACATCCCCCTGCAGAGGTCACAGCACAAATGAATCCAGCTCCTACCACTAAGGGCCACGTGCCGAACCTTTGCCACGACTGTGCTACGCTGGCAGAGTGCTAGTGACAAGAGGGAAATTGCACTAGACCTGAGAGAGTCACGTTCTGTCTCCAAGGTGTGTCACCCCTCTTCCTACATCCACCTCTGTGACCAGCATCAGGGTCGTGTCCGTGGCTGCAGCACATGTTAGAGACCAGAGCAATGTCCATGTGGAGATTAGTGACAAGAATCCTTTCAGACACTCTCCATCTCCAAAGTTGTGACTTCTCTATGTCCAGTGAGGGATACAGGTGGCACAACATGTTCCTCAGACAAAGACCATTTCAATACCCTCCCAAAAAGGAAAAGGCTTTGCTAGCCAACCCCCACCACTTCTGTACTTCAGTCATCTGGCCAGATGGAAGCCAGGACAAAGATCCAAGAAAAGACATCTTCACCAAAATCCTTTGCCATTAGAAGCAAGTTCCATATGTTTTAGCAGCACTTGAAAAAAGAACAGTGTCTCTCAGTCGTCAAAATCATTGCCAGGCAGGATTTCAAACCACCTTCTTTTCCCTGCGATTTCCTACTCCTCGGCCTGGTAGGCAATTGTTACATCAGTAATTCTGATTTCTCTCACTGTTGCATACACCTGGACATACACCTTCTTGTCCTTATGCTTGACACAATTACAAAAATCTTTATTACTGTTTTTTTGTAAAGTGCCAGAGGTTTGTGTATGGGAAGACATAACAATCATATTTAAAGAAGAAGTAAAGAAAGCAAAAAGTCATTTTACTACTATTAATGTGGAAGTACTGGGGATCCTATTTCATGTTTAGGTAAGATCACAGCAGCAGAAAGTCTGTTTGACATGTTATACCTTCTGTTTGTTTCTTAATTGTAAGGGGTTTGGTTTTGATCAAAACAATTATATAATGAATATACCTGAGTTTTCTAACATCAGAGATAAAGCTTAAAAAAAACCTACAAAAGCCTTTTTAGACCATATTGTAGTGTATGGGTAAGTATGTATCTTCAGTGCATAAAAACAGACATCTTTGTAATTGAATCCTGAGAAGGAGGGTGGGAAAAACTACATAAAACTGTGATAGTTCTACACAGTCTTAGAGTTAAAATGCAATTGTGAAAAATTCTTTATTAAATTCTGTGGTTGTACAGAATCAGTGTATGGCATGGTATGTTAACAAAAAAGAAAAGACCAAGTTACAATCTAGGGTTATTATAATGACAGCATTGTTACCCAATAACTTTTTCCTTACCAAAATCCCTGCCAATCCCTTTTTATGCCAAAGGAATAGGAGTATCTCTTAGCTCCTCACTTTGACCACATCCATTACCGCTCATATGCCAAAAACTATCTTCAGTGCAACGATCAAAAGCTATATTTAAAGTTTGGCTTCTCTCTTGTTCATCCAGTATTTCCATATCACATCCCACTTAAACTCTCATGTGAATTATTTTGAACAGCAGCTCATTTGCCATTATCTCATTCAGGAAATACTGTCAGGTTTGGGATTTGCAGGCAGATCTTGTATTATACCACTACTGGTTTTAGTGTAAAGCTTATATGAATATAAAAAGTTTTCTTATAAGCTCATTGAAATAACTGCACAGACTTTAACAAGCTTTCAACCAGGCTCTAAGAAAAAAAATTCTAGCACTAGTTTTCCTACTAACAAAAATCTGTGTATTTAAAATAACTGTAAAATAGTTATTTCAGAATCCTGGAATGCATGCTGAGTAGAGGTTTCTCAGACAAAAGAAAGAGTGAGGAAACTTAGAAGAACAGTCATGTTCAGTGTTAAAATTTGTCCCAGTTTCACAGGCCTTGGCTCTGGGTTCCAACAGAGTGTGTGGAAATGGGCTCAGATAAAGCTTTGGAAGTGTATCTTTAGTGAGATCATACAGATAATTCATAGAGTAAAAATGGGGTATCTGTAAAAGCAGAAATAGTCAGCAGAGTAGTATAATTTTGGGAATTTCAGCAGAAGCAGCTATATCTGAACACTCAGGAAGCACTCAAATCTGTCTATTAGTGTGTCAAATGTGTTCCTCTAATTCCATCCCAAGCATATTTGAATTTCTTCTTAAGAAGTTATGTGTGAATTGTCATTTAAATATACCTCTGTCTTTGACTTACTACATTTATATTTTAGTCTAAAACAGCATAGAAGTTTTTACTTACTCTGCACAAAAGAGAATCCTGATTTTGAATTTTAACAGGAGCCAGATAATGGTGGTTTAATATTTCATGTAGATGTCTTAATCAGCAAGTCATTTAACCCAACCAGTGTAAGAGAGTACTTTTTAAAGTATCCCGTTTACAAATAAGCAATAACCATGTTTTGGCACATTTTATCAATTATGCTTTCCAAAAGAGGAGGGCGTCATCTTATTTGTCATAGTTTTAGGAAGCACAGCTCTCCACAGTGACTGTTAAAATGGCACATGCTGGGGAAAACAGTGCTTATTAGGATTAATTTAAGACAATGGGTACTCACTAAGCCTGAATTGTATATGATCACTTCCACCATTAATGCATTACAGTTTATCTCATCCTTTAAAAAGAAATAATTATATATTAAGAATTCCTTTTTTTCCTCTGACAGAGCTGACAGAATTTAAATCTCAGGCCCAAGGGAGGAGAGCAGTGGCTCAAAGCATGCAGCCCTCCTGTGCTGCAGCATGACAGTGCAGAGGGCAGTTCAGGCCAGCAAGGGCTACAAGGAACAGTGACAGCCCATCCTTTCAGGAGTTTCAAGTAGTAGGTCGTGGAAAATTAATGATGCCTGACTGTCAAAGCCTGTGTTGATCAAACAGCTCTGCAGCCTGCTGAGAGCAGAGGCTGAAAACACCCTCTAAGAGCACATACTGCTTTCGCTGCATAGGACCCAGAAACAGGAGATCACAGTGCTTCATAGCAGTTCAGGGAGCTGATCCCTGGTATTAACAAGAGGCTTGGGCTGGAAACCAGGGTGAACATTCAGGACATGGAGTCACCGTTTCTAACGCCAGGCATATGTGAACTTTGGCCCCTTTGTACCTCCTGTGCCAAAAAGGGTCACTGTAAAGTACAGCCTGGGGCAGCAGCAAGCGGGGGAGCTCCTGAATGCAGAGATGTTGAAAGTCAAGGTAGGGCAATCACGACACGGGCACAGGGGCTGTCCCTACATGCTGTGTTATGTCTCCAGATCTCGTAGGTACCTCTACCCCATATCAGCAGCAGGATACCATGTCAGGCCTTTCCAGTACTCATGTGACATCAGTACACATGTTCCACATACAACCCACAACCTACACACCCCTATCTTTATGTAAAAAACCTCACCCATGACCTGCCTTCTGATCCTGCTGCAGCGGCCAGTTGATCTCCTCCCTGGGATGGTCAGCACCTCTGTGGTCCCTCAGTCCATTCAGAGATGACTCACTCAGACCTTCACTTCAGAAACAAAATCTGTAGCACTCTCTCCTTCTGCTTTGTAAACAACACAGAGAAGTGGGTCACTCTTCCTCCTGGGAAGGAAGGTAGCTGATCCTCCTCTGGGTTAAGAGATTCAGAAAAGGCTTGGCTTGTAGCTGTGGCCTCCCAAACATGGAAGAAAACTGTGAGAAGCCCAAAGTGTTTGCAGATGGCAGCTCAGGGCCAGGTGGAGGGGGCTGCACTGGGAGTGATGAAGAAGACATCACTGTTAACCAGGGGGCCACATGGCCAGCTGGTGCTGAACAGGTGTGGGCAGGTGTGGCACACACAGAGGTGTGGGCAGGTGTGGCACAAACAGGTGCAGAGCTGTAAAGACTAAGCCACATGGCTCTGTTGGACAGGTACAGGGGTGCTTCAGGGAAAGGCACTGAGTGGAGATGGTCCAGATTCTATGCATGTCGGGGGAAACTGAGAATGTTTCTGAGCAATTCTCCTGTAGTATCCCAGAGGGCACGTAGTGCTCAGGCAACAGAGCCCTAATGGCAGCACAGGAGCACTTCTACTGGACAGAAGGACAAAACTAGTTGGCCTCCCTACATTTGGCAGTTCTTTTGTTCTAAGCAGGATGAGAATATTCTACTTGCAGGGAGGGGAGGCTGAATGAACAAGTCCCATTTCTCAGTAGGAGCAGGAAAATTAAATGGCTTGGCAAGTACCCCACTGGAAATGTCATGTGAGTGATTACCTGTGCACCTAAAAGGAAAAATAACCTAATATAAAATGTAGTTATGTATCAATCTCAACTTGCAATGCCTCCTATCCATGGGATCTCAAAAAATCCCCACAAACTCAAGCCTTGAGTTTCATTTAATTTAGAAACTAAAATTTTGATTTTTTTTTTTCTTACACTGGGCTAGGTTTGAAAAGAGACTATAGAAAAAGGAACTACCATGAAAGAGCTTGTAGAAGAACCCAAAAATTCTCCTTATTTTATATTTTACTTCAATGGAACTTTACGTGTGAGAAGACTGGCCTGGTCCAGATTTAATCATTCTTTTCCAAAGCCTGGAAGACTTGCAGGTGTGCCTGTGCTTTACATTCTGCTTCACGTGAGTATTATTTTGATTTTTATTTTACTAGTATTTAAAAGCACTCACTAGAAGTTCCTGCAGCTGTTTGGCCACGTAATAACAGCCAGCCTCTAATTCCTCATGTATGGCACTCAGCATGGTGTAATCAGAAAAAAGGCCCCAAACCTGTTCCTGCATTCTAGTAAGTCTGTGTGTCACTGTAGGAGATCAGAATCCTGTCCAAATTCTGCAAAGTCTAACAGAACAACAGTTGCCAAATGACAAAACCTATCAGAAGACACAGAGTAAAAAGGCACGTCTTTGTTTCTGATCTTCACGGCACCAGTACTGGCAAGAGAAATGTCAAGGTTTCCAAAATAAAGCTAGTTAACCACTGTAACTGCTATTAAATATAAACAAAGACATAAAAGTAGAGTCGTTGGAAGCCAGTATATAAAGGTTTGAAACAGTAGCTATGTACACAATTACTGCTTTGTTAATATTATCTACTCCTGGAGCTGTGCAGCTCCACTGCCTGTGCTGGGAACACAGGCACAGACCTCAGAGAGCTGCAGCAGGAATTCCAAGAGCAAAGTATTTGTGCAGCCACACTGTGGAGTGGTGGGAGGAGAACAGGGACTGCAGAGAGGTGCAGCTTCTTCCCCTTTACTGTCAGGCAGGACACACTGCACAAGGAAGCAGCAAGACTACCTTCACTGTCCTTCTCCTCAGTAACTCCCCTCATCTTAGTAAAGGCCAGGAAGCCAAATTCGTGACAGCAGCTAGTTGTTTTAAAGGCTCTGCCACTGTGGCAGTAAGAAAACATGTGTTGGCAGCCTAAACCAGATAAAATTACTTGGAAGATAACATAAAAGTGAGAACTTAATGCATATTAATTAGTATGTTAGAAATACAGCCATTTTTCTTCCATTAACACAGCTGTTCAACAAATGCACTGTTCAGCACTGACCACCCATATGATATGGTAAAGATGGCATTTTCCTAAGTAAGAATTATAGTCTGTCTGTACACAAAACCTGTATCCATTTAATTTAATCAGTAAAGAAATGGATGCAGTACTGTCAACATGTAGACAAAATGCAGGGGGTAAAATGACATTGTATGGGTCTATTCAATACTTACAATTTCAGCAGCCTTGTTTTCTGCATGTACAATGCTGGCATTTTTCATCTGAGCACAACCTAAAATGATCCAGATTCTGGATGTGAGGAAAAAGTCTCTGATCCACCATCCACTGGAGTCCAAGCTGGTCTTTTGGGGAACTGCTAAAACAATCCAAACAGAACTGTTTGTGCAGAATTGCACTGAACTGCTGTCTGAGACGTGGCCATTATTAGAGTATTCCTGGTGCTTCAGTATTACAAAAAAAATACAATAAAATAATTAATTGATGTCATTAAGTTGCTGTGGTGTTAAACACATACTGCACTCAAACACTGAATGTTGACAATGTATTATTTCAGGTTTTATGACAATGCCTCTGTGGTAATATTTCTGCAAAATCTGTAAGATATAGGAAGAAGAAGTCTGCACACTATAAAGTGCCACAGAACTGAAGACTTGTCATAACAAAATGAGCTATAAAAACAATCATATTCAGGCAACATCACTCCCATTAAACACCTAATGATGCCACAGGCATATTAGTGGGGAAATGCTCATGAGGCTCATGAAGAATTAGAAGAAAAAAAAAGAAAATAAAACCCCTTCTCCTAAAACCGCCTGCCAAGCTGTTTGTACATTCTGCCGCAGGCAGTTTCTTGAAAAAGATGGAGACGTGAATGGAGACAAGCAGTGACTGTTAGATGCTGATGATGGTGAGGGCAAGCAGAACTGATGCTGGAGATTAAGGGCTGCATTTTGCTTTCAGTTATCTCGCCTGTCTCAACATTGCATAGTATTTAAATGAATCTGTTACATAAGGCATTTCTCCCGTCTACGCCGCTGAGCAGCCATATTCTCCTCTCTGGTATGGATTGTCTTGGGAACCTTGCCAAGCTGTGACAGAGCAGTGCATAAAAGGAAATCATGCTCATAAGCTGGGGGTAGGGAGAGCTGCAGGTGAACAGATTCAATGCAGCAATGCATATACACTCTCCTGTCTCACAAACTGAGGGTTTAAATGAAAGGGGAGCTACAGTGCTGCTTTAAAAAAGTGCATAGGGCTGCTAAAGACCCCAAACATCCCATTCATTTGCTCCAGGGAGGGTGTGAGCATAGTGGAGCAGAACTGCTCAACATTGCACTGGCTACTGCTTTGGCTGATTGGAAGAACAAATAAGTACTTTCTCTTAAGATGACAGAAAAACCACATCCAGTTTTGGAGCCCATTCCTAATACTGTGAGCACCTCCTTTACACTAAGGAAGGATCTACACCTTTTAATTAAAGACAAAGGGAAACACAGGACCCTGCCTCTTGTAGGAGTAAGTTATTACCTGCCTGCCAGGACCTGTCTGCAAGGTTTGGCATTTCCTATAGAATTCAGGGAATGCACTCGTTAATATTAATTATTTTATTTATTAATAGTCAAGCTCTCAGGTAGCTGTTGACTTTTCATCTCTATAACTCAAAATGCTTTATGAAGGAGATCATTATCAACAAAGGAACACAGACATCTACATTTGGGCTTTGGCATGGGAGGAGTGTCACAGTTCACCTCCAAAGTAGATTTGCCAGCTGAGCTTTAGTCTGGCCACCTGCCCTGGAAACAATTAAATTAGTGGGGGTGGGTGGAGGGATTCCTAGATGAAGTTCAGTTACACAAAGATCTACAGGAGATAAGGCAACCCTACACAATATTGTGCCTGGCTGGAAGATGTGGAGGTCAAGGAGACTCTCAGCTTGAAGTCTACAACACTGCAGCAATGTCCAGGCATCTCCAGATCAGACCAAGATTCATTACTACAAGGTACTGTAGTAGATTACTGCACTGTGTGGATTACTGCACCGAACACTTTTAACTGCTCCATCCCTAACAAAGATTTACTGTCCTTTCACCATCTTCACTTGTTATAGTAAAAGACAGGTAAAGAAATGTGTTTGAGCTGATAAATTTTTCGGCAGTTTTGCACTGCACACAGACTGGGGTTTTTTATCTTAATGACCTGCAGCTGAAACAGATGTTTTGCTTTAGTGTTTTAAAGCACTTCACAAAACTTAACACTAATTTATTCTTTCATAGTGCAGGAAAAAAAAAAAAGCTTGATATCGTTACTCACATAACAGAACAATGTGAAAAATGGAAACAGATGTGTCTCATTTAAGCATGAATAAGAAGGAAGTGAAAGAAAAAAGATGATGATGTACTAGTGATTAAGAGAAATATGATGGCTTGGTTAAGTCAAGACAATTTCTTATGGATCTCCAGTGAGTCTCGAAAGATCTTCCTAACAACTTGGTCCCTGATTCAGCAAGCACATGGAAATGCTTAACTCCAGCTGAAGAGGTTGTCTCACATGCTTCATTTATAATGCTTTTAGAAACTGTATAGCTAAATGAATGCTTTTCAGTTAGGAGTTGAGGGATCAATGGCATTGTTCCTGAAGACAGTAAAGCACTTACTGTTTTCACAAACTACAGACATCAAAATTTGAATATCAGAATAGAAATAAGTCAAACTCAAAATACATTGCTCCTGAAACATGAATAAGTGCTTTGATTTCCTGCAGCACAGACAGAGCATTGCAAGATCCATAAACAGCAGCCAAGGACCCACTGAGAGCTCCAGCGTTCTCCCTAAGGAGTGCAGCTCCTGGCAGCAGGGATGTGATCTGCTTCGGCAACTACCTGTCACCAGAGACTGTCCCTGCAGAAAGAAAGGTTCAACTTCAGCTGCAGAGATTCCTTTAAAAATCTTTTGTAAACTTTCATGAGTTCACTGAGGGCCATGCAACCCTTTAACAATCCACCACTGAGAAAAAAATTACTTGCAGGGATGCACTGAACCTGGGCAAGGGGCGTATGTAAGTGTCCCTCAGTTTCTGTGTCTGGTGGGATCTGGATGCAGACAAAGAATCCATCTTTCATTGTTGGTGCTAATTTTGTCTTAAGCCTGCCTTGGATGGCGAAGGACCTAAGGCAGACCATCAGGCTTAGACAAGATAGTTCCCTCCCTCCTTCCAGAGTAAAACCCAGGCCAAGAAATGTGTCCCTGTCGCAGAAGCATTGCCATGGCTCCCAATGGCCTCCAAGATGCCCTGGGGCTCTCACCACTATGGAAGGCAGGACAACCCCACCTGTGCTCACAGCCAGGAGTGAGGTGCAGAGATTTCCTCCACTACAACAGATCCTCTTGGTATTTCCATTTTATCAAATGCCTGCTTAGACAGCTTTTACTCTTTGTTACCACAGACCAAATGATCCTCTCTCCAGCCTAAATGAGTTATTTTTGGTCCATCTGCAACTGCATGTCCTTCCCCAACATGTGGAAGAAGTGTAGCTACTCCTGATGTTCCCAGCAAGGAAGAAAGGCAAAAGAAATGTTCAGATTCCCCATGAATTAAAGCACTGTTAAAAAAATTAAATCCTTTTGTTTCTAGACTGTACCGATTTATTAGGAACCATTGGGTAGAAACATGGAGCAGTATAAAATTCTTTTTACAAAGGAATTCTTAGAAGGAAAAATTGAAAATAAGGCTTCAAATATTCTTGTTTGACTTTTAAGGACAACATTTCAGTTCTGGGAAACTATCACTTTCCACTCAGCAATTTTAATATGAAAATAATGTTTCTGAATTTGTCGCTGATTTTAACAGAGTTGCCGAGAAAGATTTGGCCCCATATGCAGTCCACAGACTGTGCATGCAGAATTAATACTCTTGTTAACATTACTATATGCAAATGCTTCCAGCATGCAAAGAGAGATTTGTATTTCAGATTAATATTTTATGGGAGTTTTGTGTGTACATGATAAATGAATAAATGGAGGGACACAAGGGGACATGAAGAACATGTGCATCATGTGTGAGAACTGCATTAATTCTTAAATGTTTGCAATGGCCACAGGATGGTTAAGGAACAAAAAAGATTTATTATTGCAATTACATAGGCAGAGAGAATAAGGAAAGAAAAATGAGAGATCAAGGGAGTCGTTTCAAGTTACAGTTTCTCCAGCTGTAGAGCTGGCTTGAGAGGTTGTCCAGAATTTTCTGCCCCCATCCTTTCCACCCTGTGTGCCTTCCCCTAGCTACAGATCACCATGCCTTTAGTTCTGCCAATTCAACCATTTGCATGATCAAGCTTTAAACCAGCTCTTAATTACAACATGGAATCACACTCTTAGTTTATTTGGTCTCTCCTTCTTTTCCATCTTGAGGGCCAGTACCATATAAAATCTCAGCACTAATACAGTGCTGTGGATATGGAAAAATAGGCACGTCAGGGAGACTGAGAAGAGATCTCGAATTTGTGGGTCAAAAAGGAGAGTTATGTGGAAAAACTGTCACTGATTTCCTGCTGTTTCAGCTTCTGGATCACCCCTTCCCTACCTTTCCAGTTGTTCTTATTCCACTGAAGTTTTACTGCTACTCTGGAATGACATGAAGCTCCCTCACACTTTAACTATAAGAAATGTAATATTGTATTTGTCCAAAAACCTACATAAGTAAAAGAAGATCCCTGAGGGGATATTATTAACTGCCTGCTACTTATCATTGATGGTTATTCTCTGAGACAACTCTCCTGTTTAATCTTTATGCTCTCAACAATAACCCTTCTCTCTTTTAGATCAAGTGTTTAATTTTCTTGAAAGATTTTCTCCGACTTTAGTTATTATTGAAGGGGATTTTAATTTTACCCCAACTCTTTAATGGCTAAATCTTGCATATCCACTATTTCAAATAGGGGTATTTCAGTTACTCTAAGTAAATAGTTCAAGGATTTGGTCTTGATAGGAAGCTGGAAAATTTCAAATCAAAACAAAATTGAAATTGCAGTTTCTTTTCCACTTCAGAATAGAGTTTTTTTGTCTCCCTGAATGATCTGTCAGTGTATTGGAATAAGAAATGGATACTGCTAGACTGCTACAGAGCATACTCCTATGTCAGCACAGTTTCATCAGCATGAATGGCAGCCCTGTATGGGAAATCAGTTAACTGGTTATTTCATCTGCAGCTGATCAAAGATAAACAAGATAAAAAAGACAAACAAAGGAAAACAGTGATGTAGAATGTATTCTTACTTTCCTAGCCTCCACAGACAATATTACTGCTAAATTTCCTCTAATTGTTTATAGTAGTACTTTAAAGCAAAAAATAAGAGAAAAATAAAGAAAAAAAAAACTAACAAAACCAAAAGAGCTTCAGAAGAAAGCAAAGTGCAGAAACCCTTGAAACTTGCTTGCTGTCCCTTCTAACAAGCATTCTCCATCCTTCCCCATTGTCACTGCATTCCACAGCACAGTTTAAGTCCAGATCATTGGTAAATATCTAATAATGTAACAGTTACGTTTAGAGCTGCCCAATGAGATGGAAAGATTGCACGATAGGGCTGAGAAGTCTTTTTGGGCGGCTTGTTTTGTTTTGTCATCCTGGGCACTCCTCTTTCCAATGACCTTGTTGTCTGTCATAATTACAGTTTACAACATTCTCCTGTTCCTGGAGCCAGTGAATTATTAGAGGGCCCATGATTTTGTCTGTATTCCCGATATTGGTTCACTGTCTTCTCTTGTCTGATTTGAACATCTGGGAGTGGAGATGCAGAGCCTCAGTCTGCTCCCTCCCAGGCAGCCACTCTCTTTCTCTGGTTCCCAGGTTCAAAATGGGAGCTTGGTACATCTTTCTTAGAAGCAAAACAGTCATTCACTTATCATCCTTGCCCCTTTTCCACAATAACCCATCCTCACTGCTAACCTCCCTCCCAACATTGCTCACAGGCTGCAATCAGAGAGGTGCCAAGAGCTGCACAGCTGCTCTGTGACCAGGAGTCCAGGTGAGGAGAAGACTTGAGTGAAAGTAAGCAGGGCCAGATGCTAGTTAGCAGAAACTAGAATATGCAGATCTAAATCTATACATCTGAGCCTTATGTATCCCAGTCTGTAAAAACAATGTTGAAATACTTCCCTATTTCTCAAGAAAGTTACTCGGGTTAATAAATGAATGCTCGCATAACACCATGGTGTCAGAAAAAATGTTTTTCCTAAATCAACATGTTTTCAAATATTTCAGTTGATGTCAGAAATTAATTTTACAAACAAGTACAACACAGACTATAAATGGTGACTAATAATCTCAAAATAATCCCCTTAAAATTCTTGTGATATTGCAGAATCTTTCAGACTGAGTATTCAATTCCCCTGTTGCATTTCTGTTGAGGCAGTTGGGCTCAGCAGTCCCATTTGCTTTCTCAGCATCAGATGCCAGAGTACACAACAGTATGGGTGGAAAGAACACAGCAAGAACCAGGTGTAATCACCAAAGAAATGGTGCAACAGATTTAAAAAGTGCATGATTCTCACAGCAGGTCAGCTGAAGTGGCAGCTGTGCATTTCTGGGCTAGTACCAAGTGTCCACTACCACCTTACAAGAGCATTGTGGCTTTAAATTTTATCCTAGTTGACTCGAACACATATAGATTTTCTAACAGTACCATTGCTTTTCATGAAGTACTGTTCGGCCCCAGCACAGGACAAACTTCTCCAATACTTAATTTTCCTACCCTCTAAGGCTCAAACAAGAGATATGTAGAGAATCTTTGTGTGTTGCCCTTCACACTTGCAATCAAATCTTTCCTGCTTAATGAGCCATGGGCTGCTGCTCTGAAACCGAGGACATTAACAGTTCGGAAAAAACAAACCCCTGCAGATTAATCACTTGACTTCTTCATGGGCCCAACTCCAATCAGCAGACAGTGTGAAAGCAGAGCATCTGTACAATCACTGCCTGACTGATAAGCATATTAGCTGATCCCTATGCCTGGCTTTGACAAGTGTTTAGCATATGAGTCTTATTTCATTGCTTATTTCAAATAAATACCAGAGGTGTCTAAATGTCACTATACTTACAGAAATTAACAATATACAGCCATTTCATTATTCTCTTAGTGTTCTGCCCTTCCTGCCCCAGTAAAACAGTATCTATTTCATGCTTTTTGATTTTTAAAGTGAGTGTTTTCTTGCTTTCTGAACTGCACTTAACTGCTAGGTTATAATTTCTGCATCCACCATGCAGTAATCTTTGCAAAGACAAGGACCTCAAATTGTCTTGAGAACTACACTTTGCTAGAAACTGTCCCCTGACTAAGGGTTTTCCTGCTCCTTGGTAAATCACTTGTAGCTTTATTGTTACTCAGTCTGACCACTGCATTTTGGTACAGAAGCCATAGTTCTAAAAGGAAACAGGATTAAGTGTTTCCAAAAGGATGGCAAACCCATCAAAAGCCCTTTGCCAAACCTTGAACATAGCATAGGCAGGACAGAGTGCTTAATTTGCTGGAAACACAGAGAAAAGAAACAGCCAAACAACCCGTTGTGCTGTCAGCACAGTTTCCCCCATTCCACTGCAAAGTAAGCTCAGAAAAGACTAACGGGATATGGCACTAAACAGTTAAACAGACTTGAAATGCTCCAATTTATGTAATGACAATACCCTTCCATCATCATAACCCACCTCTTCACTCCTGTCTGCCCCAGCTCTCCGTGGTTCAGGAACCTTTTTGAACAGAGTGATTCTAGCATAACATGAAGGAAATACCAGCTTTATCTTTTGATAATTTCTTACTCATCTCCTTTCTCTTGCTGGGTCAAATCTCAGTCTCGCTGAACTCCTGATTTAGCCTATAGCAGGTAACAGTGAACCCTCATCCTCATTTCGAGCTTGTTTCCCATGTTTCCATTTTTATAACCCTTAGAGGTTACAGGAGCATGCTGCTTTGATTGCCTTTACCTTATCCTTCCTATAGGTCATGTCGGTCAGTGGCATACCTGAAACAAACTGGGGCTGTTCTTTCAACCATCAGTCACTCTGCAGCTGGAAGGCAGAGTCCTGTTGGCAGGGAGACTGCAGAGCAAAACAGAGGACAGAGGTGTCTTTGATGGTAACTGTGTACTTCAGCTCCTACCTGTTAACAGGTATCCATGGGCACCACTGTTCCCCCGGCTCTGTTTCCACCTGATCATGTTGTGTTGCTATGGGAGCATTTCAGTAAACAGGACCCAGAGCAGGGTGTCTGCCCCTGTGACCATGCACCACAGGCTCAATCCTCCACAGATTAAAAGTCAAAAAAAGCTGCGGTGTTTTCCTGAGCTGAGGATTTGGCCCTACAGTATTAATGTTACTCTGCCACCAAGCAGGGCTCTTTTCAGGCGAGACACTGAACAGCATTTGATTAAGACCAATGTGAATGGAGTGTGCACAGCACCACAAATTCCCCAGAAATGGTCCTTTAGAAAGAACCACGAGGATGCTACAAAATGAGCCATAAATGTGATCTCATAAATATGACAGCACTTCAAACTGGACATCTTTGTGGCCCTTCAGTGTCTGCTGGGGTCACAAGCCCTGGAGTTGGACATATTAATTCACCACATCTTCAAAGAGGCAAGAATACTGCTGAGAGGGATGCAAACATGTTTGCTTTATAATGACGTATAAGGACTCTGCCTGGAGTCTCCCAAACAAGCCTTCCCTTTCCTTTAGTGGCACAAGAACAGTGCACACTACATGCTTTAAATGGGATTCAAGTCACTTTTTCATTGCTACTAGAGCAGGTACTGCTGGAGATAAAAGCAACTGTCTCAGAAAAGCAGGTATGACATCTGGTAATAGCACCAAAAATAAATCTTTAACTTCCTCTCATACCTGCCAAACCTGTTCCAAGGAAATAAGCCTGGGAAATATTACGAATACACACTGCTTTCTGATTTCAAAGGAAGAACTGGCCTATTTTTTCTTTGCCCATTTAAAATGTTTCCTATGAGAAGATCAGTTTGCTAAAACAATAGGCTATGTTTGGAATAATCCCAATCATAAAACAAAACTGCATGCATATGAAAACGGCAAGTGGCCTGATGTTTGAACTGGAGGTAATTCACGCTAACACCACTATTTATAGTGCAGCAGCACCTTAGGGACCCAGTCATGCTCAGCACACCCACTTGGTACACACTATACAAACATGAAATCTGATAGTCTCTCCCCTGCAGTGTACTCATCATACTGGTGATTTATGGAAACTGGTTCTGTAATGCTGTATATGGGAGTGGTCCTTTGTGAAATCATTTTCTCTGGTCATATTTTTGTAGTATTTTCCATATCCTTCAACAGCTGACCTGGCTTACAAGAAGACAAGAGATTTGTGTATTGGCGAAGATGACCCACTTAAATCAGGAACAATTAAAGACCCAGTTCCTATTTACAGGCTTGTGTAAGGAACCACACACACACACAAATCAAAATGAAGATGCCAGGAAATGTTTCTCAGAGCTACAATTCTGGTCATACAGGAGGGTCTAAGACAGGGGGAAACAATAAAAGGAAGTGCTTGTGATTCATTATTAGCAATGTAAATAGGACACATTTGGAGCCTGCCATCATCCTGATCGCTCATCTGCTTTTATTAGTCCTCATTCTTTATTCTTATTGTCTTGTTTTCGGTGCTTGTCGTTAAAGTTAGTAATATTATAGGCATCTGTTTAGCATATTCTATATGAAAATGCAAATAGAGATGAAAACTACCCGTTAAATAAATATATGCGGCTTCCATGTCATGTACGTATTTGACTGTAGCATGTCAAACACAAAAGAAATATCACTTCCTAAGTCTGGATGTTCATTATGTGCATTACTTTTTTACCAGCAGATGGCAGTTTACTGTTGCTTCAAATAGGTTATTTTGTTAATGTCAGATGTTTCAAAGTTCTGCGTTGTTGGCAAAAAACTTTGGGCTCATTGCAAAGCTTGTTTTTAATTAAACATTCTTCTGCACCATCCCCTCTAGAAAATGTAATCAGGACCAAGCTATTTGCTTCAGTTTACAGTCCTGCCATTGACCAATGCTGAGCACTACCTAAACAGTTCCCTGACAGCAAGTTCATGCAGCAACAGTGGGTATCATCCAGCCTCCAACACTCACTGCTGCTACCAGCCCTTTAAGGCACACTTCACACTCCCCAATTGGGAAATTGTGCACAACATTACTAACACTGGTAGTAGGGGCAACATGAGGGATGTGACTGTACAAAGAGGCCAGTGGTTTATTTACTGCTGTTTTCCTTTGAAACTGTCTGAATTTTAGGTAACAAAGAGTTAAAACTACCACCCAGGCAATGCTGGCTGCCTCCTGCACTGCGGCCCAGGAGGACCAAGGGCAGCAGGGAGCCTGTGCCAGGAGATGCAGCCTATAGGGGCTTTCAGAAATCCTGCTGCTGCTCAAGGCCATCCTTTAACCCAGTCAGAGCTCAACTATGAGCCCAACTTGCCCCCCCTAACAGGGCTGAGAATGCAAGCTTTCCTAGTGAACACTCCAGCAGGGAGCACAAGCAAAATGAAGGGATAGGTCAGTGAAATGCTGCTGTAACACCTGAGCCTGGATTTACCCTGGGCATCGACACGTACAGACCTCACAGGCACAGCAGTGCCATCCACATCCTGAAACCAGGCACCAGGAAGAGACTCATGCCCCAAGAGCCTCTCTTCTCCACTGACCATGTGGTGACATTGCTCAGTCTATGTCAGCCCTGCCCCTCCTGCCCCAACAACTCCCTACTTTGTGTCAATACCAGCATTCAGGTCAGCTCACCGTTGGATTTGTTCCCTCATCCAACTCCACCACACACCAGAGAAAACAAATGCTCTTTTTGGCTGCATCAGCCCCCAGAGATTTGTTCTGGATTAAAGCAATCACATGACTCCTGGCTTCCCAGAGGAGCAGAATCCTATCACACCACAGGTACGCCAGCTTGGCCCTTCACTATGTGATGGTATTTCAGGCACACACCCATTTCCACCAGCTCGCCAGCCACTTATTACAGTGGTGGGTTGAAACAGACCGTACAGAGGGTAGGAAGGAGGAAAGGACTCCTGTAAACTGCCCACAGGCTGAGGATAGACTAGTTTTGTGGCTGGACGGGGATTTTGTTGCTCTGCTTACATGGGAAACTGCTCTTTTCCTAGGGCTGCACAGGTCCTTTCAAGTCCTGCAACTCTTGAATTGGTTCCTTGTATTCTCACACTGGAGTGGCAAACAGATCCAGAGACCACTTTGCGTCTGTTGAAGAACTAAACAAAGCTAAAAGTTCTAAAACAGAGTACTGCCAAACACCAGTTTGTAACCTATCTTGGGAATGTAATGTTTTCTTTTACAAGTAGTCCCACAAAGCCTCTTTTTAATGATCTGCAGAGAGACACAAATTCACTGGTGGTATTACATTAGAAGTGAGAAACAATAGACAGCAGATGCATTATAAATGGGAAAGAAATGAAAAACAGAGGAAGGAGAAAGGAAATGTAACAACATTTGGGAAAAACAGAGGAGCATTACAGTGTGGGGAACAATAAGACCCATGTATACATGGTATCAGGCACAGATTGAGCAAGGGAGATCAAGAATGTGCCAAGAGGAACAGCTTAGCAGTAAGAAGGAAAGGCTAACAGTACTTTTCTCCTCAATGTGGAAGACTCCTGCAGACGCAGGACACTGAATACCCTTCGTGGTGAAGTCCTCATGCATAGAGCCCTGCTTGTAAAACAACATGGATACTGTTCCAACAGTCTTTTGGTAGAACAAAGAGCAAAAGGAAGTATTTAAGAATCACATAATGATTTTTGATAATTCTTAAACAATCATATAACCAGAAAATACATGCTGATCAATCTCTCTTGACCTCATGTGACAACTGTGTAAGTAAAGGTGATGTCCATGTGAGCCTGAAACCATCCTAATCAACTTTTGTTTCCATCTGAGAAATCCTTTAAGTAACATTCAGCATAGGTTTAACGTCAGTTATCACTCTGTTTGATTATTCAGTTCCTAAGAGAATGGATTTCAAAACTGTATTTTCCAGTTGAAGATTAAAGAGCTACTTCTAGGCTTCCTACTTTCTTTAACAAAGTAGAATTCCACTGCATCTCAAAAGCTAAACATTAATACAGATGAGATTTGTTGTCATTTTAGTAGATGTTAGCAGCAAACATTTAGCATTCCCATTACTTTCCCAACCAAACCTCATCTACTTATGCTGAGAAGCAAACTGGATTTCTTATACCGTCATGCTGCCTTCTTCTTGTGCTCAGGGATATCTGCCACTGCTGGACCCCAGCTTTTCTGCTCGGCTTCACAAAGTGAAAGCAGGTTGTTGCCTCAGGGCGTGAAGAGGGCAGCTTTTCACACCTGTGATGCAGCGGTACTCCGCTGACCTTTTAAGCAGCCTCTGCCCTCCAGGGAGGCTGCTGGAACAGGGGGAATGCTGCTGGTTCATCGAATGGCACACATGCAAACAGCAGCTCCCCACATCTGATGCTGCAGAATGTACTTACTTGGCACTGGAAAGCAACACACATCGCTGCAGAGTACAAGGCAAGAAGGGAATCTTTTCATTGCACATCAGCAAGCAGTGGAAATCCATTTAGCTAGCCTTGTATTTCTTATAGACACATCACCTTCGTATTGCAGGCAGAGTCACAGCACTTGCCTCTGACCGCAACATACATCCCTAGAAACAGGGATGGGGTGGAGATGGGGAGACAAGAAAAATCTCTTAGCAAGGGACAGAGCTGGGGCCTCTCAGTCTCACCCTGCAGAGTCACAAACTCCTGGCCCTGCTGCTGGGGAAAACAGAGGGAAAATCCCACATCCTGGTAAGAATCCAGAGCACAACTATGCCCTGTGGATTTTGTCTGAGGTACGGCATTGTCTAAATAAAGGTCTAACTGCCACACAAGCTAGGAAGAAGAATCTCTTAATTCCCCAGAATCTATCCCAAAGGCTGAGCACTCATAGAGCTCATAATCTTGTGCACTGAGTCATATTAAATAAGTTGCAGGACTCAGCCTAGGTTTGCCACACTTCCTCTAGCGCACTGCTTTAGAAGGAAGGATGAGTTGCAATCTGAGTCTAAAAAATAGGGTGTGCATTCTCTTCCTCCACTTTCCCCAGGTTTTATACCTAAAGCTGAGCAGAAACTAGGTGACTTATCTGCTGTCAGCACCTTCTATGTTTTTAAGTTTTCTATCAGGGCACAGAAGGGCCATAATAATGAAGAATAATGATCTCACTTTGCATCAAATTTTCCACCTTCCTCTGTGATTTACCCTGCCAAAATCTCTGCTATTTGAATGATATGGAAAATGGGAGATGAAGGCTGAAAACCTGCAATTTTGCTTAGAATATGCAGCAAACAGAATCTAATTAGAAATTAATATTTATGAGCTATGTTCCTCTAACATAATTCCTTCTGCCCCAAAGTATTACTAGAGTATCACTTAGAAGACAAGAAGGTTTGAGGTGAAGTCTCTAAGTAGAGAAACACAGCAGATGCCGTGGTAGGAGCAGCAGCCTGGAGGCTGACAGGACCTGTCTCTGCAGAGACGCCGGCCGGCAGGACAGGGGCAGAGGAGCCCACGGACAGAAGGGCTCCAAGACATTAAATACCTGCTGGCTGAGAGCTGGTACAGCTGCAACAACCAAGAGGGGCTTGTCCTCCTCAGCTGTGCAGGGCTGCGGGCTCCTTCCCGGCGGAGGCGGACGTGGGTGCGTCACGTGCAGCCGGGTCCCCGCCGCCCGGCTTCCTGCGGCCGGGTCCCCTCAGCCAGGTCCCCTCAGCCAGGTCCCCGCCGCCCCGCTTCCTGCGGCCGGGTCCCCTCAGCCAGGTCCCCGCAGCCCGGCTTCCTGCGGCCGGGTCCCCGCGGCCGGGTCCCCTCAGCCAGGTCCCCGCAGCCCGGCTTCCTGCGGCCGTGTCCCCGCAGCCGGGTCCCCGCAGCCCGGCTTCCTGCGGCCGTGTCCCCGCAGCCGGGTCCCCGCGGAGGGCAGCGGCAGGGCAGCGCAGCGACTGCAGCCAGCGGGGAAACGCCGCTCCCGGCACGGCTCACTGGGAGAATGCCCCTGAACAACATCCCTGCCTTGCCTGTTGGTTGGTAGAACTAAGTCCTAGAAATGAGCGCCCCCAAAATGGAGCTTCCACACAACTGGATGCTTAAAGAAACTGCACCACAATGTGTATAACGAAGTTGGGAATGAAATAATGGGGAGAAATTCAGGATTTGACTGTGTATATGAAGAAGGCCTTGTCCCATCAGAAGTCAACCGATGACTAAAACCGGGAACAAAGCAAACCCGGAGCACCTACAGAACGGAGAATACCCTCGAATGAGGCNCCTTCACTGGGAGCAGAAGCCCTGTCATTAGAGAAAAAAAAAAAAAAACAAAACAAAAAACAAAAGACAAAGAACCATTAGAGTTATATGCCCGTTCACCTCCTAGCACTATGCACACACATTAAGGTCAAACTTAGACAGAACTGTTGGGTGTGTCACAAGTTTTCTCCAAAAACCTGTGTTTTAAGTCCAGCATCAGCTCTTTGTGCAACCTCCACACTCCTGCATACCCCACAGTTCTCTCTGGCTGGGGTGTGGGACAAACACAAGACCAGTTCTTCAGCCAAGACTCATCTCCATGGCAAAAACAATGAACTAAGAATACACTCACTGAGTCAGCAGGTCCTATAAATTAGAAGCACTGGAAGGGTTAATAACACAAGAAATGGCAGGATAGAGTGAGTTTCAGTTACAGCTTGTATACTGAAAGCAAGGATCCTTATTCAGGAGTGAATTTTACTCAATGAAACTCAAATTTTAAGTAAATGCAAATAGCCTACACTGAAAATGTGAAAAATAAACAAAATATCATTTAATTTAATTTGAGTGCCCAAGCAAGTAATTTTCAAGTCTGTTTAATGTTTAGGAAGAAAAAGCTTTAGTTCAGTCTCTGCAAATGGTTTTAGTTACTTCTGTGACTTTCCATCTCTTGAGGATAATCTACTCCTAATAAGGACAATTGCTTAGATTTATTACCCCACTGAGGTCTTGTTAAAGATCTAACAAAAATCCTATTTAAATGAAAAGGACAATAGAATCTTTAAAGTCAGTGTAGAGTTTAATTAAAACCTGAAACAGAAGCAATGTCTTTATGCATTAGAAAAGCAAGAACAGATTTCAAAGCTATTAAACTACATGTAATTGGGATAAACTATCCATTGAGCTAAAGTAAAAAAAAAAAAAAAAAAGCAGACTATCCTATGGAAATTGGAGTCTATTAATAAATAAAAAACCTGATACATGTCCACAGCACCATATTTTTGCAAGAATTTTTTTATTTGCCTCATTTGCTAAGCATATCTTAGAGCAAACATGAGACACGCTAGCTCTTAAGTTGAACAAATCCAAAAGGGACAAAAACAGACTGATTGAAATCAATGCATTAACATGAACCACCATTTAAAAACGTTTCATAATGTTCCCAAAGAGAGCATGTAAACTGCAGCAGTGTCAGTGCAAAACTGCTGTAATCTCTGCTGTAATCTGTGTTCCCATATAGTCATTATTCATACATGGGAGTATACAGTTCTACAGTCATTTCTCATGCATGAATAGTTTAAAATCCAAAATTACTGACATAAATCCACAAGGGAGACCTCCCCTCCGAAAGTTAACATCCCGAGAACTCTGGGAAGGAATGTGAAGCCAGATACCAGTTCACGTGCTGACACAACTTTTCTGTAGGGAAGGATCTGTGTGCAGCCCCCCTCCGACCGCAGGCACACCCTAGCCTTCCCCAGCTCCAGAGCCACCGCCGGCCACTTGGGTCCCGGCTGCAGAGCCAAACCCAGCAAGGTTTGAACAGGACAGAGCAGAGCCAAGCCAAGTCTTACCACTTCTCCCTTCCCCCACCGGCATGCAACGGTGACCTTGCACATAGGGAAGGGAGGTCAGCACAACAGCTGCTCTGGGCACGCAGTTTCCTTTTCAGGAGAAAATAAATTCTGAGACAAAAACTACCCCGTACCCTATTTCTGCATTAAGGAAAAGGCACTTTTCCTTCCCTTCTTTCCCACAGGAAGAGTGATGGGCTGGCTGGGGCGGGCAGACACGTGCATGGGCTCGGTGCAGAGGAACATCGAGACGCGCCACGCAGCAGAGGCTGGAAATGGTGCTCCGGCTCGGCCGTGTCCTCTGGCGGGCCCAGATGGTACCCGAGAGTGACAAAGTAAGAGTCAGGAGGGAACTGCGGTGCTGGAATGGGTCACACGACTCCCTCGTCTAGAAAAATCCCGAAAGGATGGTATGTCACCTTCTCTCTGCAGCACATCGGTCCCTTGTTAGCCATTTAATCAGTTTGGTTAGAATACACTGCAAGCCCACAAGAAGTGGCCATCTTACCTAGGCCTCTCTCCATTTAAAATTACAGCTCTTGCCAGTGCTACAGTATAGTCGGCGCCCTTGCTTCTAACTTGCATTTTCGCATGGGTGTTCAGTATTTAGGGCTCCCTACGTCCAGAAACATCTGCCCGAGGCAAGGCCGGCCGCGTGCCCTGCCACCAGGTCCTTCCGGGCCGCGGGTGGGCGGCGGTGGTGATCGGGTCCCTACCCGCGGGTCTGTGTGTCACCTACCCAGCAGTGCCGAGACGCGAGAGCCCTCTGGATGAGCACCGTGGAACACACCATGGGGTGGCTGCAGCACAAGCTATGCCATACCTCAGTCTCACCCTGCGCCTGGTGCCAGCACCCAGGGGGGAGCACACGGTGACACGCGAGTGCCACCGGCTAAAGCACCCGGAGGGCGGCTCCCTCGGCCGTCCCGGGCCGCCCCCGCTCACGGCCTGCGGGGCACTGGGCTCTGTCCCACACGGCCCGCGGGCTGCAGGCAGCCGGCGCGGAGCCGGCACCCCCGCGCTGCCCCCGGGCCCCGCCCTCGCCCCCCCGGGGCCGCGGAGCTCCCGCGGGTGCGCAGTGAACGTGGGCTCGTTCCACGCACGGTTCCTGCACGGCAGATGGGCGATTCCTCAGTGTGCTTCAGGCCGGCGATTGTGAGCGCAGGAACGGAGGGGAAATGTCCGATGTGAGGCTTATGTGGAAGACGTATTAAAACAATGTGCGGTGCATCCCGGGCGTCGTATTCCTCAATGACCTTTTTAAAGAAATATGGTCTAAAATCTCTTCTTAGGGTCTGTAGGAAGACACAGCTGTTTACAAATGGTAGCCAGTACTTGGAATTATATTACCCATTCCACTTGGTGGCAGAGAACTCCTCATTTCCCATTCCACCCACACAAGGAGTGGAAATGTAAATTTAGTGCTGCTCTTTTTTTAGTTCTTTCACTACAGATACAAAGCCTAGCACAGTTTCAAGGCAATGAGGAATGCAGTGAAGCTGGGATGAAATCTTGGAGCATCCCAAGCACTTTCAACCACCTGTATAGCTAACATGCAGAACTACATCTTGGTGAGTTATGACTAAGCTCTGAATAAAAAGTACTATTGAAAATATATTAATAGCTGCCAATGACAATTCGAAGCAGGATTTAGGATCTCTGTTTCAATAAGGTTATGTAGTTCACTTGCCACATACACAAAACAAAGGCTATTTTCCAATTCTAAAGATGAGTGAAATACAACTACAGAAGGTAACATTTGAGTCTGCTTTACTCTTTGTACACATGCACTTTCTTCTGGCAGTAACAGCATTGCCAAGAGATAAGAGACAGGCTTCTCAAAAGATATTTCATGTGACAACCTTACAGAACAATGGGCCTGGTACAACAGCTGAGTGACACGGGGCAAGAGTGGAGCTCCACAGCATGAACAAGCTTTTCTGACAGAACACAGATTTACACTCAGGGACCTTTTTCATTACTGATTGGGTTTCTGTGTCTTCACAAGCACATTCCAGTCATACTTCCAAAAGTATCTGGCCAGTCAGCACAACCTTGTATAGCAGTAGACAAAATGGCATCTGCATAAAGTTTGTCTGCAGGGGAGAAAAGGCAAAATACAGGCATGAAGGTGAGGAATCTCCCAAACTCAACATTACCCTCAAAGCCTCAGTGCTTGATGTAAGCAAGAGGTGGTTCCTAAAGCTGTGCCTCTGAAGGAGGCAGTACTTTTTCCACTATTTTTCCTCCTGTTTTTCTTTTTAGTCATTATATGTCCTGAATTAAAAGTCTTAGAACAGATACCCCACTCCCACATTAAAAGCTATGGGAGGGACTTTTTAATAGAAACACATCTATCAGATGCTTCTTTAGTAAACTTATCCTGTTGGGGTAATGGATTGTTGTCCCTGTCCTGAAGGAGGCTGATGCTGGGCATGTGGCTGCTCTGTGTGCCCCCTCCCTGATGCAGAGCTCTGGGACTCTCCTTCCAGGGCTGGATCATGATGTTTTCATGTCTGACACCAACTCTAACTATGGCTGCACTCACAGGTTTTTCAGTGAATACTTACACAGCTACAGTACCTGACACCATATCAGCCCATCATTTCCCAATATTAGCGGTATGAAGAAATACAGATAAAGTACTTTACTTCCTTCTGTGCATCATAGCACTCCAGGAAAGGAAACAATTTCTCACAGGGCTTAAATAAGCAAAAGGTGAGGCCTACAATTAACTGGGGCCAAAAATACAAATTTTGTAATAATTACCTCAATGGAGAGGTAAATGTTCCAGCACTAACACCTGAAAGCTTGAAACTGGGTGAGACATTTTCATATCAGCCTCAGATGTTTTTCTGTTTGATAAGCACACACACAGAATCCACATTTATAAAGGCACATGTTACTGGAATGGGAAGATAGAATTGTTCTTTATATCACAACAATTCTGATCTGTTGGAGAGCTAGAATTAATAAAAAGGCTTGAAAATTAATGTTCCCATTAAGTCACTGCAGGGTAAATATTTCTTTCCAGTCTTCATTTCAATCTGAAAATTTCTGAAATGGTTCACAGAGTGCCACAGACTGCTCTAGGAAACTTTCCTTTCTCCTGTCACTTCTAAAGCTTTGCACTGTCCCACAAGCAAAATCCCAGCTCCTCCACAACACTGCCTACAAGATCTCAGATCACTACATCTCCCTTCTCTACCCAGCTTGGGAATATCAGGTATCTTCACCCCTGAGCACTGCTCAGTTCCTCTCAGAGGAGGAGATGTCTGCCCCTTGCAGAACAGAGGAGGCAAATAAGTGTCCTCCTTGTAGCTTTCTTCACACCTGTAAAAGTTGCAGCAACAGAGTATAACTGGCAGTGCTTCTGCAGTGAGCTCAATGTTCACCACCCACACAAGCAGGGAAAGAACAGGAACATCAGGAACAACTGAGGAGGGGCCTGGGTTTTTCTTTGAGAAAATACTTTACACAGACTGTAGAAAAGTCACATTTTCTTGAGCACAGTTGTTTTTTAAAAGCAGAGGGTATTTTCTTTGCGCAAAATTCAAAGAGACACTAAAATGCTCTAAGCATAAACATATTTTTAGCATTTTATTAAGCAAGCTGCTTCTACTGTCACAATGACTGGTCCTATCTTACTGTCACCTCTCCCCAGTCACTCACTAGTGCTGCATGAACATGCAGATATACCAATCTACTAAAACAGATGCAACGAAGCCTCTACCCAACTTTGGATCTGCTTAAACTGACGGTAAAGTCACAATTTACAGTAGGAACTATCTTTTAAGTATTCTCAAGAAAATGCAATTAAATAACAACACTAGAAAAAGAAAATCACAGCAGGCCCTATAAGAGTGTTCAGACAAGAACTTAAAATAACACTTCATTTCTTTTCAGGTTACCATTTGTTTTGCACTACATTTAAATACTGAACAATGCTGGCAGGAAAAATATTTGTTATTTTTCTAGCATTTCTCTAGGCACTTTAAGAGTCATTCTGCAGCAAAACTTCTGCCAAGGTAGGCTCTGGTGGTGGAATGCATTTAGCAATGACAGCCAGACGATGGCACAGTAAACGTCCTTCTTTTGAAGGGCTGTACGTGTCTATTAGAAATATTCCTTGTTCCATATGCATGGGGAGGATTAGACACATACACTCCTTACACAGAACTACCTCTCAGAACACGTCAGCAGAGTATTTACTACCAAATCCAGAAGGAGTTTGTGATTCTTACATTGTCCCCATTAATGAGAAAAATGTCACTACACGAAAGCTCTCTTTTTTTTTTTTTCCTTTCTTATCAAATCCTTCAAACAGCTGATAACTAGCTTTTATAGATTGGAGAGTCAGATGGAATTCTGAATCTATTATTTTACTAAAACCCCAGGGGTCAACTTATCACCTGAAAACCATTTTACATGGACAATTTGAATTTCATGTGGAGTGTCAAAACATACCCTAGATGGAAATCTAAAATAAATTATATGGAATAGTGCCGCCTTTGTGCTGAAATTTATCGGTCCCACACTACAATAATTTTGAAAATTGTATCCCTTAAGCTACAGTGCTGAGATATTATTAACTGCTTGAACTGAAAGAGCAGGTCTGATCGGCTGCTATAAAGTCTATGGACAGAGAATAATTTCTATTGAACCACATGCTTATCCAGAGCTGTGTTCCACCATTGCCAGCTGCCAACTTTATTTTCTTCCAGAATACACTGCCCATCTTTTTACCATCATCCTCAGTATGCACTGTCACTTCAGCTAATCCATGCCAGAAGCTAAGAATGCATCTAAGCTTCTGCTAATATGGTTGTCTGAGACAATCACACCCAGGAGACAGAGAAGGAGACAGATCCACTTGTACTTCTTATCTTCCTAACACAGGTTATTTTCCTCACTAAGCAAGCCTCTAGTCTCTGAAATGCATCTCTGGGATACATCATAAGATAAGCAGATCTATTTCATGGCTGACACTTTCTTTTATCGCTTCTGCTGCCATACTTTGGAAAGAAAATTATTTGACAATGTGCTGATGCTTTGGTCAATGCATCTTTTACATCTGTTAGTACAATTTTCAGAAACCAAACTGGCCTCAGAGCCTAAAATCTTTATAATTGAGAAGATACTGAAAATGAGAAATTACGCAGCTACTGGATGACTATTCTTTGAGTAGAAATTCCTAACTAGACAGGAAACCTTCTCTAGGCATAACACATAAGACACAAAGATGGAGCTCTGGGATAAAAGAAGTGTACTTCCTACACCCAGGAATGTAACAAGTCTGGACTACAGCAGCTAAAATATTACACCACAACCAGGAGAAATAGCAATAAACTGTACTGCCTTATTTTCATTCAGATAAATTAATAGCCTGTATAAACTGAAAGAAATTGCTAAAAAGGAGGTTCTGATTTGCACATCCAAGTTTCTAGATGGCACTACTTTCACTTTTTGTTTACTGGACAGTGTCAAGCTGTCCATGAGGCATTCAAAACTCATGACAATTCACTGTGGCAAATCAATCTCTCTAAGCAGAGAACCTATTGTTTCTGGCAATGGCATTCAGCTCACTAAAACCTTTGCCAGGCAGGGATTTGAAAACCAAGGTGTAGCAGGTCTCTTCCAAACCTTTCAATGCCTATCTGTCCATCATCTCTCTTTTATTTTAGGATGGATCTAAGAAGCAGTAGAAGCCTGTCAGTAAGTGAACACTTGTCCCGAATGAGTGGCTTGGCTGCTTAAAGAAACACCATCAAAGGTATTGGCAAAGCAGGCTATAATAAGAATCAGTGAAAATATGACATTACAAAGTTCAATGGCAAGGTTCACTGTATTACTTAGTACACAGATTAAAGCATACAAAAAAAGGAAATGTTTCTGTGTCTACTTTAATTACATCCTACCATTTATTAAAGGGACTAGAGCAAGTTAGCAGCCTTTTTCTGTCTCACCGAAACAACAGGAATTCTCTCACATCACAAATTTGCAGTACTGAAGATAAGGAAAAGTGCGAAGTTTGGAGTTTTCCACTTGTACTGATGAATATTCTGAGCATTTATAAGCACATAAGCTGTTGAGACAAATGTTTTGGTATCTATTTCTATAAATTATTGTTTAATTAGATCAAAAGAAGAAATCCATAATTTCAAAGGATAAAGCCTGAATCTAGCTCGAAGTATGATCAGGTATCAACATGCAGCAGCTGAAAACAAGTTACTCAAGCTGACCTTAATATGTGTGAATATCAGATTTCCAATGCAGAAATACGTATTTTTCAATATACTTTTCTGAGCAGAAATCATGTCATTTATATGCAAATCAGACTATATTCTGCAGCTGATTCTTCTGTGCTGAAGCCATGGGAATTATTTGCACTTAATAAAGTCTCATAAATAGGTTTTGCCTCTAAGTGGGTGGGGGAACAGCAAATCTATCATAGCCATTTACAGTTACAAGTGTCTTTTTATTTTGAAAGTTATATGCATCCTTTAATAGGAAGTTTTGCAGTTAGAAAAGAAACATTGTTTCCTTTATATACACAAAATACCCTTACAGCTTTCAAAACAAGATGTTTTGCCTTATCCCCTATGCTCAGCTATCTAAAATGTAGAAATTGCTATCTAGCATCAGTCAAAAAGACAGTTTGTTTGACATGCTAGTTCCATGCAGTATATGTTAAACACGGAGAAGTTACTTGTTATTATATCTAGGCACTTTTATTATATTTCAAAGGACATACACCTTCTTTATGAGGTGTATGTCTACCCAGTACCATCTATTGCATTTCTGCAAAACGTGTTAACATTTTCACACACCACCAATCAGATGTGCCCCTCAAGTCCCAGCACATGGAAATCATCCGTTTAAAAAGCCCAAGAGGACAGACTGGGGACCACTCAAAGCACATTCCCCAAAGTGTAGTGAAAGTGTGTGTTTCAGTGTGGTAGGTAGCATACTAAAGTGAATTGGGAAACAACTCTCCCTAACTGGTATAAACGGTCTGGACTGGGATTCTTGTTAAGGGCAGAACTGCCAGTTACCAGTAGCACTTTTCCAGTCACTTCACAGTGAGAGGGAAGAGCAACAGTGATCAGCATTGCCTAGAGACAGACCGAGGACAAAAGGCTCCCGAGGGCCCCTAGTGCTTACAGAGGTGCAGTCCTTACCCCAGCCCGTTCCATCTGAAACGCCTGGCCAGAGCACATAGAGACCAGGAGATTTAACACTGGGAGAAAAGTGAAGGCTTAAACTGATACAATTTAATGTCACACAGATTTCAGGAACAAATACAGAAGTATGGCTCAGGCAGGTTGGCCTTTATCTTAGCTGAACAGTGGCAGCCAATAAACACCTGCCCTGTTTCCATCTGATTGTTTTCAGTCAAGCTGAAATTCATCACTGAAAACACTGTATCTGCCTCAGTTAATTCTCATAGAAGTCTTCCAAAAATTCAATGTGTTATTAGCCCTCTGCAAGAAGTGAATTTTACCCTGATTAATACCTTCTTTTCTATGTCCTTGTTAAGCAAAGGAGCATGGGAAAAAACCCCCAGTCATTCACAGATCTCATTTCAGAGATAAAATTAAAGATTCTGGCAGTAAAACAACTGACATGATACAACCCTTTTGCTTGCCTACATGAAATGCAGAAGGGGTTACATAAAGAGCTAATCCAAGGCACCCTTTCTTTCAGAAGAGGTACCAATACTGTCATAATGATGCATTAGAATGGTATCATTTGTGCTCTGCAAAATGACTGATTTTAATTACTTCATGTATATTGGCTTCATATGGTGACTTCTGTTCGTTCTTTATAATTATTCTGACTGCCTTTAACAGCACCAACTTTTATGCCTCACTACTATTCTGTGACGGTATATCTAAGTAAAAATACACCCAAATAACAAGAGTCCGACTTGTTACATTGCTCTTATTTTAACAATTACTGTAATGTTTAACTCATGAAAGTCTTCAAATAAATGAATAAAGGCTACATAATTAAAATGTGCTCAAGACATGCTCCATATAATGAAAATTATGTCACAATACATTTACAGTATTCTGTGTGCTATAAACTTATACACAAATATGTCTGGCAACATGTTTAAATACTATGCTTATTTTCCCACTATTTTTGAAGATTATGGGTTTTGAGTGCATATTGCATTTTCTTCAGGCACAGATATGGTTGACCTCAGTTTATATTTTGAAATCAGTATGTGTGATAGGACAAGGAAGCATATAAGGAAGTTGAAGTTAAATTAAAAGCAGGTATAAGCATGTATTTTATTATGGAGAATCACACAAGTAAGATAGTAAAATCTGACTTCTCGTCACATTGAATTTTCTTTCACTACTCCATTATAGGAAACTATTTTTTATAATGAAAATTTTGTAGAATCATCCCCAGACTAAAGTCTGTGGCATCCTGCTGTATCGCCAAAGAATTACTTACACAATCCCACTGATTGAAACTCAAGTCACTCATTTAATGTTACAACTCTATGTAGAATTAAAATAAGGATCAGTTTAGACTCTAACAATGTTTTTGTGTACTGTACTCTGTATTTTACTCATTGTTAGTAGCTTTGTGAAATTGTCTGATGATATCCTGTTGAATTTAATTACTCTCTTCTAGCATTTGGTCAGTACCTGAAACAGCCATCTTTTGCTGTTTCATTCACCTTAGGAAAGTTAGACCCTTACATGGATAAAGAAACGCAGTGTCTCGTGTACAAGGAAGGCAATATTCAGTGAGCCTGTCTGTGAAATGACAGCACACCAGGTTCTCCATGTCACTCTCATCACAGGTAATTTGGAGAGTTCCACCAGAGAGCAATTCAGCCCTCTTACAGTCTGAAATATCTTCTGACACTGACACCTCTTTCTAGTGACTAGACAGGGAGTCCAGATGAACTAGTTTTATCACTTAATGGGATTCAATTAAACAATGGCAATTACAGCTCTCCCTAGCTATGTCAACACTTACCTTTCTGGGGCATGACCTGGGGTTTTGGTCCCCTGGTCATTTATATGAAGCACCTTTTGAGAAACACCACTGTATCTGCCTGGGAGCCATCTGTTTGCCATGGAAATCAGAAGATGGTGATGGGCAGGAGATGAACTCTGCATTCTTAAATCTCACCCTGACACAGAACTGGACTGTGTACATGACTAGGACTGCTGGGCTAAATGTAGCAATAGTATAGTAATTCTGAGTTGCATCAGCTTGGAAGCTTAATTAAAAGAAAAAAATCAGACAAAAAGAGATCTGACATACTAATAACTTTGAGATATAATAAAATACTTGAGGTGTAGAAAAGTGAGTTAAGCTTGGGCCTGCTAATATTTGCATAGTCAAAAACATATTGAGGGGTAAGTATTGAGGCTGCTTACACTAGGCCATTCTTTCATACAGAGAAAAAGTTATATCAAGTCAAAAGCATAAGGAAACACTGGAGTCAAGCAAAATATTATTAGCTGAGAAAATTACAACCTGGTAGTGCAGCAAAACATGGCTGCATTTGGTTGCACTACAAACGATGTTGAAAGAACAGACAACTAATGTTCCACAAGTGATTGTAACATTTTAATTCCTCACATTTTGAATAATTAACAGTAAAAATTAACATTCTCTTGGATTTTAGGCAATATCAAATATTTCACTAACTGTTGAACTTGCAAGGTCTACTACTGAAACACTAAAGCTACAAGAAGATATCCAAATCCAATGCCTGGTGCCTAAATCTGTATTAGCTCACATGAATGCCCATTTTATGACCTTGGGTATGAAAGTGAACAGGCAACAGAGTTTTAGAGTATTTTTACAGACATTTAACAACTGGTTTGCTGAGAATCTGGAAACATATCTGCTTAAGTTGCACTTTTTTATTAACACGTTCATAGCACTGTCAAAAGGAATATCTAGAATCTAGAATAATTTACCATTCTGTTACTTCTATTTATAAATCTAATTATTTTACAGAATCAGCACTATGAAAAATTCAGCTTTAGAGAAACTGAAAGAAAAACCCAAAAAACATTACGAAATTTCCGAGGAGAGAGTCTTTCATTCACTTAAAGACTACTTGAGAAGCAGGACATGTTACTACAAACACATTACAACAAATCCCTTACTTTCCCAAATGCGATTTTCTGTTATCTATAAAAGCACCCTCAATTTGTGAACTATTCTCCTTTGACACATTTCAATATTTTTCTTTATAATCCTGAAAACAGCAAGGTCAACAAAAAAATACTTAAGTGCTTATCAAAACAAGGTATTATTTCTTATATTCTATAAATTCTATAAATTGGACATTAGTTTTGCTATTATATACTCTATTATAATGACAGTTTTGTTATTATATACTCTATGCAGCAATCCAGCTATTGATAAATAGGTATACAACAAAAATCAAATTCTTTTAACTGAAGCCTTCACTGTAAAATTGACTGGAAGTTCATCCCCAGCACTTACAATGTAATTTGTTTACATGTTTTACAAAATACCATCAAATATTCCAAGAAAGGGCTTGATATCATTGGATTCGTCATCAAGAAGATATCTAAAGAAGATCAAGCAAACAAAAAAACAGATTATAGGTATAGCACATCAAAACCTATGAAATCAGGAACACTACATAATAGAGTCAAGAGAAAGCAAGACAAGCAACATAATTTTTTGTAATTTCTCTTTTAAGAAGAGTTAATTAATACTGTTATTGTGAAAACTTAACTTTTTAACAATAAATATTAGAAACTAATGCGTCGCCTAAAGGTCTGTGTTCCATGAAGAACTAAGCACTGGAACACTGAGGAAGCTGAAAAAAATATTTAAGTTTTTATTACCTACGATCTATGTCTTTTTCCTGTTCTTTCATGAAAATAAAAAAATCTTCTTTCCTAGTGAATTTAGAAGAGTCTGAGATTATTTCTGGGATGGAAGAACACTGTACATTTTTTTGCTCTTGAGAAGGACTTGAAAGCTTTTTTTCTTGAAAACTGAACTGTAACATAAAAGTATATATGGTTAAACCAACTGAAACTCCCAGACTGTTGTAGAATGTAGAACCAGTAGTTAACTGATATTAATGGTGTTTGACAAGGACCAAGCATGTGATGAATCTAACTATATACTGGACAGGAAAACTATCAAATTGAGTAAATAGTTTTGAGATCATGCTATATAAAGTATTTCTTTGGATCAGGAATATCTCACTGAACACAGAATGCATGCAGGTTTGGACAACACAGAGAGGTTCAGAAATTCAGGATTTTCTAATTGAGTCTTAAGTCAGATATGGCAAATATATTTGGACAATAAACACCCGAATTATAGAAACTTCTGTTATAAATATATTTTTACTCACCAAAGTTGCATTTCTATTCTGTACAGATAAATTCACTTTCGATGTGCTATTGACCACAGAAACATCTGAATTCTGAATATTGGTCTCATATTGTACTGTGCATGAACTGAAAATACCAAGTTGAATAATTTCAGTATTTTTACAGAAGTGCAAAGTTATTTGTTTTTCAGTTCAGGATTTTCTACTTATTTCCCTGCACACATAAATAAAAAACCTAATTAAAATCATTCAACAATTCATGCCTTTTAAACATGGATATTTCACTCACTTTTATAAGTGAACAACTTTCTGTATATTTAATTACACAGATACATGTGAAATACAGACAATATTTTAAACTGAATAAAATAGTAGTAAATTATGTAAGTCTTACTCTTTCAAAATGTTATTTGTGGCTTTGCTTGCTGTGTACTGGCAGAGGGGTTGACATTCATCTGGAATTTGAAGGCAGATATTTCCATGTTCTGTGAAAGAAGGAACGTTTTAAAAAGAGAGTTGAGAAGCAGCAATCTCTACTAAATATTTCACATGATATGATAAATAATACTTGAAAATTATTGAAGTGTCTTAACACTTGAAATATTTCTTCTGTGGGTTTTAGGCTAATATAAAGATAAGCAGAGATATACAGTCAGTATACATTATGCAACAATAATTCAGTTGCAGGCCATCAAACGATTTTAATTGTGACTTTTTCAACTCTCTGTTCTGTATTAGATTTGTCACAATATATGTGACAATTAAGGTAGAATAATAAACCTGTCTGTCAAGTCAATTAAACAAAAATTTCAGGTAGCTCTATTCATTGTATACTATAATAATTTATTCTCAAATAATAGCCTGTAGAAAAATTTGTATGTAGGAATGAAAAAATTTGTTGAAATAATCTTACCTAATTCCCTACTGACAAAATTACTAGCAAATATCAGTTTGTCATCATCAATATCATCCCAAATATCTTCTCTCATTTCAAAGTCCACATTCAAAGCATCTGCAAAACAATATCTGCTTTTATCTGTATGGCAGGAAAACACAAAGCATTAATTTAAAGATCAAAACAGTAAACACTGTAATTTTAAACATTAGCAATAACTTACTAGTCTTTTCACAATTCCAGGATTGCAGTTGTTTCTGAGATACTTCTAAGGTATTAATATTATCTACCTGGTCCACTGAAGGTGATGAAGATGATAGTTTATTGCTAGACCTATTTTAAAAAAAAAAAAAAATCAATCAGGGACATGTCAGTAAAACAGCTGCAGAAAATTGCAAAATAATTTTATTCACAAAACAATTCTTAGCAGTACCTTGGCAAGGCTGGCAATAAAGGCTTAGGTGTAAAAACAAATCGTTCGAGATCCACATTTTCAGGGTGATTTAACATCTGCATCTAAAGAAAGCAAAATATTTTAACTTACAAATGTATTGAGAACTGTTATTTTTAAACAAGCATAGTGACATCATTAATATTCTAAGTTAGCATAATATTTAAATATCATAAAATCTTTCTGGTGTGTGCTTATCTAATATACTTAGTTAAAAACATCTGAATTATGTGCTTCTAGTGGAGCTATCCATGCACCCTGGCAAAGACAGACTTGGTTGACTCTCATCTGTGTTAGGTGTAAGCTAAATAATCCTCTGTAACAAACAAACAAGCAAACAAAACTGTGAGGTAGAAATAAAACGCTTCAATACCTCAAATGTCATTCTTGCTGCAGAAAGACCTAGTTTAACACTACATTTAGAGGAATAAAGTGCAAGCCATGAAATCTTTCAGAGGTTTAAAACTAATATGGATTATTTTCTTATAAACAAATGGATCTACCTGCCAGTGAAAAAACTACTCTTAGTAGCATGACTAATAAATACCACCATTTGTTTCATTTAAGTCATATTTTGCCAAACCAAGTCACAGTGCAGTACCTTCCAATGATGCCTTTCAACCTCACCAACCACAACCTATCAAATGCCATAAAAGAAAAAACATAGAGGACATGCACAAAAGTGGACCATTGGAAGTGTTCCAAAGAGCAGTAGAACCTCTCAAAGATTCCTGGACCTTTGTCCTTCTTTACTTTTTGCACTCCACACAGAAAAGTCAAAGCTGAATGTTCATATTTAGTGATTAAAATTTTCTCTGCAAACAATGCCTACAAATGTGTAACAGATTAAAATAAACCTATGAAATGGCTGACTGCATTCAAGCGAACCTTTAGCCGTTTCACTGGGGGTATAGATGAAACTGAGTTCCTGCTCCTTAAATCAGCTAGGTACAAAGAAAACTTTGTGTCTCCATTCACCTGTGACTTTGGAGGTACTCCAGTTTTACCTGAGAAAATGAAGCAAAATAATCTTCAAAAAATCATACCCTAAGTCCAAAAAATATTAATCATTGCAATGCCTATAAAAGTGCTATTGCCAGAGCTATTTATAACTGTTTTTATGACTGCATCATAACAACTCAGGCCCCATTCTCTTGCTTGTGTTGTTTCTGTTAACGTAGCCATTGGTACGACAGGAGCTGTTCTAAATTGCATTTGTCTAAATGTATCAGAAGTAGTAGATTTAATGAAACTTACAGCAGTCATGCCCACACACATCTTTATTTTTGCAGCGGTGGTTGCATTCTCTGTTTCCATATTTCTTGTAAGCAATCTCTTGTTTAGATCTGCCTCCTAGATAAATGTAATACAGAAATTCAAACAGTAATATTAGATACCAAACACCCATGATTTTTCCTACTTTCAAAATCATTAAAGAATTGCGCTGTAGTACTTGACAAGTAGAAGCAGCAGAAGTGTATTTTCATTACCTTTGAGAAAGAAACAGCAGGGATAAATAAAAGATCTAGCTCCCTACTGAAAGCAAAATCCAATTTTCAGTTGACTTCAGTATTAGCCAGACACTGTGATCTGACCATTTACCTGTATCTACTTTTGCTGCTGGCAGGCTTTGGGGTGAGCCAAAACATATATCAAGTGTAGATTCAGCTTTCAATTTTTGATTTGTAACCACCTTGCATCCCTCTGTTTTTGGCGTTAAGTAGAAGGCTGTATATGCTTGCTGTATATCAAGGCCAACTTGGGGGAAAAAAAAAAAATTTAAAACTGCTTTAAGCTGTTTCTATATTACTGATTATCTTCAGTCTTCTAAAGTGTTTAAGCAAGTAAATGTTATTCAAAGATCATGGAAATTTTTTAGAATAATTTGCCCTTAAAGACACACTTTTATACGACCAAATTCTTTCGCATTGAAATCAAAAACATTTTCAGAATTAAAGACATAGTTACTAGAAGAACAACAAAATTAGTCCATTTAACCGAATGTTCTTGTATTGTTTTAAAACTACGTTTATCTATGGCTTTGCACTGCTAATAAAATTTCAGCTTTTAAACTGTCCTCCAGTCTGTGTTCAGGAGTATCAGCAGCTCTGTATTAGCAAAGGCATAAAATGAATATGTTGATAATACTTCTCAAGCTGACTGTTAATACTCATGAGAGACTGAGAGACTCCCTTTGTAAAAAGAGTAATTTGTCTTTTATTAGGGAAATAAAATTTGCTGGAAAACCAGACAGGTTTTTAAAACTGTGAGATTTCTTTCAAGTCTGAAATAAGAACAGACTTCAAAATAAGTACAGACTAGGGCCACCTGGCTTTAGTCTAATTTCACTGTTACCAATTTCAGAAAAGTTAACTGTTGTGCTGTGTTTTACTGAACTCAGTGCAAAATGTAGATAAGAGGACAATTTTCATAATTTGTGTGGTTAGAAAACCCTTCATTTTCCAGGGCTAGTTACAGAAATATAGATTATTCCAGGCTTGATTGTTGTGATAATCTCAGTGTTTAATATTAATATTTACCATGGAAGCATCAACTACACTTCAGTTAATCTAGCACACAGCAACCTTCTTTACTGGTGGGGCATAATGACAGAATTTAATGGACCCAGTCTATTTTTAAACTGTTTTTCAAAGTTTTGTGTTTCAAGGTTGTAAAGGTCTCTCCTTATCTGCTGCTACAGTTCCAATTGTATGAAAATTGACACTGAGGGGACCCATGTTTAAATCTGCACATGATAAGGCACAACATTTTCAGCTGTAGGAATTTCTTGTTACCAAACTGGAAACGAATCCATATCCAACACCTCTCTACTACAATGCAAAACCTAACCATTCACAAAGACAGCTCTCCTCAGCATAAATAACCTCTCAGGCTGATAGGTTATCCCTACTGAAAGTTAACTCACTTGAAGGAAAAGGAGAAAAGAGAATCCCAATCTGTATCAACAGAGCAAAATACTGTCTAGTTTTGATGATTCTCAGTTCCTTAATGTGGTAGTAAGTAGTTGTGAGAGGTAGTATGCAACCCAGTAAAACGTATGTAATAGAGGTTTGTTTCCAGACCAGCTCACTTTATTATACTTTGGCTTAATAGAAAGTGTTTTAGGAATTTGTTCCAAATTCTTATGCATATTGTTTTTTAATTCAAGGAATACCATAACCTACCATAATCAGAACTAATTAAATTTATACTAATGTCTTCTGATTTAAGAGCTCTTTTAACTTCAATTTTCTTCATCCAATTTCCAGTCTTCAGCAGCACAGAATCCCTGTAATGCATCAGCAAAGTTGTTAGACATGGACAATGAAAACAAGACTGTATACTGTGGTATCTGTAACCAAGTGAAAGAGCCTGTATTTGGTCTTAGTTCTTCAGTTTTGCTTGATACATGGCCCAAGAATAACTTTCCAATAATGCACGACTTATGGCCGTAAGAGGGCCAGGACCCTGCAGATCAGTTTCAGTTGTGCCAAAACTGCCAGATTTTGGCCGGAATTCTCATGGTCAAGTGGTTGCAAAAGATTTTGTTTGTCTTTCCCCATTTTCTCCAAGCATCTCGTAGCCAACTTGAGAATTTAATTCCTTCTCAGAGGAAAAAAACCCCAATTTTTAAAAATGTAATTAAAGAAATATAGCTAACAGGACTAAGTAACAACAGCTTATCTATCTTTTTAATAGGTATTTTACTTGTTTTATATTTATGGGAAAATTATTACAACTTTTCCATGCTATGACATTGATGTTGAACAGATATTTACACATGCTCTCTGCACTGACAAGCACACGGGCATATTTTGGGGGTTTCTGAATCTTGTGTAGCATTTTAAATGACAACAGTGACTAGAAAATGGTGTAGGATAAAGAATAATCTTGTACTATTAGACATCAGTAGGAAGTATTAAAAAAACTGCAAGTCACAGAACAGATGAAAAGCCAACACCCTAAAAAGATGTGAGGCAAAAAAACCTGATCATACATACATAATTTTCTGATTAAAAATGACTTGGTTGTCAGCATCTCCTATGACCAACGTAGCATAGTGAAAGTCTGGTGCTGTTCTCTTTGTCTGTAGCTGCTCATAGTTTGTTAATTTGACAGTTACTAAGATTTCAGCCAATGTGTCACTGTATTTGGGAAGCTAGGGAAAATGATACAGAAGACATAACTACTAAAATATGCAAAGTAAAATATATACCCTTCCATAAATTTCTAACTGTTGATACAAGCACAAAAGCTCGACTCAAGTAATTTAAATTTGTGGTACAATTTTTATTTGTTGTTCTGATACACTGATTTTCAGTACTAACTTGCCCATAGCTGAATATCCTAAGTTTGATTAAGTACTGAGAATCAAAGACAAATCCAAAGAGAAATATGCAAGAATAAGACGTGTTATATAGAAATTTTATTTTGGCATCCCAACATTCCTCTATAAGATATTTATAATTGTTAAATCTTTGTTCTGAGAATTGAGCTACTCATCTGGTATTATGTCAAATAAAAAGTAAACTAGAACTGATTGCTATACCAGTAGTATTTCACACATCTATTGAGTTTTTAACTTCAAATGTGTCTTAATTTCTACCAACTTTAAGGTTACTTTTCAAATTTTGCATTTTAGAAACCTAGAGTGTCTTTGTGATTCATATAAAGACAAAATGCATATCCAAACCTCAAAGCTCTTGACTACCCATAGAATTGTACCCTTTGTTTGAAAGGGCACCAGCTAGGTTAAAATAATAATTTGCTGTTTATCTATATTCCTAAATCTGATGTAGAAAATAAACATGAGTTAATACCATTTCAGTAAGCTTTATTTGGTTGTTTTGCTGTCTCTAGGTTTTGTTTATATGCAAGGTAGAAAAGACCTCTCAGACTCACATATCATGCTAGAATGTGAATATACTGGTTTACATCTGTAACATAAAATTCTATCAGTGTGAGAGGCCAATATATTATGGGTAATGTCTGTTCCACGGCTCTCCTTCGAGATTTAGGAGTTTCATTCTACCAACTAAGCTGGAAGGAGGTCACAATATTGTACAATCTTCTATCAGTGAAGACTCAAAATTTCTTTAAGTCAGTATTTGCTTTTCATTTAATAATACCAGCATAAAAAACATAAAATAAATGTAAAAGAATTTACCTGTTCAATTTCAAGTTCATATTTTGGAAGGTGCAAAACAGACTCTTTTATCTGGTTTCCAAAAGGAGGATGTCTGTTTAAAATCTGCAAAGATGTAAATCCAAGGAATCAAAGTCACCTGAGTAATTATGTTAGCAACAAAAGCTCTTATCACTCTTGATTCTCTACTGTCAGTGATGCCCACAATAGCAACATTACCAAAAGAAAATTCCAATCCTTTTTCATGTTGCTACTGTTTCTGTTCAGTTAAGGGCCAATCAACTACCAGTGACTACTCAGCTTTTATATGAGATGACTCTTCTATGTTGCACAAGCTTTAACTAAAGCAGAAAAAATTACAAGAAAAAACACAAAAGGCCCCAGAAATGAGAAATCAAACTTCCAAAGTCAACACAGAAAAACCCAAGATTTTGAAGTCTGTTTATATCTTCCAGAACACTGGAATAACAGTTTCCACAGAAAAGAAGCCGAGAGCCAAAGAACAAGTCCTAGGGTAACATTTAACTTTGCTAAAATAAGAAGTGCTTTATAGATGATTTAGAAGATTTTTAGTCTACTCCTATCTCAAACTTACAATAATGGAAATTTGGGATTTTCATAATTAGCATACACTAAGAGAAACTGTAAATATATATTCCCTTTTATATTTTTCCAACGCTCCTAACAGATAAGTGTATATTACCCTTTGTTTCCAACCATGTTAATGATGAAATTATACATATTTAAGCATCTGCTTTCCAAAGCCAGCCAAATCAGTGAAATCCTCATTCACATTAAATTTGTTACAACAAAATATCATACACATTTTCAAGGACAACCAGCAGTAGCTACACAGCTTTTAAAATTCTACTATTTAAAATGAATAAGCCACCTGAACATCTAAATTTTGCTATGATCATACAGCAAATATATATTAACTATACTGCTTTTACTGGTAACAGTATTAATACTCAGTATTTTCCCTATCATATTTATCTATGTACAAAATAGTAAGTTACCAATTCAAGTTCCCTTGCATTTATGTCTTCAATTTTTTTAAATGATGTCAGTCCAGCATTTACCATAGCATTTGACAGTGATACACCTGTGAGAAAACATGTATACAAGTTTTATGCTGTTAAAGGACAATTAATAACCTCAAATTATTCTAACAACTGCATTACAGCAGGTAAACCCAAAGCATAAATAATTTTATGTTACATTTGATGCAGCTTTCTGCCCAGAAAATCACTAAATTTATTTTCATTTGATTAAGTATTTCAGTATTATTTAATTTCTCCATTAGTAAAGAGAAAAAGAAACACAATACAAACCAAACATGAAAATATTCAATATTTCATTCCTGACAACTTTTACATTTTCTACAATAAAATGGATTTTAGACCACTTTCTACAAAAGGCAAGAGATGTGTTCTGTATATATATGATAAAAAAGCATGTCACACAGTATTCTTTGTCTCAGACTTTCTTCCCTATTCAAGAAATTATTGAATTATATTAAAATCATAAAGACCTCAATGTTTTTGAGCAAGTTAATAATGAAATTCACTGAAAAAGAAGTATTTATTTTATAATCTTCTACAAGTCATTGCAGCTTTAGCAAAAAAGTTTCCCATGGCATATACACCGCAAAATCAGAGAGTTCCACATACACTTTCATTTCTCTTTGTGATTCACAATACTTCCAGTATGATTTAGAGTTACCACAGCATAGGAAAAGGCATTTAACTGACTTGGAACTGCAGCCTAATATAATAACTGCAATGACTGTAGGTAAAAAATAATACCAAATAGTTAAAATGAGTGTATGGATCCTTCTCACACAGTTCTGCAAAACAGTAAAAGAAATCTGAAAATTAAGTGGGAAACCTACTTAGATACTTTTAGGTTGCTTCTTGGAAGACATTACAGCAATCTTATAAGAAAAGACATCTCAACACAAGAATTTAATAATTTAGAGAAACAGAAGACCTTTTGTCCTTTTATGTGTATCTGAACATCTTTTGGGTCTGACTTAGAGAAAGCATCTTTTACCATCTCCCTGGCTCCTTTGCAGAAGCTCTGCAGTCTGAAGACTGAAAACTCTCCTATATTAATTCTGCTGCTAGAGGTCGTGCCCTGTTTCTTTATAACTGAAGCTGAAGACTAACTCTTTTATCCTAATTCCTAAAACGGCAGAAGGATTTCTGCCTGTGAAGAGAATATCAGATATAAATAAGACTTTCTCTTTATTTTTATCTACACTTCTGAGCAAAAAATAAACAGGGGTGGAAATGAAATTGAACAAGTAGTAAATGTCATAAATCCTGTATGACAACTAATCATTATCCTGTCTGTCAGAACAAGCAAGCAGAAATCAAACATACCATTCAGCAAAGAGGGAGCATCATTATTGGACAAGAACTGTAGAAACGCAGTAAGAATTCAACTGAATTATCAGTCTCAGTAAGGCTAAGTGTCAGTCAAAGAACATTCACTTTTATAAGGGAAATACTGATTAATAAGGTGCTTTTAAGGTTCAAAAATAGCATACTAAGATGAGAGTTTAAAAATTAAGGATTTCTGAATATGCT
>WEKY01045303.1:0-33323 GCA_013390045.1 Picathartes gymnocephalus | reverse complement strand
TATCCCTAAGTATGCCCCTAACTGCATACTAAATATATGCATAAGAAGGAGGTGTCCAGGAACCGTTTCTGTGCTAAGCTTTTAGTTTCACAGATATGTCATTTCTGGAGGAATCTGTTCCTGAAAGAGAAAGATATGGTGGATAGTCTCTTACCCCAGAGAGTTTTTGTGATTTTTTTTTCTCCAAGGATCTTTCCCAATTCAGGAATTACGGCAGGGATTATCCCTCATTCTCCTTCAAATATAACCTCCTAGGAAACCTGGGCACAAAAAACCTACAGCAAATTGAAAAGTTTTTTGAGGCCTTAATGGTAGAGGAAGATAGGAAATGTGTACTTGTTTTATGATGCATGCTAATGTAGTGCTTGGTATCCCACTGTTGCTTGGAATAGAAACTGCAATAAAAATGAAACAAGTTATATCTTATTACTGCATTACTGACTAAAAATGGCCTGTTTTCTGAGCTTTGTAGCAAAGATGGAAGTTAGTCCATCTACTTGCCATTTCTGTAAGACAATCCCAAGGCCTGTAAATTCATACAAAAATATATATGAGGTGTTTATCTTCCTTGAATCCTTCTTTATAAATGGCAATATTCTGCCTACACCTTAACTAAAATCTTGTTCCTTTTCTGCTAGGGATGTTAAGAACAGATTGCTCATGTTAGGATTGCAAATTAACTGCAGTTTGAACCCTCAGCATTTGCTATGCTTGATCCAGTTTACTGTATGTGAAATTTTTAGATGAAACAATATAAACTAATCCAGGATCTGCCTTTCCTGTTTGGATATTAAAAACCCATGGCACTTTCTGAAGAGGGGGTGTTTGATGATGTGGCATGAACCTGATTTTTCTTTCCTGAGTCCTCAAATTTTTTCCCTAGGGAAACTGACTCTCGTTTTACATACTGCTTTTCCACCAACGGCAAGGCTGCCTGGTTCAAGTGGTCTAATCAGTTTAGATTTGAGCTGACTCAGCAAATCTGTGTTTTCAAGGTTGGAATCTAGACACCAAGATGAAGCAATGAGCACGTGTCCCAGGACACGCACAGACCCTTGCTGACTCCTTATGAACGTGCCACTGGCACCCTCTGCTTTCTCTTGCTTTGCACAAGACTTGCCAGGGACCTCGACAGCAACAAGAGAGAGCTTCACTCTGCAAAAGGGAAGGTCTCCTTCCCTATGTGGTGCCTGCACATCCATCCCTCAAACAGAGTTTTAAGGCTGTCTGAGTCTTCACATACCCACAGCATCTCCAAAATTTTTTTGTGGATGGCACACAGTAACCTCACAGTATTTGAAACGGGCAAGTCTGTGCTGGTCCAATTAACACATCCCAGCTCATGATAATAACAGTGTCCTACAGACTCGTAGAATGTGCCATCTAAAAATTACTGGCTGAACAATATTTCTCTCATAACTAGTTCTGTACACTTCTATGGAATGACTTTGTGTGAGCACAAGGGGAATAATCCAGCCTTTTACATTTTTAATTGGAGTTGCCAGTTAAAAAAAAAGAAAAAAAGTGGGGAATTAGGATTTTAGATGCCATTACCCCAAGGTGCTAGATGTAATCTGGTTTTATTCTCTTTGAATGTTTCTAGGAAAAGCTGTTTCCTGAATAGAAGAATTGTGAAAGACAGGAAAGTGACTAACAGCATGGAAACCTTAATGATGCCTATCAAGTGCAATAACAGAACAACACGGATTGTGGCAAGGGTAACAAAATGGGCTGTTTAGCACAATAACTGCCAGCTATTGTTTTTCAGGCAAATGACTGAGACTTTGGGATGATTAGTCTATAACCAGAGGAGAGCAAAAACACTAGACAGGATGAGAATGGGATTGTAAAAAACAGGAAATAAAACCCTCAGAAAAACTTCCTATAGACATGAATTTCACCCTCAAACCAGTCAATTATCAAATTTCCTCATGTATGCCAATAGATTCAACACATTTGACCTGAGTTAAATATATTCTTATATATATATGTAATTAAATTTGGTCACAAGTTAGCTCGCTTTGGCAGTAAACAATTATCTTTTGCTGCTTGAATATACCTTCAGCCCTACTCTGTACACCATCATGCTTTCCCATTGGCTTTATCGTAGAAGGGATTAGAGATGTTATTTTATGAAGAAATGTAAGCATTTGCAGCAGAAAATCACCACTGATTATAACCACGGATGACAAATCCTCATACTGAAATAAATGTCATCCATAAACCCATCCATATTTGTGGTATCTGTCTGCTCCATCAGGGACCTCTTGTTACAGTAGGAAAACAATCTAAAAGGCAACATGGGATTAAAATATTGATGCAACTATGTTAATAGGAAGGGAAATGCATATTTAGTAACTGCATAGATTCCTTTCATGTTCACATGTGACACCAGATAACTCAGGCCAATCAGAGTGAGGTTGGGTCAGTCCTTGTGAGGGAAGGGCTCCAGACAAAGTCAGCTACAGCAGGATATCCCCATGTATTAATGTGTTTTTGGTGCCTTGACCAGAGGCAAGGAGCAGAGTAATCCATGTTCTGAATCCAGGTTCCTGCTGGGGACACTGTGCAGGTATCTGCCCTCGTGGTATCTTGAAAGGCCCATTTCCTCCATGACTAACTCCATTGCAAGGAAGCACAGGCTTTGAGATGCTGCTGTTGAAGCTTTCTGTGGGCCGATCGGAAGGCTGGAAGACACAGTACTCATTGTGGTTGCTCGCTTGGAAGCTGGGAGGTAGCAGGACTCCTGATCCACCGATGCGAGGAAGTCCCTGTCTGCCCAGAGAAAGTATCTGAAGGGGTGAGACAAAAAGCTCACTGTGCCCCGAGCACCCCCTCATAGAGAAAGGTCAAGAACAACATAACCCAAGCTATTAATGGCAATGAGCTGTAAAAGCTTTGGCCTCTGTGTCGTGAAACAGTGGTTGTTACTACAATGCACTTTATGACCTGCAATCCACCTCGGGCTGCGCTGGGCCTAAACACGAGGGACAGTATAACTGTGTGAAAATGAGTGTGCACACCCCACCTGTGCTCTGGCTTCTCAAAAGTGAGAACTGTGAGCAACTGTTTGGTTTTACAGAGCTGACACACACTTCTCAAACAGCTGCTCGTAGATTCAAAAAGTTTAGCCTTTGAATTGCAAAATTGTTCTTTGTGTCAGAGTACATAAGGAGCCCCATGTGTGCCAATGTACGTGTGTGTATGTGTGTTTAGGTGCACGCTCCTTTATTTGTCTAAAAATTATTCCTAGCACTTACCAACAGTACCCTGTACATTTTTGCTAATGCCAGAACTTCTTTAGCTCTCATACCCAATGCATTTGGTATAAGTAATAAAACTTAATTGCCACAGTGAAGGAAATTTTCTGTGCTTGAATTTTGATAAAATAAAGTAATGGCTTAATAGAAAAGTACTTGGAAACAGTGACAAACCTTATTATAAATGTCATCTATTGGTGACTATGGTGAGTTGTAGATCACTTTTTAGACTTTATCACAGCACTATTTTCTCCAGTTTTTCCACTGGAGAATGCATGTTTCCTTCTAATCAGTTAGTGCTGAGAAAAATATCCTTGGTAATGAGAAAAAAATTCCTGGTAATGAGAAAAAATTAGCTCAGTTGAAGGAAAGGAGTATTTTCACAGAACTTGCACAAAGCTGAAGCATGCTAGGCAATTATTTGTAGTACATTACATTCCAGGCAAGGCATGCCTGCAAAGCATTAATAGTTACATGCACTGAGCCTGAGTGATGCTTTCATTGTGAACATACTCCATGTTCTGGCACATCATTGCACCACAAATCTCTGAGGGTCATTGTGTTACCACAGGGTTCCCTTGAGATATATTCAGTGATAATGTTGGCTATAAAGAACTTTAGAAAAAGATAGAAATATCGCGGCCAGGCCAGCATTTACATATATTGCCAATTTACCATTTATAGACTCACTAAACATGGGTTTGATGCGTTACACAGCTGGTTGTGTATAGAAATACTGGTAAGTAACATGACATCAAGAAAAAATGGAATCTAAATCTGAAGACTGGGAAACTTCTTTAGCTCTACCTTTTACCAGGATACTCAGGAAGACATGAGAAAAATCTATTAGAAAGCAGTGAAAGTGCAGGACTTTTGAGGAATCAAGTTACTCAGCCAGTAATGCCTGGTTTACAGCCTTTTCTGAAGTGAAGATAGCACTTTATAGCGATATTTAGCGTGTGTATGGAAACAGACAAACAGCTACTAAAAAGGGGCCCACAGCAACATTTCAGCTATCTATTTGGCATATTGAGATGTACAGAAGTAACAGAGCAACCTATACAAAACACTTCCAAACGAGCTGGAAGGGTAAATATACATACAGTTGGGAGTACTCAATGCCAAATACGCACTGAGGTTGGGAGAGCGATAGAGCAACCGCATTAAATGAAAAATGCCACTTTGGATCTCCTTCTATTGATTAAACACCTGCAATGGAAAAATAATGCATCTGCATTCCTTACTTGGATTTCTGTTTTATATCCTGGGTCAAGTTGCCTCCAGTGGAAGGGGCAAGGGTGACCACACCCATGGAGGAGATCTGGTGACTCCACTGGAGAATATTTGGCCCTACTACACCTGCGGCCTATTGCCACCAGCCTTTTCTTGGGAGGCAAAGATTAATCAGAGCAGTGGTTGCAAGGACTATTGACCTGGCAGATGTCCCTACATCGCACTTATGTAGACATTCCCAAAAAGGAGCAGAGATGTCTTTTGCATGGATTTCCTTTGCAAGGCAGGGCCAAAAGTGTGGAGACACATCTTCATATATTTCCTTCTTCTTCACTAATCTTATCCTGAAGACCTGGTACCTCACAAGGTCACAGGGGCTTGAGGAGTCTCCGGCAGGATGAAGGACCAGGTCTGTACACAGGGGGACCTCTCTATGAGAAAGACTGTCTCAAGTGTGGGCTGAGCTGGCTGTGTCGAGACAAAGTGTTGCATGCACTAATCTTCCTGAATTGCAGGTATTGGGCAGTATTTTACTCATTGGAGCTCCAGATCAGAATAATTAGTGAATTAAAATGGATTTTCTGCTAGGCAAGATATTGCTGAGGCTGGTTTTAGAAGTTTGGGGTTTTTTTTCCCCTCCTTCTTAATAAAAAAATAAAAAAAACCCCCAGAAACCAAAAGCCAAAAAACCCTCCAAGACAGCTGTCTTGTGAGGGATTTGTATTCAATATTAGAAAGCTACACAGCTGTGGAGTCTGGATGCTATCATAAAAATTGAATAGCAGAGACATGGCATTGCTGGAATACAACCCACTTTGTAAGTGTGCTGGGTGCTTGGAATGTGCATATTGCACAATAAATGTGCTGTTCTTGTCTTCAAAGCAAGAGCACCAATAGGCCTGTGGAGCTGATGTAATGAGATTCAGGCTGCCCTCAACAGCTGAAATATTCAGTTCAGCAAATGGATATTTCAAATGTAAATATTTATATGGGCCAAGGGCTCTTTGTTGCTTGCTATTTTGACATTTTCAAATCCCTCAGCTTTACTTTTGTTACAAAGATGGTCTATTTGCTGATGTGAAGAACAAAGGTCAGTGGCTAGTTATGCAGAAATGGTGTTATTATCACAGCAAAATACCACCTCTCCCAGTCCGCAAAGCTTTGATTCCATATGCTTCAACATGGTAACCTATATATTAATAGAAAAAATGCAGGTTGTTATGAGGAAGTACAATAATAAAATAAAGAAACAACTAATTTGAGGTCGTTATTGGATAGAATTAATGGTTCATCAGGAAGAAACATTACCTGCATTTGTCTTTCACTACAGAAACTTTCCCCAGCTTCTCTTAATAGCCACTTCTTGCATTTTGCTGGACTGGTATTTATCCTCCATACCACTGCTATTGCAATTCTTCACTCATTTAACCATGGGCTAACTTTTTGGTTTTCTCCCAGTTTAGAAATTTAGGAGATGTTTAGGAAACTTATATTTTACCTAAAATTATTGCTGTTATTTAATCTCTAAAGCTTTAAAATTTATATTACATCCTTAATGTCCCCTTAATGAGCAATTCTCTTCCTTTCTATACTAGGTCTGACTGCCACTGTTTTTTTCCCTTTTCTGTCTCCTCACAGCCTCCCTACTCTTTCTCCTTGCTATGCTTTCTGCTTTTCTCTCCCTTCCAGTTTTTGGGTACCCTACTGCCCCCAAACAATGTGTCTCTGCCTCCTTGCAATCCATTTACTCTCTTTTGCCATTTTCCTGGGCTGTTGCTAGCTCTTTCTCAGTCTAGTTCCAGCAACTCATCTCCTCAAGTAAAGTTTCTTAGTTTGGGCTTGTCCTCACTCATTGCTTAGTCTGTTTATTCTTATTGCCATTTTATTGCAACAGTGGGAACTGCTGAATTATATATAACTGCTTCTTGGAAACTTGAAACAAAGATTGAATCTTTACCAAACCACTTTTTGGCAGATAGCCAAATTTAAATTCATATTGTTGGACTTCATCCATAAATCGTTTTCTATAAAAATAGAATACCAATCATTTTTCTGAGGAACATAAACATCTGGAGAATAAATTCTTCCAAGATGATCAAAGAACGTATAGGGTATTATGGCCTTGCTGCTACCTGCCCAGATGAGATAGGTCAAGTTCTGAGGATATTTATTTTAGTCCACTTAAATGTTTAGGTCTTGAGCACTGTTGGCTACTTAATGCTGCTTTTGATAAGGGATGTATTGGGGCATCTTTATTTGTACTTTGTTGCATTCACTACCCAATTCAGAAATTAGGAGTTAGACTTTCAGCAGGAGTCTAATTGTGATTCAGATCTGGAGCTGTATTTGACTTTCAAACCAAAGTGGGGTGAAACTCTTCCCTGCAGGATTCCTTCCTCCAGTCTCCAATATCCTGTGTGCACAGACCTCTGCTCATTTCCTTCACTCATCACCAAATTCTCATTCCTGGCATGAGATTCTTCAGGCTTTATTATTTTTTAAAAACTTTGGAACACTCTTTTCTTAAGCAAAAACTGAGCTACATTATTTGCCAGGGAAAGGAAGTTTTGAAGATATAGCTGTAGAATGAGGCTGCTATGAAAGTACGTGTGAGGTCAGAAACACATAGATGTCCTAGAAACATCTGACATTTTTGGACTATGAATACATGTACTGTAGGGTAACGAGTGTAATACAGAGTTCTGGTGAAATTGCAGAACTCTAGCTAACCTCTAAAAAGAGGAAGCCATAGGTAAACAGCATCAGTTCCCCTCTAGTCCTCTAGTCCCAACAATTTTCCTCAGTTTTCAGATATGAAAATTTATGTGTTAGCATTTGGATCATGACTAACAAATGCCTTTTTTTAATGGAGGTAATTGATTTTCCACATAGAGCCAATTACATATTATGTTAACATTTTACAGTCCTCTCAGGTCACAACTTGTGTGTATCCTCTGATGAGAATGGATTGGGAGAGATGTGCTGGTGTGTTTGTGAGAGTAGTTCTCTGACCACTAAGTTCATCATAGTTCAGTTTAATGAAAATTTCACTTGCCCACCCTCCCTTGCCAAAGACAAAATAAGCACTGACTGAATTTCTCTCACCAGGCAAAATGTTCCTTAAAAATATTCTGTCCAGGTCACTGAGTAGCTCATGGAGAAGTTCATTTTTTGTATGTGCTTTCATATATTTTCCCATGTGTGCATGTACATTCTAGCTTACCAGGTATCCTGAAAGAAATGTTCAATGACAATTTTTACCCAATTAGAAGTAGCAAAATCTTGACTTTCTAATGACTTCATCATCATTTACCACTTTTTTGAGCTAACTATATTCACAATGTTGGGAAGAGGATAATTTTTTGTCATTTCCTAAAGTATAAGCACAAAGATCTTGAGTTCTTCTCTTGGGCTCATTAATGTACTATTGGAATCCTTTTAGTCACCATCAACTTAAGGTGTCTTTTGGAAAATTTGACTTAAGTAGCACTCTGCTTTCAGATATTTTGTAGTTTATCCCCAATATCAAACTATCATATGTTTTACCAGTGATTTTTTTCCCTTTGAGTTAGTGCACTAATTACATCCTGCATCACTCAGCCCTGATGAGACACAGCTGGAATGTTGGGTCCCCACATCAACAGTCACATGGAAATAGTGGCCTGAGTTCAGTGAAGGGTCGCAAAGATGGTTGTGGGAGTCGAGCACCTTTCATAAGAGGAAAGCCTGAGAGGGTCGGGACAGCTCTGCCTGGAGAAGACAAAGCTCAGTGGGATCCTGTGAATGTGTATTATAGACCTGAAGGATGGGAATAAAGAAGACACAACGAGGCTCCTCTCGGTGGTGCTCAATGAATGGAAAAGAGACAGCGGGCACAAAATATTTAAAATAAGAAAACACTTTTTTACTATAAAGGTGATTGAACAACAGGACTAGTTTGCCCAGACAGGTTGTGGTGGCTCCATCCTTGAGGGTCCTCAAGGCCTAAATGGACACAGACCTGAGTAACCTGTTGTGATTCACTTTGTTTGGAGCAGAGGCTGGAATTAAGTGATCCCCAGATGCCCCTGCCAAGGTCAACCATACAGTGGTTCTGAGATTCTCCCTCACAGTCCTATAAGATTCTAACCTTTTTCCCTCATTTTGCAGGCCTTCATGGTTGCTTTTTCATTGCATGCTGGTGTGTTGTTTTTTGTCATAGGTCACATCTTGAGAACAGTTTGCTGAGTGATTTTATTTCTTTCACATCTGTTTATGGTCTTCAATAAAACTTAAATTCCTTTTGATAAAGCTTTCTGGTGGTTTTTTGGACTGAATGTAACTCATTATTCTAGAACTACTTGCTCAGTGCAATTTTCTGGCTTCTCAATGACATTTCCTTTGGCTTGTATGCATTGTCTGGCTAAGTTTTATGGTATTCTGTGCCTGGACATTTGTATACATAGAGATATCAAAACTTTACTCTGTCTTAGGTCCTGCAGTCCCACAAGGGTTTCCAAACAAATTCTTCACAAAGCACTATCTGTACATTTGGATAGGAAAAAATAGTCCTGTATTACTATCTAAATAAACCACACTCCTTTATCTGTACTATCATTCATTCTCTAGGAGGAAGTCAGAGATTTATCTTACTCTGCCTCAGTTTATCACCTCAAGCAGTTTCATTGTCCTCTAGACTGTCACCAGTCCCTGCCTTTCAGTAGGAGGGAAGCCCTTCTCAAAATACTTTAATTTAGTCAATGCTATTGATCCCATATGAAGTAATTTCCACAATGTAGTCCTTCAGAAATGGGATTGCAAACTAGGTTTGGCTCATGGTTGCAAAAACATGTTTCACAAAGATGACCAGCATAACAATATTTCATCTTCTGATCCCCCTCTCTCCTCCACTCTTTTTTCTTTTATTTTTGGGTGTGAGGATTAGAGGGAAGTGGATACGTATGTACTACATGTCTTTTTTGTGCTACAGATGCTTCTGAAAATGTGGGGTTTTCTTCATTTTCTTCCTTAATATAAGCTGACAACTGAGCAAAATTCAGAGGAAGAGCCCTTCCGAGCCACGGCAGCTGATAATTACCTTGTTCTGCGCAGGGGTCTCCATAACCCCAGTGTTGTGAGAAGTGTGCTTGATTACAGTGTGTAAGCCCAGCTCAGTGTGAGAGTTCTGCTTCATTAAGAAAATAGAGCTGCAGTGCTTTTGCTGATCTTATTTCCATCTCCATTTTTACCCTTGTGTGTAAAGTTAAACTACCTTTATGCTCAAGTAGCTGCCAATCTTTTGTCCCTGGAGAGCTTTAGAGGTAAATGCATGGAGCCAAACAATTGGTAAAATACTTGTAAAAGTAGATAGGGTGAGGAGAGGATAACATAGAGGACCAGCAGATTCTCTCCAGAAAAGAAAAAATAATGTTGTGATAAGATTTCTCTGGGGGAATAATAGTGCTTATCATTTGAGTGGGTTTGTTTGTTCAATCCCTGGAGGAAAGAATCCCAACTGAGGAGAAGCCCTATGTCTACCCCACAGGGAAAGAGGTGTGATCTCCTGGAATAGGCAGTGACTGAGTACAATGATGATGACCAGAGGCTTTTTAATTTAGAAAAATGGGTACATTGAATATTGTGGCTCAACAGCCTGGCTCCAGCTAGATGAAGAGAGAACCATGGCACTCCTGAACACTATTAAAGTAAGTAAGGATTTGGGGCATGAAGGAGACTTAACTGAAGGGATTGTTTTCACAACAGAGTGATATTTGCCAGGATACAAGTTTTTTCTTTCAGAGACCAAGTATTTAAATTATAATTGTGTGAATTTCTGATTTGTCAGCATTTCAGAGCACATATAATGACATTTGACAGGTATCTCCTCTCAGTCCTGGCATGGTTCTTCAGTACTCAGCAGTGAGTGTGCAGCCCTGGGAGCAAAATAGGTAATTCATCTGGGACAGGAAAATTACTCATGCAGTTTTAGCCCTTACTGCAGGTTTGGAATTATTTATTCTTTCACAGACTCAATGTTTAATCCTTGAGGAGTTTGCGAGTGTAGCTCCACTGGCATCAAAGGGATAGTGCAAGTTTAGGGATAATTAGGGTATATGTACACCTCATGGCAGAGCAAGGAGATCCATGAGCTAGGACAGTCTGGGACTAGTGCACAGAGTACAGTGCAGTCAGCAACAACTAGCTTGGAGTGGAAGGCAGATAATATCCTCCTGAGATAACCTCACTTCCAGCAAATTCCAGCACAGATGGCAAGTGAGGGTGGGAAGTAGGAGGAGTGAGTATCTCCCTTCAGGTAATGTTGCTCTCATGCTCAGTTTTAAGACATGTTGATGCCATTTTTTGATGGCTGTGGAGTCCTCATGGGGTCAGGGCAGGGTACCACCATGGCTGTCACAGATCCAGCTTGGCTGGCATGCTACTACTTGTGTAGAAACTCCATTAGCTTTTCAGATCTCATGCCTATATTATACAGACTATGCAGCAAACTAGTTGCTCTGGTTTCCTCAGCCATGGGTGTATTCAGCTGATATTCTAAATGCTGCAGTTCACTTCACAGTGATTTTCTGGATGGTTTTAAAATCTGTAGGTATGAAATCCTGAGACTAATTTTTTCCTCATTTATATCACTAACTTTGAAAAAGCTCCTCACAGCTATCTGTACAAAAGGGAAAAAGACTGATCTGAATGCCAGAAAGCATGGACTATTTATATGATTATTTATTCCACTCTTAAGTCTTCCTGATAGTGATGGGACTGCTGTGAGTTTGGTCAGTACTGTGCTGCAGTATATTAGGCATGATAGAAACAATGAAAGGGAGCTAAGAGTTATAACAGTAACAGTTGTCACTCTGCCAGCCCTCCATGTTCCTTCTGGTTACCTGCACATTTATGCAGCAATGCTGGTCCTCCCCAGCCTGGTGCATTTCCCATGCCTGTATGCTCAGTAGCTTCCTCTTTTTTAAAGTACAGAAGAAGAAGGTTAACCACATCAAACCTATTCATAAACCTACTCTGAACTACATAATTCTACTTAAATGAAGTCACCAGAGAAGGAAAGGATGGTCTGTGCTATTACAATAGAGTGATGCAGTATTACCGGAAATTAGGTAAAACAAACAAAAAACTCTCATTACAAACAAACATTTAGCCTACTTTTTAACACTGCAGAAAGTCAAATGAGTTTTATTTCCACCAATGGCTAAGGTTTAAAATAAGGTCTTTCCTATTATGCTCCTCATGACCTCCTTAGATCTTGTCTCAGTCATAGAGCATGGAATGGAGTATTACAGTGTTGGCTCCCAAGAGATTCTTGAGTCTTAGTTACCTTTTAAACTAACTAAACCTTTGGAAAGATTAAACCATTCCTATGCTATTGTGTTTCATCTGGTCATTTTATTGTTTTAGTTAGCATTTTATGTTTTACTACCTTTGATCAACATTTTCTCTGGATCAGAACAATCACTAAGACAGGTCACCACAACAAATTCTTCCCCCCTTTCTTACCTTAGTACAGTCACTGGCCATGTTGTAAGCAGCACACAAGTGGCTCCCAATGTGATGTCTTTTGCCTTAAATGTGCTGCTTTCCTAGTGCTGAAGATATTTATAATGTAAGGGCTGCTAAAGATGCCTCAATCAAATCCCTGACATATTTTAGTCTCTTTCTATACAGTAGATGTAGTGCAGCTCTTGAATGCATAATATATTTTATTGGCCTCATGCTCTGGTTCTTGGGCAAGATTCACTGCTTTGAATCAAGAACAGGCAGGGAAGACATATAGGCTCAACTGGTTTTGTAAGGCCATTTTGAGGCTTTTCAGAAGCTGTGCCAAAGCCTGCTTGCCTCATTTATTCCTATAACGTTCTGCTGAAATGCAGTCTGCACTCACTGTTCCCCTGCAACCTGTTTTGCTATGGTTCTATTGCATCTGAGGATCAGCATGTCACCAGCAGAGCAAACTCTTGCTCCTTGCCTGCATCCTCTTTCTCCTTGGACCCACCAGCCTCTACACAGTGGGCTAAATTTATCTAAGACTCATTTCTATGAAACCAATTTCAGCCATCCTAGATTCAAATAGAATGTATTTGAATCTAGGATGGCTGAAATTGGTTTCATAGAAATCAGATGTTCCCTTTTTTGCCCTCTTAAAAGTCCCTTTTTGAAGTCAGGGTTCAGCAGCAAGACATTTGTGCAACTGCAAATCAAGCTTCAGTACATGCTTTTCTGTATCCTCGTGGGATAACAGAACCTTGTGGAAGGAATTATCAAGCTGTGAGAGGAAACTTTCTAAGAGCAGTGTAAGTGTCTCTCTGCTTCCAGCTGCTAATATTGGGGAGCGATAAACTTGGCACTTTAGGATTATTTTCCTAGTGTAGGAACAAGTTAAAATCTGGTGTGCAATTAAAGCATCTGATAATTCAGCAATTACCTTCATTTGATAGGTAAAGTATTTACAGTGCTTAGGCAGGCAGTTACGTGAGACCCATGGCCACTGGATAGTATATCTAACAATGGTTGTGCATCACACTAAGGCATGTCTCCATTGCAAGCCTCAGAGATCCAGGATATTTGTAGTTCTGCCAGTCTGGATTTAGGAAATTGTCTGGTTGTGGTTACAGATGTCAGTTTAACCTGCCGAGAAACAGGGAAAGATTCACAATAAGATTTAAGGGGCAAAGTTTATATTATGCAGGTGAAAACCAATGCTGTCTTGTCATGTGCGAATGAAATGAGAGAGTGTTGAATCAGACTTTTTATTTTTATCCATGGGAAACAGACACTGGAATGTGTATGGGATATGCAGCAGAATGTGCTATAGCCCAGGAATCTGCAGAAAAGTCTGCTTTCATATTCTGGATAGAGTGTTAAGGTAGGAAAATTAATAGCATTAGCAGCCTCTGACAAGATACACAGCTTTCAGATTTCCTAAGTGGGTGGGTGTTAAAGCGAGGTGGATGATGGCAGGATGATTTTCAGTTTTAAAGAGAACACCCAGAGCTCCAGCAAACAGCTTTAACAGCTCAAAAATCTTGCTACCAAGATGAACAGCAGTGCTAGGGCTGGGGAGGAAGAATGGGGAAGGAAAGAGATGGGAAGGGAAGAAGGAGGGAGGAAGGGAGGGAAGGAGGAAGGGAAGGAGGGAGGGAAGAAATATCCTGAAGATTACCATCAGTCTCTGTCTGAGATCACTGAAATACTAAAGGATGACTTGGTTGATTCAGCTTCACTTGGTGTTGGGAACCTCCTCCCCTGCTCTCCCTCACATCTGATCTGAGCCCTACGTTTGAGAGCATGTGTCAAACACAAGGGAGAAAAGCTGTTGAATATTTTGGTCACAGTCTGTTTCTTTGCAAAAAGTACAAGACATTTTGAAACTGAAGCATGTCTCCTGGAAACACCTTTTCCCTTCCCTTTCCAAACCACATTTACTTTTTCTCTAACATCTATAAATTCAACTCAGGTCAATCTAATTTTAACCATAAAACTTACCCTACTTTATCTTCTTTTCTGCTGTTTGGTAAACTTCTTCCTTCACAAACACAATTCACATTACTGTAGCAATTATGGTCTTTTCATCCTCAGCATCAAAAACATGTAGTCAAATATTCTTTTTTTAAAGCTGCCACATGGCACGATATTGTGAATGACAAGAGTATGTCATATTTAGTTATAGTCCTCCCTCTCCAAAAACAACAAATGCTAGTGGGTAAGCATTTAAGGTATCAGAGGAAGGAAAACCACCTTTCAAGAGCCCCTCTCCCTGCTGAGAGGGACCCAACTCCCCAGACAGCCCAGCCTGTGTTCCTGGCTGGCTTTGGGCACTGCCGTTGAATGGATCCCTGTCCCTTCTGCTGATAATAGGTTGAGGAAGGAACACCTAGTAAATGCAATTTGTTTTGGGATACCTTTAATTTTTTTTCCTTAGCCTGGCAACAGCATGCATGATAAATCTGTGCTGGCACATGCTCCTCTTGCTGCCACCCCCTCTTTGTCTGTTCAATGTCCTTGTCTGTTCCTGTCTTAAATTGGGCTGCAGCATCCCATGTATAGACTTGTCCTTCCTCAGTTTTTGTGTGTCTGAAGTCACCAGGATGATGGGACTTTATTCCTGGTGAGGACTGGATTCAGTATTTCTGTAAAAGCAGGTCTTCTGACTCGTCTGGCTCTGGGCCTGCTACCAGAGAATTTTGTCAGTTACTCTCCACAGTTACAGAATTAAAGTAGGAAAGTGCCATTTTTCATGTGTTATTCCCTGGCTGCTCTAGCTCATCTATATTTTAATCCCTTTTAAAATGGCTTTTTACTCCTAGGAGACTTCTTAGAAGATCAGCCTGTGGTGGCTGGAGCCCCCAGACATGCTGCACAGAAATGTGATAATGCAATGGGACTCTGTCCTTTCTGCCACTGCCAGTCTGGTGGAAACAGGCTGTTTGAGAGACCCTACAGATATGTGAGTCAAATGTGAAATCTCAGTGACTGCAGGCACTAGGTATGGGCCAGCTTGCAAGTCATCAGGAAAACAAGTTCTGGACAAATGCCTTGAGTTGAGTGCTGTTCCTCATCCTCAGTTGTTTGTGTCAAAACCAGCAGAAGACTAGGAGGTGGTGGTTGCATTCCCACAGGCCTGAAGCTGGATGGAAATGTCCAGTGATTGGTGCCGGGTGGGCTCCCTACACTGTCAGGGATCCTCAGGCACCCTGAAGGGGCCTCGTGGCATGAGGGGTGTCCAGGACTGTGTTGCAGCAGGATGGGTGGTACACCATGCCATGGGGAAAGCTGCGTCATGTCACCATGGTGGTCACCCCAAGCTAGGCACGGCAGTGTCCCCATGCCCTGTCCTGAGGCCCCTGCAGAACTCCCTGCTGCTCTCGTGCCACTCACTGCCCAGGGAAGGCTGCACAGGAAGGCACTTCCTCTCCTGAGCTGTGCTGGTATAAATAGCTTTTGAGGCAAGCGGAAAGGGCTGCTCTCTTGCCAAGAGGCCAGAGCTGGTGGCACGGATAGGGCTGGCAGGGGTGGCAGCAGCAGGCTCCCCTCTGGGCTGTGCCTCTCAAAGCCTCCTCTGTCTCAGCTGGCTCCCTTTGAGCAGTTGCTAGGTAAAGGCAGGTGTGTCAGCTGAAGTAGTGGAAATTTCTATTCATCTTATAAATAGTTGAACAGCCCGACTTGGTGAAATGTGAAACGAGCAAACATCCCATCTTCTCCTCCAAGGGCAGATCGGGATTCAGTCTATAGTGCTGTCATGTCAACTGTGTCAGTGCTGCTTTCATGATGCCAAGGACCCATAAGTTATTCATGTGAACACACCAAACAAAGGTTTAGCTTAACCAAGGGATGAATATTCCTCCACCTGCAGTTTTCTCCACAGCTAGATGCAAAAAGTGCAGAGGTCACTTAATCTGTGACAGAAATAGACTGCACCGTCTTTGGGGCAGCATGCTTTGCAAGTACAGTACTATGACTGCAGGCAGGTCTGAGGGCTTCTGGCACAGCACCCTTGGTAGCAAGAGAAAATGTCATTAAAATCCTCATGCAGCTTGGCTGGCTTGCTTGAAATTTGCTGGGCAAAATTATAAATTTCCCTTCTAATCATGTTTATACCCTAGGCTATTATAAGGATTTTTCCTGCTGCTAAGCCCTCACGCTTCTTGTTGAACTACTCTGACCCTTGTTCTCTCATGTATTAAGACAGATCCTCATCAGTGGTTAATACTCCCTATGAGACTGCAGGAGCTTTTCAGGTCTTTCTCAGTGACAGAAGGGTTTCTGCTCTTAAAAAGATGAGACTTCACAGACTGAATTTGAAGATATATGTCAGTTTGGCAATATATTAAATGGAGTTTATTGTAGGATTTCAATTGCAGTCAATTTTAAAGAAAGGAGATATCTCTGTGATATTGCCTGGAAAGAGTTGTATCTGAGCAAGCTTTCATATAACCTCAAAGTATCTAGTCATCAACATCATCTAGTGGTCAAAGCAGAAGGCTGTGAGTAAAGGTAACATAGATCCTAGTTCTGCCACAGGCCCTTTAGTTGGACTGATTTAGCCAATGATTCTGCATCTTAGATGATCAAATTGCCAAGGGGACACTAAGAATAACATACCCTGAAAAGAACAGTGTGCTCATTAGATGAAAAGGAGTCTATAAGAACAAGTTTTTGCTTTCTTTAGTTCCTATTTATTCTTGTAACCAGGTGGTAGGATTATGCTGATCCATAGCTGATCTGAGCTCCCACCTCTACATGGAGGTGAAGACACTGGAGTGGCCCTGAGCAGCAGCTACTGCCAGTTACTGCAGTGGCAGTGACTGAGTGACATGGGCCGGTCTGGTCTGAAACTGGACCAGCACTGCCTTTATTTGTAAAACCAACCACATCATTTCAGGTGACTGGCTTACCGGTGAATTATCATGCCTTGCTCTCATTTGCCATTGTTCTGCATAGCTGCTCCTGGAAAGGGGTGTCTTGTGGCAAGCCAAAGGAGGATGCTGTGATGAGAAGCCAAAGAGGGTATGTGACTGAAGCCCAAGCCATTTAAGAGCACCTTATGCCTCTCCTGCATTTCTATTTTGTTATACTCACTTCCACAGAGAAGGAAAAATGTAGCTTTGTTGGGTTAGCTGTTGCCCTTAAACCCATGTTTGCCTGTAATCTGATTAAATTCAGGTAAAAGGAAAGCAATCAAAATTAAGAGGGATGACAATGCTCAGTACAAAGCTGATACTTTACCCCTTGGCATGTGAGGTATGCTGTAAGTGAGCCTTGCTACCTTCCTGGGAGATTAGTAAGTAAGCAGAGCAGTCATATCTAACAGATGTAGGAACAAGAAAGCCTATAGCTACAGCATGAAGGGGGAGGATAAACAATTTATAAGTACTTGTAAGTGATGATGGCACAGCTCTGAGTGGCGGTTCTCATTTACTGCGCGCTGCTTGTCTCCCCCGCAAGTCTCAGCCAGCAGATTGCAGGGCCACTGCGTTTTCAGTTCTGTGCAGTCTCAGACACATGCTGAGGGCTATGCTGTATGAACCACACTTTCATTTTTGAGAGCATACACGAATAGCCTCACTAAATTCAGTGGGATGCTTTGCATAAATACTCACTCTGTAGGGCTTACATTGGATAGTGCTTACGAGGTGAGCCACTTAACCACAAAACTTAGCAAAAGCATAAAAATACAACTGCTTTTTATATAGAACTACTGGAGACCATTGGCCTCAAAAGTCCTTGTTTTTAACATGATAAATGGCTGGCTCCCAAGTGTAGTCACTACTGCTGTGGAGTGTAATCTGATACAGAATGGTAAACAAGGTTTTATTTGATGTACAAATAAAGTACATCAAATACATAAAGTATTGAAGAGAATTCATGACTTTAAGACTCCCTCCTCTATTGGTCTAACCAAGAACAGTGTTCTACTCTATGCAAATAATTACTGACGTGGACTTTTCAAATGCCAATGTTAATAAGGTATTGCTTGAAAGTGTTACATGATCTCAATTAAATAGATGCAGGAAACTGTTTCTTGGTAGGATTCCCTATCACCTCAATGGAAAGACAAAGATTTTTTGAGGAACTGTGTGCAGATCAAAGGCGCTCTTTGAACTGCACCTAAGTATTGGTTATGCCTGGGAAATGAATGGTTATGGGACATGTATTTAACTGTCTTAGAGCAGGAGAAAGGAAATTGTAGTTTCCTTAGAACTTCAAAGGGAGGGAACTTTATAATGAAAAACTAATATATATCTTCACATAACACCTCAGATGTTGTGTCTCCTGCCATTGTGTAATCTTGCATCAAAGGATACCTAGGTTAGTATTTGAGGGAAGCCATCAGCAAGGAGAGCAGCGCAAGCTATGGAGGGTGTGAGAAACAGAGAGATATCAAAAGGATTTGGGATTGAATAAATTACGTTTTCTGATATTAAATTTTTATATTTGAAGACCAGCTATAAGAAGTTGTTTAGACATGTCATGTGGCCTGGTTACTGTAAAAGAGTCCATAAATGTTCATATATTATTAAAGTGATCATTTCTACTGTTTTATTGTCCTTGCACATTGTGTGGGACTTGTTTCCCACCATTATTTACGAAATTTCTTAGACTCAGTTACTTTCAAGTATATGTTGAGAGATCCTTGTGATCATCAAATTTTAAACTAAAATGATTTTTTGTCTAGTAAAATTCCTAAAAACCTGAAAACATCTTAAGAAATACATATATGCACTCAGCAGGTACCATGGAGGTGGTAATAAGATCATTCGCAAGGGAGAAGAATGAGGTGGCCAAGGATGTGTATCATATGTACAACAAAACTACAAGGACAGTTTAAGTTTTGAGTATCTGATGTCCACAGTAAACCACTTTATGCCACAGATTATTTTAAAAAGATAACTAAAATAGTTTTGAATTCTGAATGAAAACCTCAGTGAGCCAATGGACAGTTTGAGTACAGAAAAACGAGGTAATATTTATCTAAGGGATCATTTGCTAGGGATTGTTTGCAAAGTTTAATTGGCTGCCATCTTTATTTTGCATTTTACTCCAGCTCTTCCAATGGGTATTTATTTTGTTGTTCAATGTCTGTAAAAGCAACTTAAGATGCATATAAGTTCTCAGAATTCACTTAGCTGATAAGTTACTAAAGTGATTTAGGGCTGCTTGAAATTTTGTTAATGAAAGCCAAAGTCAAGTAAAAGCTGCATAACACAGCAGAGTTTTTATTCTGCTGTTCACTTAATTCAAACAAACAGAAAAAACTTTTGCAGAGGTATGTGAGACAATGCTCCCCTTCCTACAGATGCTATTTTGTACATAAAAATACAGATTTCTCTTATACCACTGAGTTCAAGTTGGTAAGAAGAAGTAGTACTCAAACCTGTTTTCCTATGGATTTTTGTGTTAAAGTTGAGGTCATAGTAAGCATCTGTTATGAAAAATGAAGTATGAAATCTCATTTTAACCTTTTCCTCAGTGAGGCTGTCATTGAGTATCTCAGCCTGCAATTTCTTTCTGAGAATGTAATACATTTTGAATAATTTGCCATACACCAAAGTTGGTAGAAAATCAGCAGTGGATTCAGAAATTATTAAAGGAACTAGCAGATAGGCATTGGCATCATATAATCCTTATTTATTTCAGCAACCAGATAGCAACAGAAAACAAACATATACTTTGGAATACTCCCCTCCTACATTTCTTGGTGTCTGCAAAAAAATCATGCCCCCCAAACTTCAGAGACTACTTATAAATTTGACTGAGTAGTTAAGCATGCTTAGTAAAACTGTTACAGGCAGTGGAATGCAAATGCTGCTTTAAAGAAAGACAAAAATATTCTTGATGGTCTTTACCAGACAGAACAGAAGAAAGCCATGCCAGCCCTCCAAAGAAGGCTGCTATGTTGAAGGTACTGACAGTATGAATGTTAAACTCTAACCTACCAGTAGTGAGTTGTGCTATAAATAAGAATTGTATTCTTATTGGTGGTCCTGTGGTATGTCTTCTGCATATTCCCCTCTACCAGAAGTAAATGGGATATATTTAACTTATGGAGACTAAAGTTAACACTATTTTCTTGTTACCAGACAAGGAAGAGAGGTACACACAGTTGTCATTATCAGTACCTTATCATCATGCGAACATGGTGGGGCACCCTCCAAGTCTTTGTGGAATGCAGTGAAAATTTTGGTACCATACATGTTTAGGTTCCTACAAAGGACTTAAAAAAACAGATGGGGTGGATTCCTGAAAATGTGTATATGTCATTCAGCTGTTTTGCTGTAAAGAGAACTCTGTGGCTCACGAGAGAAGATTTGCTATTTAAAGCCTTTTTCTTCTCCCTTCTCTATCTGTGGTGTTACACAGTAAGCCAATATGGCCCAAAGTCACAGGACAGAAGAAAAGGGTCTCCATCTGCAGTAGGCAGCAAGCTGTCTCTGTGAGAAGTGAGTGTTGTAGCAACCTAACAGGCACTCAGTCGTGTGTAGTTAGCTCCCTACCTGCAAATCTCTGTTTTAAAATATCCTAACTGTAACACTACAAAGCTTTAGAGCATGTCAGTTTGATTCTGTCTTCCTTGATTCCATAGGAATCTGTGGAAAGCATCTGTTTAAAACACTGCTGTCTTGAGGGCTTTTTTTTTTGTGCACAAACCCTATCGGCTCACAGAAGAGTTTGTGATGACCCCTCTACAAGATTTTATGTTTCTGCCTGGTGTTTAAGAAATTCCTCTTCTGAGGATCTCAGCTGAGTCAGAGGTCCACTGAGATTTATGGCTTAGCATGAACACAGGAAAGACAGAGAAAGGGGATATTGTGTCCTGCTGTACTGCTGCTTTCAGACTAACCAGATCACTGTGGAAACTGGGACAAGTCAGGCCAGGCATTAATAAAGCTCTGAGCTGTATCACATCCTTTTGGAGCCCCTAGTTCTTCTGCTGAGCAGCTGCAAGGGGAGCCAGATCAAAGGCAATGAACATTTGTGTGCTACAAGGAGGAAGGCAAGCTGTGCTCCTCCGAGACACAGCTGTCCATGCTAAAGAGGATTCTAGTTTTGAGGAAGCTATTTCCTTTGAATTGTTTAAGTCCTGACATTATTGTTCCAAAAATTTAGATGATGCCTTGGATGGCTTTAAATACGAGATGCCAGCTCCGTGGTTTCTGAAGGAGAAGGAGGTGAAGCACTCAATTCTTTTGACTGAAAAATTTTTAAGTGCTCACTGATAATAGCAAAGGGCCATGGAAATGGTTGTTTACTTTGGCACCAAACACAAATGTTATTGATGTAAAGAGAACAGAGCTTTCTCCAAATTTTTTTCTTCCCTGACTGCATAAAAATTATATGGTTGAAGGCTATATGATAAAAACACTTAATGTATTTTAAAACAAGCCCAGCCTACAGAATTTACTTACATTTGAAGCAAGACATAACTCACCATGAGTCCTATCAAAGGATGGCCAAGGATATAACTAGGTGAACAGAGTATGTTGCTTTTGGCTAGTATATGTTCAAATCAGCTAGTCATAGGTGTCAATCTCGTTCTTAAGATGTCCTTGGGGTATGGTTGAGATATACCATATATAGCTTTTATTCTTATTGGTGATCCAATCTGAGGTGAAAATCTGTGTATTCAACATTCAGAATAGCAGCCATTCTCTTCCCATCATAACTCTTACAACATGGGGCTGGGTCAGGTGGCTCTCCAGATGATGTAAAGACAGTGATTTGGGAATAACATTGAGGACTTTATGCACAGAATTCTGGTTCTTGGTGAAAAGAAAATTACTTTCTTTATTTTTATCTCATCTTCCTTACTGAATCATAAGGAATGAAAAAATAGTGCCACAAGGTCAGTTCCTTATATAATTATTTAAAGGTATGTCTATCTCATGAGTTATGTTCTTTCCATTGTATCAGATCTTGTTTTTAAGCAGTTGCACACAGAATACTCTTATGCCTGGTGAACAGTGTGAATAGGTCTATCTTTCTTTTGGCAAAGCATAAAAAAATTATCAGTGCTGCTGGTAGGCTAATGAAATTAATGCTGATCCTTGACATCTTTATTGATTTTGACTTACCACTTCACAGATCATTTTATAGAAGAGTGTGAGCAACAAAAAATAGCACATACATTTGCTTAAAAATCCTGCTTTATCAGTAGATATGGAATGTTGCAGGAAAAAATAAGCTAAGCTGCGGTTGTAAGTCCATCTACTATTTTCAAGGAGTAGAGTAAAACTCAAGAGTAAACTGATGAGTGAAGACCTCTCAATCACATGGCAAAACTGGATTAGTCCTATTAACAGTAATTATGTTTTATTCCATGCCAGAATTGATGCAATTGATAAAACCTTTTGGTGTTTTCAGTGAGAGCATTTGCAGTAGGAAGAAATACTAAATAATAAAGAGATTACTAGAAATAGCTTTTCTCCATTCCTGCTCCATGCATTTCTCTATGTGATGCTAGCAAGCTCTAGCTCCTCTATTGATTATAATAAAATAATGCTGTAAAGGAATAAAATAAAACTAACACAAAAAGTATATATCCTGGAATTAGATTTCCTTCCTGTTATTTCCCCAAATGTTTCTCCCCTCCCCTTTATAGGTACACACAATGAACTTTTAAAAATGTGGAGCTGCCTTCAAAATTGCTATCGTCATCCAGATCAATTTGGAACAAAGTCCTGTCTCCCGATCTATTCTAATTTCAATGTACACACTCTGCTGGCTGGCTGCCAGCATGGAACTCAGGAAATGATAAATACCCATTTAGTCATAGACGCACAGATTTCCATGGGATGGTGGGCTGGGGCTGCTTTAATATTCCCAAAGTTACTGCATGTTTACACATTCACTTACGTCACTTAGTGTGATATTTAGAAGCTGGGTGTAGCAATGACACATGGGGGAAAGGACAGAAGTTGCACATGCTCTTTTGAAGAGCAAGGGCTGAAGCTTGGAGTCTTGTTTGCCTGCCCTGAGCTGATAGCCTTCCACCTCGAATAACTGTACATAACATGAATAGAAAATGAGCCTGGCCTAATCCAATTTGAAACAAACTGGCCACAGTCAGCTACTGTGAATCTCAAAGGTCTAACGAACTGGTTATGATAAGAATTTGACATTTCTACTGGGTATTAAATGTAGCTCTCAGTTGCTATAAAGTGCAGCACGCTGTGCAACGAAGATGGGCTGTGTGCATTGAATGCTGTGCTTATTGGTTTGGTGGCTTTTTGGTCTTTTTTTCCTGAATTGCTACAGTGTCTCAAGCCGATGTGGTTTTCTTTGTGCACCTGGGATATTTCCAGAAAAGGGATGAATTAATAGCTTTGGATGACTTTTCCAAGTGATTAAATTTTATATCTTTCTCCCCAATTATTTGAGGACTGGATCTTTTGCAAAGGCTGAATGTAATGTCAGGGTAAGTTCTTTCCAAAGTAGTTTGAATTTTTTTGGTTCTTATCTTGTTGGCATGTTAGGTAAACACCAGCTTTAACAAACCCTGAATAAAAGCTGGAACACTTCAGTGCAGGCAACCCTGAAAAATAGGATGAGGTTCAGAGAGAAGCTCAGATTTTTCATTTACATTAGCAAGTCATTGAAAGAACAAAATACTTGGTTAAAGATAATTATGAATATTTAACTAATACTGTCAGCAAAAAACATCTCTGGAAGAAACTCAGAGCATTCTAATGTATCTGTTGCGCAATGACAATGTTAAAAACACATTCTTGTTTTCAACAGCATTAAATACAAACATATGCTTTGACTATATGGATGATATATGTACTGGATTCTTTACTATTGTGAGTGGACATTACAAAGGAATCTGTCACGACCCTTATCTCAGTTTCTGAGTGGGGGCCTAAGAGATGCAGTCCCATCATAAGAGGGTGGGAACATGTGGAACCACTGTCTCAGAGACACAATTAAAATAAGGGACACAAGTGCACAGCTTGCTCTGTGTCTGTGCTGGCTGGATGAAGGGTTTTGTGTTGGGGTCATTACAGTTAGAGGTCTACAATGAGATGTCTGCAGGTGAGATGGTTTGTCTTAAGATTTATTTTAGACAATATGACTTGAATCACTCCTAAAGTGTCTTTATCTGTTGAAGGCAGCCCTTGAACTGTTGTTCATACTTACATGCCTACCTGATAGACAGGTAAAGACGATGAAATAAATCCTATATCTGTTTCCTGTTATAAAAGACAAGTACCTTAAAAATTCTTAATTTGTTACTTAAACTGTTTAACTAGATATTTTTACAAGACAATAGAGAAATTTTAGTTTCAAACTTCCGAACAAGATATTCTAAATTGAGTTTGCTTTTTGAAAAGTTAACATTTAATAAAATCATGGCTCTGATCATAATGTGCCAGTAGAACAGTTTGGACTCAAAACAAGTTCCTAATATTTTAAACAATGGATATAGGCTTCATAAACATTCTTAAATTAACTGAATTGGCAATACGGAAAAAACATGTAGACAGACTAAAGTTAAGAAGAAATCCCTTTTTAAGTGTCCTTTTTCATGTTTCTATTGATGTAACAAGTGTTTTCAAGCATAGGATTGCTAAAGATATAACTTCATTAAGAATCTTACTTGATAATTAGTACTAACAAGTTTTAAATTTGCCTCTTGATTTTTTCTGTGCAGGCATACAATATTCTTCCAGTATCTCATAAACTAATTAAAAGGAACCTAGTTAGAAACATTTGCTTATTTTGGGCAACCTTATCTCCAGCTCTATCCTTTTCCAACAACCTACCAGAGTTACTAGTTTCAATCATCAAAATTCACTTGCCGTGCATGAAATCTATTTTATATGCCACCTTTTCACTTTTGTGCAATTCAAAGCATGTGGATGGACCTGAGCTTGAAGAGTGCTGAGCAGCTTCATGACTGCAGCCATTCTACAGCATGTGGGATGGCATGCTTGTCAAATCTGAGTGACACTTGGGTGCTACTGCAGCCTGGACCTTGGCCTAGGCCAAAATATGCTGAGTGTAAATAATTGCTCATTAAGTTCTTCTGTAAATATTAATTTGCAATAATAATGACAGAAACAAATGGTAATTTGCTTTGTAGGGTGTCTGTACTCCTTAATAAATTAATCTCCCAAATGTTGAGTTACATTATATTTTCTGGTTCTATCATTTTTTTTTTCTTCTTATAATGGATAATTACAAGGACAAAGAGTATTGACAAATATTACTGTTAGAGAATAACAGAAGGAAGAGAAGTTGTTCTTATCTCAGAGAAGAGGAAATGTATTTTAGGAATGAAGTGGCCAAGATACAATAAGTTAGGTTTAACCCTCACATATGTCTATACAAGGATGTTTTTTCTTCCCAAGTATTGGTCTGTGAGTTGTTGCATGCTTTCTGTAGTAATATGGTTAAATTCCAAGGTTATCTTATTTTTTTCTTCCTCTTCAATATAGACATGAAGATTTCCTTGAATGTTATGTTCTCCAAGGTCAGCAAAACATTGTTTTCTTTCCATGATCTGGGAAGGAAAACATTCCCGGCCCTTAAAAATATGTATTGTCTACTTAATGGATTTGCAAAAGGAGCCTAGTGAAATCTACGTGGACTAAAAGAGTTGTTTTGCATCAAAGCTATTTAGAACACAATCCGAGTTAATAATAACAACATTTTTTTAGATGCACGGGAGTGCATGTGAATAGAAAGAACTATTCAATACAGGCACTTACAGGAAGATTACTTCAGTTTACATCTTGATCACTGGTGGAGATAACACATGTGTAGCTGTCTGAGCCTAATGTCTTTTGTGTAGGTCTCCATCCTGGCATGAATTAAACCACACCATGTTTTTTTATTCGCTGTTCATTCTGCTGAGAGGGAGCCCAGGGAATTTCTGACTGAATTGTACAAATATATAAAACTTGGTAATACTAATTCCAATTTACAATGGGAGTGGCAGTCTGTTTGCTTACTAAATTTCAGGATAAGTTTTCCATAGATGTAAATTTCAAATCTGCTTGCAGGAGGGCTATTGTAATCCTGCATAATAAATATGCTTGTAGACATTCACTTAAAAATTGCATGTATCTGGTGTTTTGGAGACATGAGCAAAACTCTGCTAACTCTATGCACCAATAATTAATGACTTTCCTGAGGTATCTGGTTGTTTCCTAGATATGTGTTAAAGAAACAAAGTCTAACACTTTCCCTCAATTACTTCTGAGTTTGTAATTAAATCCATATGAGAAGAACTGCTTGGTGGATTGGGATGAATAAAGTGCTAATAAAAACAACTCTAATTTCTTGGTCAGTCACATTTTTCCTTCCCTTGTGCACCTGTGACTATTCCAGGGATCACTGCCAGATCTGCAGCCACGTCCCCTAGGGCTTTGGTCTGGACACATCTTTCAAAATAAACAGGACAGAGGATGTAGACAAGCAAATCAGTTACACAGAATCAAGCAAAGTTTTGGAAGCACCACCATGCCCCTGTGGGTCTTCTTGCTTCTTGGAACCTTGCTATTACTATGTACCAGGGAATAAGGACACAATTAGGTAGAGCTTAATTCCCACCCTTACTTATTTTGGGAACTCTCTGACTAAACTCCAAGCTTGATTAAAGTGCAAATTCTGCTGTATACTACTTTAAAGTTATCTTAAACATTTCCATTGCCTTAATGAAGCTGAAATCAAGCCTGTAGATTGGCATCTCAAAGAAAATGTGGGCACTACAATAAAAATGATGTGGGTGAATCAGTAGGTGTCAGATTGCTGAGTCCATAATGAATAATTATTTCAGCATAATTATTCTATGTGCGATTTTTCAGGCAAGATGTAAAACCGAGGTCCTTTTGTTTCTTGGTAATTAAAACCACATCTCTTATTCGATTGTACCTTACAAAAGAGCTTCTCTTTTGGAGAATATGGTCTGCTAATAGTATCCGAGGCTGGGTAAGGAACTATTATACTGATCATTAGAATTGTCTGTCCTATATAATTTTCTCTTCCAGCATCTCTGATACTAATTTTTGAATTTTCATTTCAGCTTATATCTGTACTATGTAGAAGAAGCCCAAATGCTGTACTTTCTTTGATACATTTTTTTAGTTTTGTGTATATGAACAGGATTTTGATATAGTTCCTGGATCATATTTGATTAATGTTGAATTCAAAAATCAACTGCTGGATTTCAAAAGCAACTGGATGCATTAACGAGATAAAAATACCTGAAAAGGGTTTAACACAAAGACACAACTTCTGTTTCAGGAAATCCTTGAGTAGTAAACTGGTAAAAAATGAGAGAATATTCTTAAGATATAAGTCCCAAATGTTGCCTCTATTCTTAAATTTCTCCCTTAGTATCTGCTCTTGACCACTGTCAGAACAATACCTGGAGCTATACCTATTTTTGATTTTGTCCAGAATGGCCATGCTTAGTTTTCTATGTAATATACTGTAACCACTGAAAAGAAATTTCCCATCATTAGGATTTCTCACCAGGGCAAGGATGCAAACGTGTTTTTCAAAAAAATATTGAAAATTTAAGTAGATTATTTTCCCTTGAAACAGTGTTACATGGGATATATTTTTAATAGAAATATTCCTGTTCTATTTTATTACCAAAATGGGCATCTTATCAAAATGTCTTGCATTTTCTGTAAGTAATGGTGGTTTTTTGAACATTATTCCTTGGCCTGCTCTTGGACCTATTATGGGAAATTGGATGCAGAATAATAGTTTCTCATGTTCTATCCAACTTTTTCAGCATACCCTCTTTTGCCTTTGCTGTGTGCCAATGCAATTATTTTGAGTGGAAGCATCACAAAAAACCAAATTTAGATGACACATAGCTAAAAACATTTCCATGCATCTATCCCAGAGATAACAGTTAAAGGATACATTTGTGAAGAGCAGTAAGTCTGTCTAATTAAAACTGGATTACTGACCTCCTGTTCAGAATCAGATTAAAGAATTGCCTTAGTGCACAGTGACAAATTCAGATTTTTCTAAAACTTTTCCCATCATTATTTAGTAATTGTAACCAGTAAGGGCTGCTTTTGGCTTTACCTTTGACTGCCCATAGATGTTGGCTGTGCTGCCTGTCAAAGTGTGACTTTGAGACGAATATTTCTTTTTGTCTGGCAAAAGTGGAGGAAAAACATATAGAAAACATGAAGCATCCAACTCTGAAGTCAGACTAAAAACTAAGAAGTCAGAGATGAAGTCTATCTGATGTCTTTCTGTCTTCATAACTTGGATGGGATAGAAGAGGAGAGGGACTCTTTCATGAAAAAGCAGTAGGAGGAAGACAGCAAAAAAAGTGTGAAGAAGATGGCTTGGCCATTGTAATGGCAACTAGGAGATGAGAAGAAAACCACTACTTACTCCATGACTGGTATTTGGAGAAAGAAAATCCTCACGCTTGAGCAATGCAAACATTGGAATGTCAGGTGAAATGATGGTAACATACTGCATTTTCTTTGTGACAGTGCATGGTGAGGTGGCTTTAAACAAAACAACCATTATTTATCCTGGCTGAAATTTGACTGATCAGTGCTGAATACAATTTTGAGCTCATCAAGAAGTCATCAAGATAGCTGTGTCTGGTTAAGTTATGACTAAGAAGGAAACCAGAGGCACTGGAGCTAATGTTTCAGACTGTGGAAAATAACAGAGTATGTATACCCAGATCTTGAGCCAGTTTGAACCATGTTTCAGGAAATGAATAATAAAACCCCAGGTCTATTATATATAATATAAACTTTAATATATTTCCACGTGCCTCCTGGGTTGGGTATGGAACTAGGGAATCAACTCTGGCAGTCAGTTGTGGTCTGCAGTCAGCTACCTGTGAGACCCAGGTGCACCCTGTGCTGATCAAATTGTGAGACCTGGGCTTGCCATGAGACATTATCAAAATAAAGAGACATGTCATGTGCTTGGAGAGCTACAGAACAAGGCAGGTCTCAAGCAGGAGGCTGTGTTTTTTTTCCTCCTGTGTTTGCCAAGTGCATTTACACATGGAGTACTTGGCTGCCACTTGTGCAGACTTCCGTTGGAAGCATTTTCCATCTGTCACGCTGACATGCAAAAAAACCCATGGAGATTCCACCCCCATACCTGAAATGGAACTTCTCTTTGTCTCTTATAGTTTTCAGAAAGACTTTATTATTAAAGAGACAGAGAGGAGAGGAAAGAATGCAGACAAGGCTCTTTCTAGCGTTTCATATCAAGAGCTGCAGCCAACAAGATCAAAAATGCCTGGTATGGCAAGGAGAAAGGAATTCAGTTTCACCCTGGCTCCTTATTTTCACTAGCAACCCTTCCTTTATCTGCAGTACTGTCAGCTCCATCAGCTGCTTCATCCAGGCCTACTAAGAATTAAGTCTCTTTATATGTGGAGAATTGTGAAATAAAGTGAAGCTAAGAATTCTTGACATTGCTTTCTCCTGTACTTAGAACTGCATGTGAAATACCAGCCACCTTCTTCACAACAGTAGCAGAAAATACTTTCCAATATGATTTGTAACAACATTCCCTCTTATAATACATCACTCACATCAACAGCAAAATGGAAAAAAATCACTGGAAAAATATATGAAAGGATGGGCATCCTAAGTCTGATCAGTGAAGATGTGGGGAAGATACATGTCTCTTTTATGTCTTCTTTTTTCAAAACTGTAATCATTTTGCAGATAGGCCACTCTCTTGTATAATGACTGTGATTTTCAGAAGAAAATCTTTGGACAGCACTTTATAATTTCTACAAGACATTCTGAATAGACATTAGGATAACTAGATCATTTGAACAAATGGGATTTTTCTTTAATAGTATTTCCTTGATTTAAATTTCTGTTTCACATATTATGTGAAAGGAAGCTATATATTCAGAAAATTGAGTGGCAAGGCATGCTTAAAAGGCTGGCTGTTGTGCCTATCACTGACAGTGGAAGTCTGAAATTTCTGTTGCATTTTAGTTATATTTTGGTGACAGGGACATTTAAAATTACCTTTAGGTATGTTGGAAATAAATCTAGCTCTTATTTTTCAGAAGGATTTTTTGTCTTCTGTCTACTCTCCCCTCCTAACTCTATACAAGCCATGTCTCTCAAGGCACTGGAAACAACAGGTCAGCACATTTTCCGTGAAGAAGGATTGAACTTCTGCCCATTAACCGGGCTTCTTCAACTCTCCTGCCTGACACCACACAGTGTGCCAGGCTGTGCCTGGGCCAACAGGGCTTTGCTGTGTCTCATTAGAATAAAAAGCACAATCAGCTGGTGCAGTGAAAAAAACATAGGTTTATCAGGGATAAAGAAAACAGGGTATTCAGAGGGAAATGATCCATAACTGCTTGTGGTTGAAGTTTTTAAGACTTGTAGGAGAAGAAAGGAATTGCGTAATAAATTTAATTCCCTGGTTTGTTCTCAGAACATGAGTGAATCAGGGCAAAACTGTCCTGGGAGCCAAAACACACAAGTGCTGATCGTGCTCTTAGCAGGCCTCTTAAATGTGTTTTTACTGAATTGAATGCTACTAATGCTACTACCAATTCATTCTGTAATGGAAGAAAAAGAAGGTGGCAACCTTGTGAAAGTATCCTTTTTTTGGAGAAGAACAGAAGACCAATGAATTGGAGAAATTCTTTTGAGACAACTCACCAGTCCAAAAAATGAATACAAATCTAATGATACTGTTTGAAAAATGAAAAAATATGGGCACAAGAAAGTACTCTCAGCTTACCAGAACTAGGCCTGTCACAGAGCTCATCATTGTGTTCTGCTTCAAATCCCTTTTCAATATATTTTGGTAGTTGCTGTGCTCTGTTACCCAGCATCCATGCTTCACCACAGGGGTGTCTGCAGTTCCCTTTTGGCTCAGGAATTCATGGTTTGCAGGGATAAGAGACAAAAGGATAGCAGAAAATGGCAAAAAGGCAAGACAAAGGTTGTGGTGGCCTCTGATCTCCGTGGTCTGCCGTCTGCCAGCAGTAACCCCATGCAGAGTGCAGATGCACACACATGAACGCACACTGCCAGGCTCTCTCTTCTTCCCTGCAGTTGGCTTTGCCATGCCACCTGTGCTCACACCACAGGAAGATATTCCTTATTTCTAGGCTTGCGGAAGGAAGGGGGTGAGGGATGGAAAAGGAGGCTGTTGTCAGGATGCAGGGGCAGAGGGGTTCTGTCAGGTGATCCTGCAAGTTCCCCACAATAACTGTCTCACAGTGCCCACCCCAGATCGGGGGAGACTCTTGGTCCTAGACTAGTATGGGCAATTGCACAGGATATGTCACACTGCATGTCTGATGGACAAACTGCCATGGAAATTGCCTATCCACATATTGTATACACGGTGGCTGATAGATTTTTCATGAGCAATTTAGACTCTGGACAGAGAAGGATTAGAGATAAAAATTCATGTATATTTGTACATGCAGTTATAGATGTAAAAGGTTGATGCCTTTTTGTTCTGGGTGCCAGAATAGCTTATAGTCACAGAGCTGAGGTTATATAATGTTTGTATTCTAATATCCCAATTTTAATGTCTAATAACATTCAGAAACTTTTCTCTGATCCAGAAGTGGTTTCTGTCCAAACATAACTTTATTTTTAAACTTTGAAAAAGAATGGTTCTTGTTTTTTTCTTCCCAAAAATTATTCAGGTCTGTGCTTTTATCATGGGCTGCTGAATAAAGGACTTTAGTCAGACTAAATCCACCTTCTTTCTGTCAGGACATTCCCAAGGAGAGGCTTCAGGAACTCTTCTGCTAAGACAGGATCCAGCCTATATATATCAGGGCTTCATTTCTGTACAGTAACAGAGTGTAGGACAAAAAATATCTCTGCCAGAGAAAACAAAAGAAGTGAGGTCAGTATGAGAAAAAACGAGTAATGTGGGCCAAGAAGGAAAGTGTGGTGTGCTGTACCTGGGAATTCTGAGAAAGATAGTGAGGGAGGACAAAAGGGTGAGTTATGCATATCTCTGATCAAAAAAGGCATTACTATGTTTTAGTTGCTTCTCATTTTTCTCATCATCTTTTGGCAGTTGCTTTGCCTGCTGGGAAGGCCCATGGCCCTACTTTGTTTCTGTGAATGTTTTCTGTCAGCTTATGGTGACTGTTTCTTGCACTCCTTGACCGAGTTCCTTGCAGTGTATCTCCAAGGGCCACACGGGCGTCATGTAGTTGTGTGTTTTCTCTAGGCTGCCAGCATCACCCTCACTGGCTCAGGGAACAGGGCTTTTTTCAAACTGCTGTCTCTCTTGTGCAGAGCTACTTGGAATGTAATTGCAAATTTGTATTTACTCTTTTTTTTTTAACCAAAAAGGGAGCAGATAATGATCCATGATGCTACACAACCTTCAGTAAGCACAGCCAAGCCTGAGACATTTCAGTACTTTTTTGCAAGTACTTCGTGTGTGCCATTTCCTGTTAGTGTCCTTGTTCTTAACCAAATGTTGCACTCACTGCTTCGACATGTGAATGTTTTAACTCCTGCGGTGCCCGGGGCATTCCTTCTGCTGCTGGGTCAAGTTTGCTTATGGCTTTAATGGCTCTGATTAAACCTTTTCTGAATATTTTTTCACTTGTATGAATGGGTTTTTCACTGTGTATGAGTATTGCGTCATTGCTGAAGTGACACAATCTTTTCCTAAAATGTGTTTTTATTCCCTGTCATCAACTTGGTGTGGCCACACAAACCATGTACATTCTGTCCTTATTGTCTGACTAATCTCAACACCTCTATCAATTCACTCTAGTCCAAAGCTTATACAAACCCTATGGCTGACATTTGCAGCCTCATATTTGGAATCAGGGCCATGAGAACATCTTTGCTTGAGCTTTTAACCACTACCTGCAGATAACTTTTCCATTTCTCTAGCAACATATTTATACATTGTAATTGATTTGGAGCCTATGAAGAGGAGATATCACTGTAAAATATGATATTACATGATATATTTATCTAATTTTTAAGTCCTACATTATATTATTGTCTTTAATGAAGGGAGAAGAAAGTTCTTTTTGACTCAGAAAGTTATTCCTGGAGTCTTAATAAATTATTTTATTTTTTTTGTTAGCCAATACTGCAGAATCTGAGGATATGAAATTACATTTTTTTTCCTCCAAAAAGAGATCAAACAGTGGAAACTGACACCTATGGATACTCTAAAAATTTGCTAATGAACATATGTGAAGAAAGAAGGACCACCACCTGTCTTTTTAGATTGCTGCTTATCAGGATGTTCCCATCTAAAGGGATTAAGGCTGAAATGTCCCAGCCAGAATAGGTATATGGAAGCAGGTGCTGCTTGACCTACCTGACCTCCTTCTATGACAAG
>WEKY01045288.1:0-18732 GCA_013390045.1 Picathartes gymnocephalus | reverse complement strand
ACAGAGCTGTTTGAGTAGCAAACGTCTGTTGATCNTGTAGCTGGTATCGGAGGGATCACACAGAGCTGTTTGAGTAGCAAACGTCTGTTGATCACAAATCCTGAGGGTCAAACAGCCACTATTCGAGCCTATGTTATTACAGCTCCACTGAACTTATGGGGGAGGGATGTTTTGGCTGCTTGGGGAGTCCGGGTAGGGACAGATTTTTAATACCCTGGTCAGCAACAAGACAAGCCATTGCTGAGAGAGCACATAGCACTTTAAAAAGGATACTTGAAAAACAGAAAAAGGGGACATGTGGAGAAAACCCCACAGAGCAGAATAAATAAAGCTATTTATACACTACCAGTCACCTAAACCCAAGGTTATAATAAAAGACATTGTCACAAACAGGTGGGAGGGTCCCTGGAATCTTATCACATGGGGACGTGAGTATGCGTGTGTTTCCACAGACACTGGAACACGTTGGGTACCTGACAGATGTATCTGTCCTACCCTGTGCCCTGCCCGGGACCAGAGATTACATCCTCCTGATAACGTGGTGGAACTGTGTGTGGAGCAGTAAAAGAAACAGTTTATTTATCTACCTCATGAAATCTGGACTTTTAAAGGGACAGTTCCGTTGAGATTTTATTGTTTGCCGTATACAAATGTTTTTCCCTACTTACAATAGCTTTCTGTTTAGATAAGTTTGTTAATGGTTTGAACCATAATGTTTAGTTGTAAGTTTGTAATCCATAAGCAATGAACCTGAAGAACGTCATCTTACGAACCTATATAGTGATGACATCACCTGATAGTTGCGAGACAAGAGCACTGCAGCTCTAGTAAGACATGGGAAATATCATTGACTGGGAAATCAAATTTTGTCAAAAGCCTCATTCAAACTAGGCTGATGCTGTCTCTGTTATGCTATATGCAAAAGGCCCTTGAAGACAGGATAACAGAGAAATCAGTAAAAGAATACTTTTGGCTGATCATAGTAATGCTTTGGGCTGATCATAGTGACCTTAGGGTTAGGACTGTCACACATAACGGTCTCACTTGATATTAGGTCCCTTTCAAAAAGGTGGTGACATGGTGTCTACAGGGAAACTGAAGTTCCATTGTCCAGTGCTGGGCTTTTCCAGTGATATGTAGAGCAGCCATTACTGAAATGCAAGTGTTGAGATGCAGTTAAGCAAGAAACTGGCCCGGAGGTTGTGAGTAAGCCTGTAAACCAAGTCTAATAGGTTATTATGACCACCTCAAAATGGTGTGCAGAAAACCAAAAGCAAGTTTTGTCCTTGGAGAGATTCTTAGCCCTAGATCAAACCTGTTGAAGGAAAGAACAGAAAACCAGAGAGCTTTTCTGTAATCTCCTTAGACTCACTGGACATTTCAAATCCAAAATCCCAGCTATCACAGTTGAGCCATTTAACTTCTTCACAAATCACAGCTATCATTGGACTTGCTTTTGAAACCAGGAGAGTGATCCTGAAAAACAGAAAACTCAACTCCCCTCTTCTTCAAGTGGCACAAACCCCTCATTTCTTCAACTGACATTTAGCAAATTAGAAATGGAGTGGAAAAAGATATTGTTTGCATACAAGATGACCAACATATAATGAAAAATAACTGAATTCCTAGGAAAATATACATGTTCCTAAATATTTGCAGCTTCCATGCCTCAGCAAACACAATGGAGCAGATTTGTGGAGAACTTACTTTTCACATGAAAAAAGTAGACAAGTGAAAAATTACTAAGAGGTAGAGATCTTCTGAGTGATGGTTAAATACAGACAAACTCCCTTCCTCAGTGGACAGATATTAGCTGGCAGTCAGAGTTGGGAACAGGAAGAGCAGCAGAGAGACATGCTGAGCTGGGGTTCAGACCTTTTGGAGCTCTGGCCACAACTAGGGTTGAGAAGGATTTAGATGTTCCACCTTTTATGCTGTATTCTTCTGGAAAAAGAGGTATTAAATTAAGATTAGATTATACAATGTATAAATTATATGGACTTTTAAAAAAACTTCAAAAGCACCACAGAAGAAACAGCTTCTTTGGATCAAAGGTTTATTTTTAATGACACAGCACTGGAAAACATAAGTTACAGATGACTTTTTGATACAGGATACATTATATATCTTACTTTAAAAGGTTCTGTGAAGGTACGCTGCATAAATACATATAGTGAAAATATATTGTGTTTATTTATTCTCAGAGATAGTTCTGTTTCTTTTTGAAAATGTATTCAGCCAAATAAATAAAAAAGTATAGATTAGCATCATAACAACTCCCCCTCCAGGTTATCTCATTGTAACTACTGCAGCTGGAAGAGGAGACTGAGCCATGCCTTCTCAAAGGTTAGCGGCTTTGAACATGATGTTATTCATAATCTAAGAATGAAAATTTCACATTACAAACACAGACACTGTATCATGTTTTGGCAATGGAGCAGCTAGTTTTGCTTTGAACAAAACCATTTCCTGTAATGCCAGACAGTGAAGGAGCAATGCATGTACTGGATGATACTACACAGCCAAAGAACTACAATGAAGTTGTGAAAATGCATATATAGCCATATGCACTTATATATACACACATATAAGTTCTTGTGTATATATATTATGCATGTCCAAAAATAACACTGAAAAATGTTGCAGTAGTTAACTATCTTTTAAACACATGAAACTTATAATAGTTTGACCTCATAACTACAGGATAAAATTAATTAAATCTTCTGCAGTGCAACAGAACACAATACACTTAGTGCAGAGAAGTTAAGGTTTTGGTATTGAGGAAGCTAATTTCAGATTTCATGGGAAAGGATCAAATACAGGATCACCATAGCTCTGACGAAGCACAAACAAACCTGTCGCCACATACTCATGAACAAATAAGGACATTTCATTTTTATCTGATTTTTTTCCCATGTACTGCTTCAGAAATTACAGCTTAACTGTTTGTATTCACACTCATTTGATATGTTTCAGCTAGCTCTGTCTGGCACCAGTCTGTAAACCACTAACAGCTTAAACTACAAAAAGATGGGCTCCTGTGTTTCAAGACGTTAAAAACCTACTGACTGAGCTTCATACTACATTTGTCTGCCTGGGAGAACTACTCCAGATGCCGTGTGAAGTTCTCTGGGAAAAGTCCTTTATAACTATTTGCATCTCCGTACTGAAGCCACTCGGATTCCTTAATGCCAGTCAACCAGCCAGCCTCCTGCAAAGAAAAAGACAGAGTCTCTTAAATTTCAGGCCTCCCCTGCTTCCTGTGAGCTTCAGACCTGATGATGTTTTAGAGTAACTTGGCTAAAAGATTTGGTGTTTTGGTTAAAAAGCAGCCTCTAATTTTGCACAGACCATTTCCTCTGTTCTGCCAGACAATTTTGTGAGACCAAGTGACTGCAAGTACACGATACAGCCTTTAGCCCATCTAACTCCTGGCTGAACTTAATGCTATAGATGGGGGAAGAATAGTTCTGAATACTAATTTTTTCCCCTGAGATATTTCTTCACTCATTCATGTATCAACAGTCAGAAGAAAGAAAAGTTCTTGCAGTCTCAGGAATTACTCTAGAAAATACGTAATTATTTTTCAAAAAACTCCTGGAAATCAGAATTTGACAAGCAAAATATCAATGAATCACCAGCAGTCCAAGCAAACAAAAGAGAGATTTCTTATTGGAAAGTACTGGGTTCTCTTAAGTGTGATAAATTCTACCTAGAATAAAATAATTTTGGTATTTTTAAAAACGACCAATCTACTCTCATCTCACTAACTAAAAACTCTGTATCTTTTTCCTTTAAAGAAAAAGAACTGGAGCAAAACCATGGCAAATAGAACTTCAAATGTTGTCATATTATTATTGCACAGACAGTACACATGGAGATAAAATAGCTTGAACAGATCATCACATACACCATCAAGTCATGATCGTGGGGTGGCTGCATGTCCTGGTGGGGGCTATCTGCCCCCATATGAGCATCATTAAAGCAGATCCAGCTTATCTATGACATTGACTGGGTATGTTTAAGTGGGGACATGTTTTTGAAGCATGTGGAATATCTAAGAGATAGAGGAACTGCGGCTCTCTAGCAGAGGCAGCATAGACTGTAGAAAGGAATACACAGTTTTACTGGATAATAACTTCAACAGGATACTAATGGAAAAAGCCACTGGGTGGGACTGGTTTGCTTCAAATGGAGGTTGATGATAACAGGTGTATTGGAATTACAGCTTTAGACAGGTCAATTTTGAAGGAGAATAAAGAATAACAAGGATAAGCCTCTATATAAATCAATAAAGTACCTGGCAAAAGACTAAATTACTGAGCTTTATGGTGAAATTATTAAACATGAAGGGGAAATACATAATGCACTATAAAGATATGAAAAGAATGGCTTCAGAAACATGAATACATAAAGGTTTGTTTTCTCCATCACTGCACATAAGTTACTTCAATTCATGCTAATGAGAATTTCAATGCACACCAGAAGAAGTATTATACTTCATGGACCCACAAGAATTATCATGTATTTACCACCTAATATCCTAGCAAAAACAGACTAAAGTGAGAGAGCATATTTTGCTATCCTTAGAGCAGTGTCCTACTCTGCAAACACTGACAATGAAATCAATTGAACTGCCCATGAGGTAAGACAGCATAATTTGAGTAGGGATAACAGATTTAATTCCAATAAAAAGAGCTATGTACCTGGTGTAGTATAAATATTTTGTTCTGAAATAAGTAAAAAAAAAACCCCACTCACAAAAGCCAAGTATTCGTATCTTGAATTAAAAGAAAGCTCAGCTGAGAGGACTTATAATTACCTACCTTTGAACAGCATCAGTCAGCAAAACAATTTCAAACACCGTTCTCAGGACTCATATGTGCTTAGGCCATTAGTATTTAGGTCTATTTTGAGGGATATTCTTCACTCAGAGCAGTGCTCTTAGCTACTCGATCAGGCGGGATGCAGATCCCCACTTCTCAACCCCTGAATCAACTGGGCAACTTCATACCAACACTACAGGCAGTAACAGATGCCCACGAGGTGGCTGGTGCTAATAGTGTACAGTAGAGTCTTTTCTTTTAAAGCAGCAGCCAAAATTAACATACTTCACTGCAATGCAGTTTAACATGTGGAAGACAACTGTTTAAAAATTCTCCTGAAATGCAATGTTAGAACAAAATTAGATGCCTTAAATGAAATTAAACTGCTGTTTAGTTCAGGTTCAGGCTTCAAGGGGCAAAGTTATCTTTATCAGAGGCACCTAACACAGAGCAGCATCTCTGTACCTTTAGGCTAGGGGACACCACAATTTGTTTGCATTCTTAGTGCTCTCTGTGGGCGAATTTGCATTATTTCTACAAATCACACATAAAAACTCTGAACATTTAGGGAGCACGTAATCAATTCTACTAGAAGGTTAAGACAAGATGATACAGAACAATGTAACAGTTTGTAGGTCATCCTCTGCATGAAATCTTTGTGTACCTGTGTGTCAGTATAAAATCCACTACAATGTAGCACAAAAAAACCCTAGAAATATGCTGAGGTCATATCCTGTTAATAACATGTATCTGTGACTTCAGGTGTAGTCAACTGTACCATTTAGTCTCAAATGAAACTACATACAGAGGCATAAGTAAAAATCTTTGTGTTTTCTTACAGTAATGTCATTTTGAATAAACATTCCCATTAACTATAATATGTGAGAAAAAAAGTTGAGACAAAGAAAAATGTCAACAAAAGCAAGAACCACATGTTTTTACCTGATCAGCTGTGGTCTCAGAAGGAATCACTAGCACAATATCTCCTCGTTTTAAATTAAGCTCATCACTATTAGCTGCCTCAAAATCATGTAGAACTTCAACCTAAAGAAAATAACACCACACATATAGATGCGATCTTAATGAAGACATTTTCTCAACAAAATCATCTGTTAAATCTTGACTGAAAAAAAAATTTACCTTTATGCAAACATATGGCTATAGACAAGTACATTCAAATTATCATAGAATCATGGAATGCTAATGGGTTGTAATGGACCCTAAAGATCATCTAGTCCCAACCTCTCCTGCCATGGGCAGGGACACCTTCCCCTACACCAGGTTGTTCAAGGCCTTATCCAACCTGGCTTTGAACACTGCCAGGGCTGGGGCATCCACAACCTCCCTAGGCAACCTGTTTCAGGGTCTCACCACCCTCACATTAAAAACTTCTTCCTAATATCTAACCCAAATTTTTCCTCTTTCAATTTGTACCCAGTACTCCTTGTCCTACAAGGAAATACAGTTCCTGATGAAGAGTCCCTCTCCAGCTTCCCTGTAGGTCCCCTTCAGATACTGGAAGGTTGCCATGAAGTCTGCATGGAACCTTCTCTTCTCCAGGCTGGAGCCCATTTTCTCAGCTTGTGTTCGCAGGGGAGCTGTTCCAGTCCTCTTATCAACCTTGTGGCCCTCCTCTGGATCTGCTCCAACAATTCCATGTCCTTCTTATGCTGGGGAGAGCAGAACTGTATGCAGCACTCCAGGTGGCATCTCACAAGAACAGAATCACCTCCTTTGATCTCGCAGAAATTGATAATAAAGACATTGATTCATGTCAATTTTTTATGCGTTTCCTTAGAAGTAGGGACAACCTACGGATAGTCTCCTTATCCTGAGACTATCAGGGGAAACTTAAGATCCTTTCCCAAGATTACAAGATCTTAAGAACACATGATACTGCAACATCCCACAAGTTCCTGCCTCTTGGACAAGGCCTGCCACCATCATCTGTCCCATGTAAGGAACTTTCTTTCACTTCCCATTATCATTATGAGCTTTGTGAGAGGGGTGGCAGGATTTTACAAATAAAATTGAGAAAGATTCTCAAGAACTTTAGATTCTCTCATTCTCTTGTTGTGGCCACTGTTGTATTACTCTTCTTGTGAACAGCTATAAAAATTTGAGTCAGTCATATAGTATCCATTGCAATAGGGGATCAAAGAGGTGAGTAATGGGAACCCTACTTAACGATTTCCGTGGAAGGAGCTCCCACTTACCAACAGATGGGTATACCAAAAACATCTGTCTTTCAAAGGGGTGAGCATTAAAACATTGGCAAGATCAGCATGTCATTGTGATCAGACCATTTTAAGCAAATGGTTTTATCTCCTTAAAAGATAGCTAGTCTAATTTTCTCAAAGCACAGGCAGTTCCATGATAACTCTGCAATTATGAAGGAAAATGGGATTGAGAACCAGATTGCAAGCATATATTCTGCTTCTCCTTCTCTATGTCTGACCCAAAAGAGTGTGATGAAAAACAAAAGATGAACTATGCCAGCATGTCTGAGTTGCACAATACTGTTTACCTTTACCCTACTGTTATCCACAAAGTTTACAGAAAATATTGAGCAATGAGAATAGACCAAAAAGAATAGCATAGTTAGAAAGTGCTATGGGACTAATTAGTCCGAACTATGCAAATTATAATAGGAAGCATGTAAAATTCATCCATCCTCAAGGAGCATTTCTGCTGCTCAGGGATTCTAAATGAAAAGTATTTTCAAAGAACCTTGTGAACCAGGAAACCCTGGGGGTTTTGCCAGCCAAGGAAAGAATTTCTCTTATGCCTCACTAAACATTTCTGTTTGATTACCCTAATAGTTTATATTATTACTAAAGTTACTGAATGACATTTTGGCTTCATTACCATTAATTGTAGCCATGGTTTTCAATAGAATCAGTAGTTCCACTACAGATTTTCAGACCAGAAAAAATGCCATTTTTTTAATGATCATAGAATCATAGAATGGTTTGGGTTTGCAAGGGACCTTAGAGATCAAATATCTTGTTAGCATATCAGATATATTATTAGCATATATCAACAATATTCCTGATTAACTATGTGGTAGTAGCAGTTTTATTCAATATATTAATTTCCAGCAGTCATTTGGTGAGATTCAAGGGTTCTTGTACTTCAGTGAATCATACAGCTACATAAGGATATGCACAGCAACAAGCATGCAGAAAATGTATCTTCTCAGACTTTATTTATGAAGCAACAACATAATATTACAGTTGTAGTTGCATGTATTTGTGTGTGTGTGTGGCTGCTAAACTCAGAATCCTTTGCCCTCAAGAAATCATGACACTACCTGTGCAGACAAGACACATCCACCGAAGCTAGGGATAGCTAAAAGAAGAATGGAGAAGCATACCTTATAGAGAAAACCAGGTGGCATTGCTGAAGCTGCATCTTCTGCCGGAACAGGTTGATCCTGAGAAAGTACAGCCTGGATTTCTTCAGCAGGTGTCTGATTGTTTCCAGCTTGGGAAGTTTCACTGAGAGAAGTGTCAGTGACCTGAGCGCCCATCTCTGTTGTGGCATGTTTGGACTCATTCATGATGACTTCATGTTCTTCTCCCTCCCCCTCGTTGTTTGATGCTGGCTCTATTACTACTGAAGGGATGCTGCTGACCTTTTCCTGGGGAAAAAAACCCAAAAACCAAATATCCCTCAGAAAAGAAATGCAAAACTATTTAGTACTTTATTTCAAATAGGAAAACACTATTGTTTGTTTATTGCATAGAGCAGATATGGGGGTGAGAATTGCTTTTTTCTCTATCATGAATTCTTAAGACAGAAGACAGTATTAGTGCAAGAATGTCAAGGAATAATGCCCTCCCTGTTATCACTGCTCCCCTTACTCCACCTAAACACACTTTACACATTATTGCACCAAATAATAAAAATACTCTGTAGGTAGCTTGGGCTTCATTTTCAGTGTTCCTGGAAATTACCAGGCCTTTTTCCTTCATTCTGCTCTTTAGTTTCAGCAGATTTGAGTGAAGCCAGTAAATCCAGTACTGTACTGTTTTTATTTAGCAATTGAAGTCAGCAGGATAATAGTGATAGAAGGTGATGAAAGAAGGAAATATGACCTATTTCTTTGACTGAAGGGATCTCTCCTGATTTACAGCAATGTAACTGGGAGTAGAGAAAACAAATATCTAAGTAGCGTCTGACCAATAATGAATCCCAGTAAAAAAAGCATTTAACAAAACTTGTTGGAGCACTCAACCTGAAAAAAACATGTTCACTGATCCTCTTCCAGACCATCTTATCCTGGAGCACAGATGAAATAGAGTATGCAATGACAACACGTGGTAACTGGCTGCCCAGCTACAGGTTCTGCTTTAGCAGATGTTTGCCAGCTCCTCAGAGGTTGCAGAGAAAAAGGCAGCAGGCCAGATACAGATACATGGCTTGACCGCCATGACTTACAGGAAACAAAGTAATGCTACTGATAGGACATGGTGCCAGGATATAAGAAAAATCCAATTGTTTCTTTGCCTATTTCTCCAGAAAGCCCTATTATCTTATGTGATAAATGTTATCTCCACAGAGGACCACAGAGAGACAACAGCAGCAGAGAGCCCAAACAATATGCTGTCCATGCTGCTCATAGGGCCATCATAGGGCCATCAAGTCCCATCTCCACAAGCCTAGGGGAGTACAGAAACGCAAAGGCAGGCACAACCCAAAGTAAGGACTTAGAGGAATGGGCCTTCTAAGGTCCTTCCTTAGGGTTAGTGAGAGCTTTCTAGGGCTATCCCAAGAGAACATCAACCTTGCTACTGGTCGAACCTGTACTAGTTGAACCTGGGGGCAGAGAGCTGCAGTAGCCTTTCCTCTCTTGGGCTGCTGAATCTGTCCTGATTCTCCTAACACACTCTCCCGTGCACTGACATGAGTTACCTGAGACACATCAGCCTCTTTTTCTTCTCCCTGAGGTTTGTCACCTTCGGCAACATCATCCTGCTCAATGGTGGCAGCTCCTGCTGCCACAGCCGCGCTGTCTTCTGATGGCACAGTCCTCTCACCAACAAGTACCACCTAAAAACAACAGAAGGAAGGGACCTTTCAGGATACGAGTTACAGATACTTGCTGGAGAGAACATGGACCAGACTCTGCTCTGTGACCTCCCTGTGTGATGCTGACCTACAGTCTTGAGTTCACTGGTGTCCCTCTTGATTTACAGAGAAGAGCAGCACTGGGGACAAGCTTGTTCAGAGAAGCTGACTAATAGGTGGGAGAGAGACATTTATGAAATCTCACCAGGCAACATTTAGCAGAGTCCTCTGAGGTGTTCTGAGTGGAGTAACTGTTTGCCAAAACTGTTTTCCTTCCCTTGTTTTCCAGCTGTATTGTGGAAGAAATTTACCACTGGTTTCTGCAGAGGAGGAGGAGCTTGCAAACTGTCCAGGGGTCCACAGGACCCTGCTAATGGAATCTGTTCCTGGGAAGAGCCTTCAAGCCTTCTCTAGCTAGTCACCTACTTCACCACAGACCTTGCCTGGCTTCAAAAATCTTGTAATCTTAATTACACATTCCTTTCTAACAGACAGACTTACAAATCAGGCCATGTCAGGAGAAGTAAACATATTCTACATCTGGATATATATCAGAAAAAAATTAACCACAAAGATCTATAGTTATGTCAGTATAAAAAGATACATAAAAGCCTATTCAGTCTGGCTGTGACTGAATCATTTCTGATCAGTCTGTGCTGAGAAGTTAAGGCATGATTTATTCCAACTCTTGAAAAGGGCATAGAAAAGTACCTGCCTACTGCTAGATCAGTGTTTAATCCTTCATCCAGCAGAAGCTGTTACTTCTTGTTCTGGGTAACTCAAAAGGTTATTGTATTCCCTATCTATCTGTTTCCCAAATCGTTAGTGTGTCTTTAAGATCCTGCAGCTAGGAAAAACTGGGGCGGGATGCTATTGTGGGCATTGTTAAAGTCTGCTCCAGCAGGCGGCTTGCCTCCTTTTGCTGCGTGGTTTTTGCTTTGCTGGCTGCTTGGTCTTTGCTTAAGCAGAGGCTTCTCGCTTTTTGGGTTTTCTTGTCATATTTTTGTCTTCTTCCTTGTCTTGGGAGAGACTGAAGTTACAGGCTTTGAGCTGCCTTGGGATGAATTCTGTAGGTGCCCGCCTGCAGCCGAGGTATCGCGCCGACAGTAGTGGAGCAGCCCTGGCTCTGACAGGGGTTGTCGTCAACCATGAGTGGCCCCCGCCCAGCTGCTTTGCCTGGCCCTGCCTGCCCTGCTGCCTCCTGCTGTGAGGAGGGCACTGACCCCAAAGGGGCTGTCGGGTCTTCGTCTGCCGCTGGAATTGCTCCATGAGCTCCTGCCTTCCTGGAAGGGATAGGATGCCATCTTGTCTCTTTGTCTTTCCCACGCAGTCGCCTCTGTCGGGCGCTATCTCGGGAAAGGGTGTTTGCTGGCATTTTGGATCTCTCTTTGTTCTCTGAGTTCATAAGATTTAGCTATTTTGTTTCTAGCAGTTATTTACTGTTCGCTTTTGCCTGTTGCTGTTTCATTTATTAGTACACTGTTACTTTTTCACTTACATCTACTCGTATTTGTTCCTTAGTGGCAGAAAGGGATTGGTTGAACCTATAAAGGGAGGCAACTCATTCCAGAGTGTTCTCCTTTTAAACTGTCTTAAACCAAGACACTTGTAATTTATGCATCATCCTAACATTTGTATTGCTATATATTGCTTATGGTAGCATATTGGGTATTTACCTACAATGGATTAATCTTAAGGTTTGGACTTAATGAACGTTGAAGGTAAATGACAATACTCATTATTTTAATCTAATTAACTTTAAGATGGAATTTTTACCTTACAGCAGATGGCTCCAGGATAAAGAAAAAACACTGAAGAAAAACTCCTTTCAAGGTATCAATGTGGAGCCACAGTTAGCAGAAATCTCTCTGGTCTCCAGTGAGCAGTCTGATGCTCTTTGTTTCCTCAGTTTGATCTTTTCCCTGTGGATGAGGCTAACTCCACTACCTGAACTCAGCAACTGTTCAAGAGCGCTCTTCAGGCATTGTATTTAGCAACATTAAATATTCACCACTACTCCTATTTGCTGCTATTAATTGATGTGATAAAGAAATCCTCCTGGAATCCATGAAGACAGAAAATATTATATGGATTTATAGAAATCACTGGGGAACTTTAATTTAAATTGAAACTGCTGCTGCTGAAGGATGCTCTATTGTAAGAGGAAATAACATCAACAGATAAGGTCAGATGTTGACATTTTCTCCTATAAGGCATGCAAGTCTGCCACTCATAGTACTACCAGTTTTAGCAGCCTTGATCAAAGAAGATAAATAAATTATGAATGTTAAAGTCCTGGAAGAGGCTAGTAGAAAAGAGTGGGAATAGAGTGCACATGAGATTGATTTTACACCATTCATTTCTAAGAGCATGCTCCAGAAACTGGTCTTGCTGTCTCTTCTGATTAAGATCAACAACTTCTATTTATTGGATTTGTATAAACCATTTTATTTCACTAAGGAGGAGAAGACTAATTTACATGAGTCGGCTCACAAATGCCCCACAGTGAAAGGGTGACACTCTCACAGCCTGCAGTCCCGAGTCACTAAATGTATACCACCGCTCACAATCACACAATCATTTGTCCCTGTGTCTTAAGAGTGTAAAACCAATAAAAACTAAATGATTAAAAAAAGCTTTTATAAAAAGGCATGTGAGGTAGCACAGAATGAACCTCACTGTCAGCCTCAAATATCTGATTAGTACAGAAGAGAAAAAAAAAAAAGGGCAGGAAGTTGAATTCATACCCAGTTATGTTGAACCACATCCTTGCAGATACAGCTACTTGTATTACCTTACTTCATACTGAAAACCAATCCTACAAATCTCTTTTATATAGGTAATTAATAACATTACCCAGTCTAATAGTATTCCAAATTAGCTGTCTCTAGCAGTATTATTGAAATTTGGACAGCTGTCCCATTACACAGGGGAGAAAGAAAGGATCATCCAGTATAATGAGGGGTGTGACAGAACCACTCGACTGTTTTAATTGCACAGATATGAATTCTTCTTTAGCCAGGATGCAGCTGATCCACACAGTTGTACTCTCATTAACACTGCTGTCAGCTCAACACAATGCCACAGATTCAGCAGTAGGGATAATGAGCCCAGGAAGAGAAGGGGTACCAAGCCTGCTAGGGTCTGCCAGAGGAGCTCCCTGAGCTACACTTGTCTTCCAGATCTGAAGTTCTTGCCCCATGGCTGGATTTAGAACAGGAATGGGTAATTTTTATGACAGTTGGTTATAATCACAGCTAAGGTAGCTAATGTCAAGAGAGACCAATCATCAAGCTTTCGGGAATGCATCAGTTGCAAAGTCTTGGAAAATTCTGAAGTACTGAAGAATTTGTTATGCAATTTACAGAACGGTCAAAGGGACCATGCTCCATTAACAGTCAAATATTGACTTAGCAAATAACTTCATCTCTTATGGAAGCTCTTCTGTATATAGTAATACTGTTTCAAACAGCTGTTTTAAACGGAACATGGGCAAACTCACTCTCAGATAAGAGAGGGAACAAGTAGTATTAGAATAAAGGGAGAAGGTTTCAAAGACGTAGCCTTGGTGCTAGCACAACAGTGAGGCATTTCTTGCATATTTCTTCTTGAACCAGACTTGTTGGGTGTGACAAGGCAATGCTAGAGGAACAATACAACACTCTACTGCACTGTGTCCACACCAAGCTAGGCTTGATCTACCACTCCCACTCTGCACTTTATTCCTATGCAATTCCACTGGCTTCCACGTGGATGTGGCAGCACTGGTGAGGAATAGAGCACCAGTGAGTCCCAAATTCACTTCCAAGTGACATTGGTATGCCCTACAGCCACAGATACATCCTTGGCTCTAGCAGACCTAATGCTGTTATGAGCAGGATAATGAACCTAAGCTTGGACAGCTGAACTTAGCATGTTCCAAAACCAGTTCATTATTTTTTTGTATATATCATGGCACCAAAATGAGTAACAACAAAAAAGCAGGTTGCCAGCACCTTGAGATACAAATCCCGAGTGATTAATGACTAGGAGTTATTTCCCAGTCCCTACTTCTATCCCTGAGTTTAATATGCAGCCATTCCTCTTGTGCTGCCCTCTGTGCACGTTTGAATACACTGTAGTTTCACTTTAGTATAGTAGGATTCAGAGTAAGTACTTTTATCACTCCTAAAGAAATATAAGCAATATGCAATCATTCAGGTCCACATATGCACAGCCTAAATTATGTCACTGAGTTTTTAATTTGCTTTGTAATTTGATTTTAACTGTATCTAATGATGCCAGACTGTGCTTTAGTAAACCAACTCATAACATGATTATTTCCAAATATCTGTTTTAGCTCAGGGCATACTGTGCTAGGAAAAAGAAATGATTAATCATAGGGTTTTTAAATAAAGACATTTACAGAAAGGCTAGGCAAACAAATATAAAGAAATTGTAAAAGCTATTGGGAATCTATGCAGTGTATTTCCAAATGTCAATAGAAACAGCATTATACCTCCTTTAGCCATGGAGCTGCTTTGTTTGCTGCCCTGATATATTTATCACTCTATACTGCTTCAACAGGCAGTTTCTAAGATAAATCCTGCATTGAATGAGAGGTGATCTGTTAGAATATACGCCATGGGTGCAGATATATCTGTGCAGTGTTAGATACCACAGCTAGGTCACAGTTGCATTGTATTGGCCTGCCTATTGATGACATACAAATGACAAATTTTTTGCAATGGTTGAAAATATTAAAGCACAACCGTACTTGAGTCTATTCATATGTACCTTGCTTTCCTTCTCAGCAACTCCAGTTCTCTCCTTATCTCCTGCCTCGACACTCTCCTGTATAAAAAGGAAATATGGTCATTACCTTACTCATGATGAGGCAATGGCTGCAGAGAAATTGGTCTTAATCAAGTTAATGGAAGCATGCCATGTACGGGATGCAATGAAATGAATGACTAAATGAGCTAGTATATACTATCAAGCAGAAAGATACTGCCACGTATAATATAATCTGAAATAGAAGTATTTATACACTAAAACAAACCCTTTACATATGTCATCATCATCACACTGGAACTGTTAAAGACAATTTTACTTAGTTTTACTACCACTATTCTCACAACAGCACCAGCTTTGAAGAATTGTTTAGTAAGCAACCTTGCAGTTTCCACCAAGTTCAAATTTCTCCCACCTGTGACTCAAACTGTTTCCATTATCCTCTGCTTCTGCTCCTGTAATTCACCAGGGCCTCTGTAAACTTCATAAAATATCTCTTCCAGTCATATTGGACTGCAGCTCATTTAAAGGGGCTGTTCAGAAGATGTGGGCCACAAAATTGGTGGGGGTTTTTTTTGTGAGTTTTTTTGTTTTGTTTTGTTTGTTTTTTGTTTTTTCAGAATCACCTTACTTTAGGTCCATATCCAATGGTACATGTAGCAGGTGCCTGACATTAAAATATTAGATATCAGTGGTTTCCCAAATCTGACACCCATTAGGTGTTCAAACGATTGAATGCGCTGACTAGTAAAAAGCTCCTCCCAAGTAGTACTTGTTACTTGTTACCAGCACCAGATCCTTTTCTACAAAAGGTCAACAGTCAAAATCACTAAAAGTCAGGCTTGGTTTGAAATAGTTAAAGTGCTTTTTTAGCTGTTCAGGTTTGACTCTCTGCAGACACAGCTATTTCCAAAGACACTCTGCTAAGCAAAAACAAGTCAAAGCCCTGTTATGGAAATCAATTTTGCTAATAAATTTTGACACAGCTAGGTCAGATTTTTCTATAGAGCTGTAGGGGTAAAGAGAAGTTATGCAAGCATACCTGGGGGCATGGTATATTGGAGTGTCTGCTTTGGCAGTCAGAAGTCAGGTAACCTCACATACTCAGGCTCCAGCTATGTGCCTTCACACACACAACTGTCATGCAAAAATTCTTTAAGGTTTCAGCTGAAATGGTTGCATGTTTCTTTTTTAATACAAGAATGCAAACTTTATATCACTTTTTTTTTTTCTACTCTAACCTAGTATTGCTTGTAGTCAGTCATAAGCCCCAAATGTGTGCAGATGTCAGGACAGGGCAGTTGCTGACAGCAGTGTTCCCATAGAAACCTCTTACAGACTTATCTCTGCTAAAACTGCAGTGTTATATAACCTTTTAAAAAATTATTAATTCCTTTTTTTTTAAATTGCCAAGCCTCTGCTATGTGGTCTTCAATTTTATAGCAAGTTGGAGGAGACTGTAGAGGGTCTTAAATCGAAAAAACCAAATATCAACAGCAAAATATAAATATTTCACGTTCTAGTGATGTATGCATGCACAGAGCCACGCAGAGAAATCTCTTTTCTTTTTTTTTTTTTTTTTTTTTTGTCAGAAATTTTTTTTNTTTTTTGAGCAGAGATTTACTGTTGCCCATAAAAGCTTTATGTCCAACTGCAGGTCTGTACACAGATGACTTCCCTACTTGTACTATTAAAGAGTGCTGAATTTCTGCCAGTGGATGTATTTACAATTTGTCTTCAGAAATAAGTATAATCTTGCACTTCAAAGTCAGGAACATGTCGGCCTTTTCCATTTTCTTAATAATTCCCTGGCAATATTCTCTGGTAAGAATCCCATCAGCCCAGATTCGGGTAGCTTTGCAAAATGATTTAATATATACATATGCATATTTTTAAATAAGAACTGTTTTCTTATTAACTGAAATCACAATTTTGGTTGGAAAGTAAGGAGAGCATGAAACCCTAGTAAAAAGGATGACTGGAATAACATTAGAAAACTAACACTCTGGTTCCAGAGAGAAAAATCTCCTTCTGCAGACATCAACAGAAGGACACTACATCAGTTCTCTCCTGCAGAAGAGAGCCATGTATTTTTAAAGGCCTTATGCTCCCATTTTTCACCTGCACTTGGCTTCATTCTCAGAATCTGGATACAGCTGACTGGTCTTCTGTATCTAACCATTGTATTGCTCTCCCAAACTACATACTCCACCATTTGGGCACTGTGAATTGTACCTACAATGGGATTGAACCCTAATTACATACACTTGGTTGTAAGCTGTTCCCTGGCCTCTGCTGTACTCGCTCAGTGTCTGCAAAGAGCTTATCAGGAGGTAGCTTCATGTATGCTTATATACCGCTCATACTGAAAACCACAGTATTTAGCTGAGCGTCTAACTGCTTTAATGGGAGTATATCAGAGTCCAGGCAGACATCAGACCCAAAGCACTGAGCTATTTCCAAACTACTAAGTGCAGTGGAAGTAGAAAAACTGATCTCCAAGCGCTATGTCTCACATATAGGAAAAGAAGAAAGGGAAATAACAACATTTCATAAGCATTCGTTTTATTATGATGTCCTTATATCATCTTTGCTTGAATGTGAACAATTGATGTGGTGAGAGGGGCAGTATTATCTAGAAAAGAAATAAGCCAGTGGTTAATGCATTATATTCTTTAGACTATCCTTTTGGATTTACAGCTGCCTTTGGGATGCTATAGAAACAGGAAAACAACTCTTTCTGTGTGGAGAATTCCATTTATAAACTGTTTACCATGGTAAACTTTTCTTCTGTTGGCACACATGGTCATCCTGTCCCTTTAATTACCAGACATTTTATTCCCTCCCCAAAAAGGATCAACTGATTATTAGAGCTACTAATAAAAACTGTATTTGTTCTACAGTACTGGAGATCTGAAGAACCAAGACAAAAATATGTAATGAGATCCTAGGCAGCAATTCTGATGAGCTCTTCTAATGAAGTTTTGGCAGTCTTGATCAGGCAGACTATGAAACAGCAAGTAACTGAATCCAAAATACCCTGACAGGCAAGTGGTACCCAATCTCCTGGACCATTCTCTCCATAATTTAAATGAACACCCTACCAGAAAATTTACTGTGAAGTTCCTATAATGAGGAATCCATATCATAAATTTTCTGGATTAACGTGATGTGACAGGAAACTTACCACAGAAAAATTGAACTGAGGACTGGATGTCACTCAAAACTGGAAGCAACTAAACTCGATAAAAGATTCCCAATGAAGCAGTATCAACATTTTATAATTCTGCTTTTAAAGGAAACTGTCACTCATTAAGCAAATGAATGTAGAACTGCTGTCAGGAAATGACATGTTTTCATCTTTTGCAATTCAGTGTACTTTTCCTTAGCTTTAAACATATTTGTCATTAATCTTAATCTTCAAAACTCTTCTTTGCAAGTCTTGGAAAATGCTCCCTGAAATAAAAACCTTTCAGAACCAAATGCAGTCACTCCAGTTCAGACATTTTTAAAATCAACACTTTGGTTTTTTTCCAAAATTAGCTTCTAAAACTGAGAGCCTTGTAGACCTATTACAATAATTTTTCTGGAATTTTCATGCTCTAGTAAGGACCATACAAGATGTACATTGGCTTAGTGCTTGAAATGAAATGAGAAAACTGCTATAACGTCATTTAAAAATGGCATCAATTCTTTCCCCTTCTGAAGTTCATCTGGCATCACCTGTGAAAGCACAACTACTCAGCCAAACTTTAGTCTAAGATGCCAAACGTAAGAGTGTTAAGACCCATAAATCACAGAGATGGGGCAACTAGGAGGCGATGCAAAGGTCTTTATTTTATCAGTCTCATGGTGGGTGAGACAGAAGGATGTAAAATCCATGCCGTAGCACTAGAAGCTGAGGTTGCAAAGGTTACACTTCCTTAAATAAACTTTTCAGTCAATTAGCATCTGACAAGCAGTTTGTTAGCATCTTTAAACACCAATCACTAATTGCACTATCCCACATGGGCCTTGCTACAATACATCTCTTACAGTTCAATCTTACAGTGCTCTATAA
>WEKY01045280.1:0-24459 GCA_013390045.1 Picathartes gymnocephalus | reverse complement strand
AAAAGAAAGAAAGAAAAGAAAAGCTAAACTGAAAGACTTTGCACTTTGGTTCTCTGAGACACTGCCTCACTACCTTTAGAGGGAAAAATCTATTATCCTTTCACTTTGTAGCTGAAGATCTTCTTTATTTTGGACTTGAATCATCATCTTCCTCTGCTACATGTAGAAGTGCAGGGCAGTTAAGCTCCTAGTGTGGATGGCTCACAAGTGAGGTGGAATGAACTTCAGCCTTTGAATGTTTGTTGGCTGACATTTCTGTTGCTGCCTAGTATCTATTTTTGGATGGTAGATTTCCATGTCTTTTCCTGAAATATGGAACGGAAAACAAATCTTTCACACAAATTTAGTAGATTAATTAATCTCCTACAAGAATAGGAGTATAAATAATTTTTGTGTGAATTCTGGGGTGATGAATAACTAATTCTTGAAATACACAGTGGAAGTTGAGGGGAGAAGAAGGACTGCAATACCTAAGTCACTTCGAGTGCACTCAGCTTATCCATTTGTAAATGAGAGCAATTATATGTTCCACATAGTGGTTGAGAGCCTAAGTTCATGAATGCTGGCAAAGACTCCAAGATCTTTAGTTGGAGTGTTGCACAAAAGCTAAAGAATTATTTTTTAATGCAGAATTTTATTTTAAAATGGTTTGAAAATGTTTCTGATAAATAAAATTAATTTAACCAAAAAAAAATCTAGAGGAGGGTTTTTTTTCTCCTTTCCAGTGCTATAGCTATGGCACTTTGTTACCACTAAACTATTTTAAAGCTTGAATTTTGAAAAGAAAACATTTTGAAGGACTTTTTAAAGAAGTGTTAGTATTCTAACAGCTCTCACTAGCAATACAGGTAAGAGACTAAAAGGCTTTCTGTTATAAACCTGGATTTTCAGGATTAATTTATCATCTTTTTTAAAATCCCATTGGGTTAAAACTTGTCATACAAGCTGTCAGCCCATATCTCATATTTTTTTTTTCCTAAAAGGAAATGTTTCAAATACTTCAGAAAAATTTTAGATATGAACCAATCCTCAGAATATAATTTTAATTGGCTTACATGGGTATTTCTGATCAGATGAAGATAGAAATGCTGTCAGACTCGTTTGCAACAATGCACACTAAACTATTATTTTTATGTGATCTAGAAATTTAAGGGGTAAAATCAGGATATAATGGCCCACAGAAGCCTAGTACCCCTCTTTTCTCATGGATAAATGGAAGATTAATGAAAAGATTAATGAAGTAGGCTTGCAGCCTCTTAATGTGGATTTTACAGGATGCTAGTTAAAAGGATTGTGTTTAGTTACTGGAAAGACTGATTGCAACCTGCAGTACTGAAGCCACATGAATCATTGCATTAGCATATAGAATTGAGACAACAAGCAATTTTAAAGGAACTTAAAATCATTTCTTGATTGATTAAATTCTTCTCCCAAGCAAGAATATTTTACTTAATGTCAGTAAATATGAAAAGCACAGTGTCAGTCCTGAACAGCTACTTAGTCCTCTTTTCCCTTCTTGGGCATGCAGCTACACAGATTTATGTGTAGACATGTTACATTATGTCTTCCAGGTACCAGAAACCGCTCCAGCATCACCAGCTTTTACTGTGGCACTGCAAAGACAAAAGACCTTCAAAACGGTGCTCTGCTACTCTGAGTAAATGGAATACTGCTCTATTAAAGAGAGCGTAGAAACATACCACAGTGGTTGAAAGACTGCTGGCATTTTGGTAATAGATCCCAGACAAATTTTTCACAATAGTCTGTGTAGGAAATCAGTCTATAGACAGCTGTCCTCTTCTGAAAGGGTCTTGCAAATAGTGGTGGCATAAATCCTTTCCCCATTCCTGCTAGGTTCATGGCTTAATTCTGACCCTCTTTGTCTCAAAGGAACAGAGCCTGTGGAGCACTTCCCTAATGCCTGTCCTGTTATCCACACGCTGAAACAAAGATTTTCAAAATTTCAGAGGCAAGTGAAGATTTGATGCTACTCCACACACATCTGTTTACAAGTGTAAATATTTGTGTGCTTGTGAGTGCACACATTAATCCAGGTGAAGCTGGTGAGGAGGTAACCTGCCTTCCTCTCTGTCAGACTGCTCAACTGCAAGAGCTCCTCACTTGCCCCTTGCATGTAGGTTTTGCTTTTGTTTGTTTTCACCAGTGAATACACACAGACTGCAAGGTTCGGAGGACAGGTGGAGGAGGCAGAGAAAAAGCAGCACATAAATGTTGATTTCACAAGGGTTGTTGGGTATTCATTAGAAATATATTTATAGCCACTCCCAATGCACATGCTGATTAAATTGGTCACACATTTTTTGCTGCTGTTTGCTAAACATGCTGTAGAGTTTTGCAGAATACCTATCAGTTAAATCCCAAATGGTGTTCTGCTTGAATTGAACCTAGGTTCTTAACCATATGCTTCATGCTAAAACATTAATTGGAAATATTTATGGTACTGAATTGTGTCTAACTATTTGTTTTCCATACATACCAATTAGTTAACTTGTTTCTTATTTAAATTATATTTTGTAACCTAAAAAAATAGGGACACTGACTTTTAAAGCACTTTTCATGCACAAGTGTACCACTGAGATTAGCTCAGTTGGTTACAGCATGGTGCTAATAACACCAACGTTGTGGGTTCAATCCCCATATGGGCCATTCAGTTGAGAGCTGAACTTGGAGATCTTAGTGTGCCCCTTCCAACTCAGAATATCCTGTGTATATATTTATTTCATGTTCCTCTACAGATTTCTAGATCCAAGGTACATTTGCAGACAGAGATGACTTAGTGAGATCCGGGAATATATGATGAGAAAGAAAGGTATCTTTCTCCTTCCATCCAAGGGTGGAGTCATTGTAATCTATACAACATAGCCTCCTACATCCTATGGCCTTGGGCAAGGGTGATACTTGTTTTCCTCCCATCCTCTACTGCCCCAAATGCAGCTGTGTTTGAAGTTTTATAAAACCCTTACAACACTTTGATAGAGCATGAAAGAAAAATATTTCAGAACTTCACTGAAATTGGAATGCAATTACATTGTAAATAGCTGAAGAGAGGCAGTTTGATGTTGAAATGGCAATATCAGATTTGTTCTGATACTTTACTTAAAAGAAATTGGTTTTTTACAGATGGAACTGCCTCATCTCATGTAGTAATTTAAATACGTTCTCTGTAACTCATTGTGAAACACTATTTTGTTAGTTTACTGTCTCAGATTCACAGAGTTTTAAATGGATTTTAATGATGAATTCCAGACTTTTCCCTTCCAGTTTACCACAAAAATAAAAGGTATTTCAAACAGAAAAAGGCTGATTTTTATTCCCCCCAAAAAGGTAAAATTTAAAATATTTTTACAATTATTCTAGGACCTGCATTATGCTTAAACTTCCTGTAATGACCTTTGTACTAACAGGGCATTGCAAGAAGATTCTAGTGAGAGCATAACTGAGTTTTACCCGCATCTGTGGATAGTGATTCATACTCAGCATAAGTTTCTGCTGTTTTGTATTTGATATAGTTATTTAGAACTGTGCAACATGGATGCTAAAAATGCAGAGTTCTCTTTACCTTTACTCAAAATTACAGTGAGGGCATGTCCTGGTTTGAAGGACAGGTGTCTGTTAAGGAAGGCAGGAACCCCCATTGGAATGGAAAATGTAAACCCCTTCCCTCCGAATTATTGTAATTTTGAAATTAAGGGGCTCTCAGGCAAAGGTATGGGAATAGGAATAACAGTTCTTTACTAGTATTTTATAATAAAGCGAACAAACAACAACTCCTATGGCATTAACAGCAAACAGAACCAGGAACCCGGTCCCAGCCCTCTGGGCCTGCAGGCACTGTCCCCTTGGGTGCAGTGATGGTCACAGCCGGCAGGGGGCGCTGGTGGCGCTGGGTGGGCAGGGCAGGTGCGATGATTCCCCCGCGGCTGCAGGGGGCGCTGTGGCGCGAGCTCCAGCAGCGTGTGGCAATGGCGGCTCGGCCGGGACGGGGAGGGATGGGAGAGAGAGAGGCTTTGCTTCACAAACCCCCTGGGGCTGTCGGTCCCGGTGCCCCAGCAGGACTCTCGGAAGCAGCAAGCTGGGAGGGCAGGACGTCTCGGCAGGCAGGGGGAGTGGGGCTACAGCGCAGTGAAACCCAGAGCAGTGCCGAAGGAGTGGCGGGGGTGGGGCAGGGGCAGCCCGGCTCCCAGCAGGGCAGGGAGAGGCGAGCTCAGGATCCCGGGCACCTGAGCAGATGGCAATGGGTCCCCCCTTTAGTGAGGTAGGTGTTAATAAGGTCCCAGTTCAGTGGGACCTTATTAATTATTAATTATTAATTATTAAATTTATTAATTATCAGCCACACAATCAGAGGCTCACCCCACAGCAGAAGCAGCAGCTCTGGGCAGGGGTCCAGCAGCAGCAATGAACTCCTCTCCCCAAAAGCAGCAAGCGTCCTCCTCAAAAAACCCAGAGCAAGAGAGAGAGAGAGCAGCTGCTCTAACCCCGCCTTTTACCAGCCCAGTTCTGGAGATGTCTCCATCCCTCTGAGAGAAACTCCCAAATAAGAGAACAGTAAACAGAATGCCCCTCTCCCCGGAGCTTGGCCACTTCTTTTGTCCTTCTTAAGTACCCAGTCGTTAGTGTTTCCTAGCAACTTATGGGAAAAAAATCTATACGTAAAAAGGAAAAAAAGGAAAGAAAACCTAACCCCCAACAGGGCACAAACCACTAAAGCACTAGTCCCTCTCTGTCTAATGAATAGAATGTCTAATTTTTTAGATTCATCTATGTCTTTGGTGCGTTTCTTCCTCTCTGAAAACTGCCAAAATGTCTCATTGCAGAATTTAAACTCTCTAAGCCAAATTTAAAAAAAAAAAAAAAAATCCATTACAAACTCTGAAAATGTTCTAGCTCTCTTAGATCTACCCAATTAATCTCAGAAATATCTTGGGAGTAGAACTTCCACTTCTGTGTATTCACTAAACTGAATAACATCCGAATAGGGACTTTTAACCTGGATTTACCCAGCATGCCTTTCCAAACTGCATCTAGCATTTTTCTTTGGTAAACTCAGCTGGGACTTCTTCATAATCTTCAGTCAGAAAAGATGCATATTTTCTGTCTTTGCTTAAATATTGTTCTTTGTCCTTATGCTTCTACAGCACATCATTAACCCATTCTCTTTACTTTTTCACGTCTCTTCCATGATATCATAATCTTTAGTATTTCCTTTATCATTGCATCTGAATGAACAAATGTAATTTTATTGGTGGATGAATAACTAGCATGTACTGATTTATCTGATTAGTAGCAGTATTTTTTGTCAGTACTCTTTTAGCCTTGAATGGTAGTTAAGCATTGATTCCTTGCCTGCTGCTGATAAAAATGTCTTTTCAACCAACTGTTGTCAGTATTCTCTGTTGTACATGAATTCCTCCTGTATGATAACATCTTTTGAGCTTTGTTGTTTCCCTCTCCTTACCTTTTCATTTTCTCTCAATGTCCCATTGAGCATGGAGGAAAGCTATAGCCCCATATGACCTGCTTTCCTCACATACCCTATTCCACTGACAGAGGCCACCTGCTTATGTGACTGTCCCTGAGAACCTGTGTAAATTTTTAACTGAAAATACAGTTGTGTCATGCACATATGCGTCAACATATGGACATCATAAAAAAAAAATCCAGTTCTTTTTTTAGTTAGCAAGAGTATTTGTTGAATTAGAAAGTTTGTGCATTTATCTACTTTCTGTGCAGCTACCTCTTTCATTGCTCCTTGACAGAAGTTAATGACCTTGAGGGGGTCATTAACTTGAAGGTTAATACCTGAAAGACATTTTGTTTGTGTGCTTCCTAAGTTGAATATAACATAAAAATACTGCAATTCTACCTAAATATTTTTCTGGGGAATTTCTTTAAAAATTTTGTTGATTTACAGGATGATATATCTCTCTGAATAAACATAGTTTTTAAATATACCACAACATTATGTGAAAACGTACTACACTATCTCAGGAAAAAGGATAACACTGAAAAAATCATGTTCATTATTATTACTGTTGTTATCACAGTCTGCTGTTCCTGCTTCTACTGTGTTTGCATGCTGGGGCAGGGGGCCGGCAGGGGTGCCTGCTGTAAGAAGCTTCCAGAAGCTCTACGTGTGTTCAATGGAGCCAATGCCAGCCGGCTCCAGGATGGACCTGCCACTGGCCTTGGGTGAGCCCATCAGCCACAGTGGCAGCACCTCCCAGGTAACAGAGTTAGGAAAGAGGCAGGGGATGGGGGCGAAATGCCCCAGCTGTAGAGAGGAGTGAGAATATGTGAGAGAAACAGCCCTGCAGACACTGCAGGCCAGTGAAGAAGGGGAGAGAGGAGGTGTTCCAGGTGCCAGAGGTGAGGTTCCCCTGCATCCTGTGGTCCAGCCCATGGTGGGTCAGGCTGCTCCCCTGCAGACCACGGAGCTCAGTGGGGGAGCAGTGATCCATCTGTAGCCTGTGGAGGACCACACGCTGGAGCAAAGGAAGAATGTGTGGAGTCCTTCCCCTGAGGAGGAAGCAACAGCAGAGACAATGCACCATGAACTCACCACAGGCCCTATTCCTGTTCTCCTGCATCACTACAGGCAGAGCAGACAAAGGAAATTGTGAGTAAAGTTTAGTTCAGGGTGAAGGAAGGGGTGCTGGAAGGGATATAAAGAGATCTGTGAAGCAAAGCATGTCCTCATTATCAGCCCGGAACAAGGCATCCAAAGAATAGATTTGGTGAAAGGTAAAGATCTTGTGGATTTGACAGCAACAAAGCTCCGATATATTAGATAAAAGCAGAAAGAAAAAAAATAAGCTTTGCCAATGAAACAAAAAAAAAGTTCAGGGGAAAAGAAGGAATAGGATCTCTCTGAAAACAGAGAAAGATAAGGAGATAAAGAGACCCACACAGATTGGGAGAAAATGTACTGGTTTTTCTCCTTACAGGAGATGTAGTTCAGACTGAAAGCCAGCCTGCAGGGAAGAAGGGGACATAAAGCACACAAACTACATGTCCCATGAGTCTCCAAGGGAGCTCATCCAGCACAAATGAATGTAAAGCTGGAACAAAACATTTAATTTCAATTTTCCCAATTAAAAAAAAAAAAAAAAAATAGTGTTAGCAAAATCAATATTTTTGAGTAAAAAACTGGAGTAGAACAGAGGAGAGGAGGACACAGGAGCCAGTAGGAAAAGGTTGATTTCCTGGACTTTGTTTATTTACCCTGGCAGGTGTGTTATTTTTCTAATTTAATCAAAGACCTATATAAAGATCTAGTGTTGGAGAAAAGGCAGAATATTTTAGATTAGTTGGGAAACTGTGGTCTAGTAACTCATTGGAAACATCAGGACAGAAGCAATGTTGCTTGAACACTTTCCAGATTGGATAGATTAGACTAGCCCCTAATCTTTGTCCAAGTTAGTCCCACCTTCTCCCAAACTCCTGACCAGAATCTCTCTGTGAAGAGAGATGTGCTTTTGGGAAAGCCTTACTTCCTACAGGCAATCTGAACAACACCACACCATGTTTGTCTTTCTGTGTCCTGCATAGCCACCCACAGGTTGTAGAAGCACGACTTTGGATGCATACATATAGATTCCATGGACGACGTCTGGGCATACAACAAATATCCTCAGTGTCATGCTGTGGAAGTCCCAGCCTGGTGACTGCAGCATAACGTTCAAGTTATTTTGGACACTTGAAACTGAAAAAAATACCAACCTCATCCCCTAAATTGATGATCATGTCCTAGAGTCATCTGATACCATTGAGGCCCATATAAGAAGGCAGAACCTCTCCACAAATCCAATAAGCAGTGTAGGGGTGGGGAAAGGGGAAAAGGAAGGGGAAAAGAGAGAAGAGAAAAGAGAAGAGAAAAGAGAAGAGAAAAGAGAAGAGAAAAGAGAAGAGAAGAGGGAAGGGAAGGGAAGGGGAGGGGAGGGGAAGGGGGGNAGAGAAGAGAAGAGAAGAGAAGAGAAGAGAAGAGAAGAGAAGAGAAGAGAAGAGAAGAGAAGAGAAGAGAAGAGAAGAGAAGAGAAGAGAAGAGAAGAGAAGAGAAGAGAAGAGAAGAGAAGAGAAGAGAAGAGAAGAGAAGAGAAGAGAAGAGAAGAGAAGAGAAGAGAAGAGAAGAGAAGAGAAGAGAAGAGAAGAGAAGAGAAGAGAAGAGAAGAGAAGAGAAGAGAAGAGAAGAGAAGAGAAGAGAAGAGAAGAGAAGAGAAGAGAAGAGAAGAGAAGAGAAGAGAAGAGAAGAGAAATTAACATTGAGAGAAAGCTGATAGTGTTAGATAAGACAACCTTAAGATGAGTAAAAATGTTGTCAGTATAATTTGAAGTGACACCATCATCAAAGCTATTTTCCTGGCCTGCTGATTTCTGAAATCGGAACAGTACTCAAAACCTTAGGCAAGTAGCCTAATTTTGTTTTAAGACAGAAGTCCCTCTTTAAAACATAGTTCTTTCTTTTCAAGGTACATACATTAACATCAGCAGCTAGAGAACCTTGGGAGGTGTGGATACTTAGTCAAACTTTCTCTGGTCTGCAAAATCTTATGAGAATTTACAATATTCAGATCTTACAAGAATTCATAAAATTAATTACATTTGACTTAAAATTTCCCTGTGGATTGCTAATTTTCCAGGGGTCCACTTGCAAAAAAAAAAGAATACCAACTGACTGCAGACTTTAGGAAGATATATACAGAAAATTGACATGATGTGTTACTTTCTTTTTTTCTTTTTCTTTTTTTTTTTTTTTTGATAGAATAGAATATTTCAGAATACAATGTCCATCTAGTCCAACCACCTAATGACTTCAGGGATGACCAAAAGTTAAAGCATTTTATCAAGGGCATTGTATGAATGCCTCTTAAATGCTGACTGGCTTGGGTTATCTCTCTCTAAGAAGCTTGTATACAGCTGAATAATCACCTCTTCTCACCATCTGGTCATGCTGTGTTTGGTGCACCCCAGGATGTGTTTTGCCCTCTTGGCTGACCTGGCTGGCTCACACTGAGCCTGCTGCCAACCAACACTCCCAGATTCCTGTCTGCAGGGTTGTTCCCTAGACTACCCTCTCCCCAATATCATATTCTGAAGTTTGAGGAAGAGAACCACGGATGGGTCTACAGTCCAGATTCAGAGACAGCCTCATCTTTATTTAGAAATGATGGATAATCTGGAGAAACATGTTTGTTATACCAGGAAGAGGGATGTCCCTTGATTACAAGCTACAGAACTAGCTGCAGGACACACAAAAAATTGGTTAGGTCTGGTCATATCCTGCCCTAAGACTTTACTATTAATTCTGCTTCATTCCTTAGTGGAAAAACTGATCTATGGCTACTTTACATGAGCTGCTACTCAGCACAGCTACTGAAATCCTGATGTTCTTTGGGTTGTGCATGCTTCAAAATGCAACATTAGAGTTTTACCAGAAGAATTTGGCCACCTTATAGAGTTATTAAGACTGGTTGTCATCTTAGTTGTAGCAATTGACTATGTGCATCTGTAAAGTCTGCTCCAGTTATGAAACAAAACACACAAAGGTTCTTTAAGTTAATGTTTTTACCTCTCTTGACAGCCTGAGATCAGATCCCTAGAGAATGAAGTCTTTGATCTGGCTTCAGAGAGACAGGATTATTCTGAGGCAACATTTCCCTTTAAATGACAACATATATTACTACTTTTTCTCTGTACTTCTAAAACTCTTGGAGTTGTCTTGAGCTGCATAAACATCACTACACAGGTTTGGGATGACCTAAGCTGTCCCACTTGTCCGTCAGCTGTGCTTCCAGTAAGGTATAGTTTTTTTATTTTATTTTACAGTATTGAGAGGATAGCTCATATTGTCTCCAGCATTTCAAACACTAAAAGATTTCTGTCTTTAGGTAACTGAGCTGAGCCTTTAAAGGCTGAAACTAGCAGAAATATGAAAAAAGCTCTGATCAAAGTTAATGTTTCCTTCCTTCATTTGAGTTTATTCCCTCCCACACTGTACTGATGAAGTGGGAGAATGCCTAACACCTACAGAAGAGACATGCTGCTGAGGGATATGAAAATAATTTAGTGTGTTGTCTGTAAACTGTAAGAATTTAAACTAAATTAACATAATGCTGTTTGTGTTTCTGTCACTGTGTGTCTTAGGGGCTTGGGATTTTTTTTTTTTTCACACAGTGAAAAAAGACATTTAACCTCCTTTTGAAAATCTAAAATGTACTTCAGCAGCACAAAAACACGTGAAAAATAACCTTAGTGTCCCTCTAACTATATCTGTAAAACTGCTGGCCTAATTCTGCACTGTTTTCCTCTACATCTACTGATATATAGATGTGCAAAATAGGATAAATATCAACGAGCTCAGAATGACAGCATTTTACACCCAAGTAACAATAACTCTGCATCAATGTAAATGACAGTCAGGCAGAAAAAGAAGAAAATCTAGCTCTATAAATAATCACAGAGGCTTAAATTCAATCCATTCTTGAAGAAACAAACTGCACTTCAGAGCGTGTCTGTTCAATAACACAGACACATTTTTGAACAAGTATTTTTCCCTTTTTCCAAAGCAGGATATTTGAAGACTCCAGTATTGTAAACAAAGCAGTGATCTTAGTGGACTAGGTAAATTTGCTTGTATTGTATGTTTTAAAAATATTAGATATACAAGCTAAAGAAAAGAAATAGGAGGTAGATTTAAGGCTTAGGTGCACTATAAAAAATTGTTTTCTCCAGGTTTATAAAAATAATTTTTTAATTAAAAAGTAAAATTAGTACTTTACTTTTTGAATCATGTATTTAATATGTAGACATGTACATTATAAAAAATATTTATAAATATTTCAAATTTCTTTTAGCTATTATCAACACTTTATTCTATTTTACTTTAAAAAACATTTGGTCAAAATCCAACACACTTTTGCCTTCTTGAAAGTCTGTTCAAATTTTGGGTGTTTTTTTGCAAAATGAATTTGAAAATAGATTTTTATACTAAACAGTCTTTTTCATTCTACCTAGTTTGAAAATGAAAACATAACATTTAAACAGGGGGAAGAAAAATTCCTTCTTCTTTGCTTAAAGACACCTTTCAGACTCTTGTTGATTCTTCATTATCAGTTAAAGAATGCAAAGGAAGAGATTTCCAGAGATGTTATGAACAGGGACATATTGGGAGGGAATGGATATACATACCAAGTCACACCAGGTGGATCTATCTGCACTGGGACATTTTCACTGCTAAGCATAATAACTTCTAAAATTGTCCTACTTGCCTCAGCCAGCATGGCACAACATGAAACAGGTAGGGAAAATGAGAAGAGCATAAAGAGAAAAGAAACCCAAATAACAAAAACAAGCAAACTCATTTGAGCATTCAGTCTAGGAGACAGAACATTGAAGAACACAAGAAAGTGCCAAAATCTCATCTCCAAGCATTGATGGGGATGTCATGTAACCAAAAGAAAAAGCACACCACTGAAAGGAACTGGTGAATGTGTGGTGGAAAAATTTAAACAGACAAATAGTGTTTAAACCAAACACATTTTCATCTTCTATGTATTTGATTCCAGGTATCCATTCAACATATTTTACTTTGTTTTTGACCAATATAGTTGATTTAAAGTCAGGATTCACTTCAAAAAAAATATCATCTATTTCACAAAACCTTATTTGCAATGTTTGTTGTCATTCCGTGCTAGATTAAAATAAAAACCTCCTTACCCCACTATGGTAGATCAACTGTAGAAGACTATGGCCTCTCAGTACTCATTTTTCTTCTAGGACTGGACACTGCAACACAGCTCAGATAAAACACTCCAAATTATAAGTCACCCAACTTTAGGTGAGATGAATCTGACAATTCCCATCTTCTCTTTGGGAGCTAATCAACTGTATGTAATTAAATAATTGTTAGAGCAGAAGAAACTAATAGGTATACGAGAAATTTGGGTCAGAATATTTCATGTTCATGTTGCTGCTCTGAATTATATCCAACAGTCATTCTGAACAATGAGTTATTAACTGCTCTAAAATACAGAACCTCTCTCCCCTAAGATAGGCTCACATAGACTCAAGAAAATTTTGCTTAACCATATACATGCTTGCTCTTTTTGTTATTCACGAGAATGTTTTGCAATCTATTGGGTTTTATTTTTTTACACAAATGCACTATTCATTTCACAGACATTCCTTCTCAAATCTCAATTTGTGAGATTTCTTTTGTATTCTGTGATATTTTTGGAGATATATCAAATAGGACTTTGAAGATTTAAGCACAGAAAAAAAATCAATATTTATGTGTAACACTAAGAGTGAGAAAAATGATAATGACAAAATCTGTAGACTAAAGGATTTTGTCTATTTTAAGCAGACATTTTTTTCCAGACAGAGATGAAGAAATTTTCTCAGTGATCATATCTTGAATTAAAATGAGGACTTAGGGATTTGACAGGGTAAATTAATGCAGAAGGAAACAAGTGAAGGTTTAGTTGTACTTTTTAACTGCATGCTGAAATAACAAAAAATTCTATTTTTTTGAAAAATTCCATATTTACAGATTTAGTATCAATCATCCACACAAGGGGAGGAATATAATGCTTTTTAATGTTGCAGTATAGAATTGAATAGATGAAACAGAGACATGCACCTAAGCACATAGCAAGTTTCCTATTTATATACAGGGCTTCAGTGTCGGTGGAAGTTACAGAGCAAATAAGCAGTAGCCATATTTTGTGTATTTAATGTGTAGAAAGATTTTATCCTTTCCCAGTTGCACAGTTAACTCTCAGTAAGCCAAGTGATATAAGACACTCTATACTGAGCAGAAAAACAGATTACGTGCTTATACTTCAGCTTTCTAAAGCATTAAGGTGGTAATTTTATATCTACCTTTCTGACTGACAATTTAGTCTCAATTAATATTGAAATAATTTGCAACAAAGACCTGTTTTTATCCAGCTGAAGTAGCACATTCTATTTTTGCAGCTAACCAGAAAGTCCTAAAAAAGGAGATGAAAATACATAAGGCTCTAACTTAACATTAAACTATCCTCCCTCAGTATCTATCAAGAAAAAGTTGAGCACCATCAGAATTCCTTTAAGGTAGTCCATATTTTGAGATGGGGGTTCCTGCCAAATGCTTCTTTGTGAGGACAGATGTACAACAAATGGCATTGACCACAATCTGTGGCCCAGGAGGTTCAGATCAGACCCTAGGAAAAACAAATTCCTATGAAAATGGTGCAGTACTGGACTGGGCACTCCAGAAAGGTTGCGGAACATTCCGACTTGAAAGGTTTCAAGACCTGGTGAGGTAAAACCAAAGCTCACCTCATCTACTCTCATTTTGTGTGCGAGACTGGAAAAGCAGTCTCTAGAGGTCCCTTCTGACTAACATTTCTTTGTTTGTATGATCATTAATGATTTTTGCCTACGTACTGGGCCTGCCTGGAGTGGAGATACCTTTTCTCATAGCAACCCATCCGGTGCTGCAGTGTTTTGTATTTGTAGCCGGAAAGGTGTTGATACCACCACACCAGTCTGCTGGCTGCTGCTGAGCAGTGCCTGCACAACATCAAGGCTCCCTCTCCAAACACCACGTGGAAGGGCAGTAGGTTGAGGATGGGCAAGGGGTTAGGAGGGTACACAGCTGACCCAATGTGATCAAAGAGATGTTCCACACCATGTGATGTCATGTTCAGTGAGAAGGCTAAGAAAGGTATGGGGATGGGGCATTTGTTATCAAGGTATTTGTTTTACAGTGCAGCTCCTACCTATAGTGATGCCCTCTTTACTCTGAAGTGACTGGACATCTCCTGCTGATGGTATGTATGGAATGCATCTTCTGGTTCTGGTTGGGTTTTATTAGTTGGTTTGGTTTTTTATGTGGTTTTTTTTTTTGCTTGTTTGTTTGTTTTTCTTCCACACGTGAGCTTTGCTTTATTGTGTTAAGCTGCCTTTTTGTCAAAAAAAGCTTTTCATTTTACTTTCTCCTCTTGTCCTGTTAAGGAGGGGAGTGAGAGGCTGGTTTAGTAAGCATCTACCATCCAGCTCAGGTCAACTAATTTCCTGTAGATAAAAATGATAACATGTAAATACCTTTTATGCCTCACAGGAGCTATTTTTAAATTTTATGCCAGTAACAGGACTCAAATCACAAGGTACAAGAAACAAAGAATGAGGCACCTTGGCTGTGTATTTAGGACAGTCTTCTGGACTTTTTGCATTATGTGTAGAGGACAGAAGGATTCAATGTCTGTTTCAGCAATGTTTCGTAGTTGTTCCAGTGGGGCTGCAGGTATTTCCTTCCCCTGTGCAGGCCCTGAACTCTCCAGCTGGCCTGCTCTCCTGACTGAAAGAAGGGATGGGGTAGCTCTCAGTCCCATCTGCACTGCAGCTCTATGCTGGGGGTCACTTTAGCCTGGCAAATAAGGTTGTTCCTATTTCTGTCTTTTTTTTTCTCCCAGATCTCTAGCATAATATTATCTGAGACATTTACCCGTCTTTTAAAGTTGTTTGCAATTGGTTAAGTGCCACGTTTTCATTCCTCTCACAACGAACTTCTGCCTTCACATCACAGCTCCAGTCCTAGGACTCCAGACTCATGAATGTCACACCTACCCACACAACTAGCTGACATTCCCTTACAGTTCTTGTTCTTGCCATAAGGCTCTGCATCTCTTCCATCTCCCAACATCTGGATCTTGCTTCTCCACGTTCCTCATATCATCTTTATTTACATTGTTTATTTCCTTAAAATATACTTTATTCTGTTTTTAGTGCATTTCCTTTTATACTATTTTGTAATTTTTTTCTACATACTTACTAGAGAATCCTGCACTGTGCAACAGTCTTGTTTCTCTGTTCTTCTCTCTATTCTACATCCCCCTTCACACCCCAGCAACGCTGATAGGGAATATTTTCCTCTCCTAGCCTAGCAGGAGACTTGCTGCTCCTCCCATTCCTCCCTTCCCTGTGCTAATGACCAGGAAGTGAGACGAACAAGATTGACAGCCTCTGAAGCACGGAAAGTGCCATCTGGGCTTTGTAGATTGAAAATCTTATTAGTTTTGCTTCTAGCCAAGTTGCGCATACAGAGCAGAGCAACTGGGGTAAGGAAAAGTGCATCTAAGGGAAGAGGGAAGACCAGGAGGGAATAAGAGCAGTCACTAGGTAAAAATGCAAATAAGGAAGAAATACAAGGAGATAAAGTAGGTGGTAGAGAGAAAGACTATAGTATCCCACTTAATCCTTCCACCCTGCTGCCAGTTTTTCACAACCTATATCCTAAGGTAATGTCTAGTCTAGATCTACAAAGAGAATTAGGCTTTGAAGTCTCACCACAGATTGATAGTGCCTCGCTGACCAAATGATCCACAAAACAGACTGCTGAGTTGTTCAGGCGGTTTAGCTGCTCTTACATTTTCCACTGTGGAGCAGATTAACATCTTGCTGCCTACCTGCTCCCCAGAGCTATTAGTTGGCCCTATATTCTACCTTTCTGCCTGGGGCTTCCACTCTTGGGATATGCCTCAAATAATGTCCAAGAAGGACTTGGTCAAGGCTCCCATTGTAGACAAATTTTGCATAGGAATTTGATGCTAAAGCAGTTTGAGAAGGGAAAAAAATATCTTCTTTGTTAAAAAATGGGATCAGAGTCCCAAGGGACTTCAAAAAAAAACCTTTATTGAGGCCTAGTTGGGGGTTCGAGCAGGGACCAACACACGTGCGGTCCTCTGCTCGGGCTCATTGTCTGCTCTCTCAGGAACCAGCCGGGCACCGCTGAAGTCTGTCTCCAGCGCCGGGTCGCTGCTGGGCGAGAGCGCTTCCTGGGCGTCATCCTCCCGATGCAGTCCGCGGTCTCCAGCCATGGGTGTCCAGGGAAGCAGCAGGACCCTGAGGGCTCAGAGGGGCCGCCTTTTATTCAGTCCAGGCCCTCCTCTGATTGGTCCTTTTTCAATCCGCCCTCTGATTGGTGGAATTTGGTTTCGAGAGGGGTCCTGTTCCTATTGGTCTATTCATGTCTTCGTGTATTTGATTGGTCAGTCTTGATTACCTCACTTTAAGTGATGTAATTCATAGTAGTTTCTAGAAATGGTGTAAGTCTAGGGGCTTTCCTTTAATCCTTCTAGGCTTCCTTTAATAAACAACGTGTCACTTTTGCTCACAACTGATTACAACAATCTTTAACAATTAACATTAATTAACTAGAACTATCTCATTAACCTTTTTAACAATTTAACAACAGTTAATTCTAGAAAATTTGTTATCCCTTAACTCATTCATAACATTCTTTAGTCTCTTGGGACTAAACAGAAGCCTTTCAGGTGATTAGAGTCCTTTTGTTCTGTGTGCTTGCCTTTCTTCTTTATCAGTATGTCTTGAGTTTAGCTTTCAGACTGTTTTTACACAAATGTTTTCCACATGCAATGTATTCACATTTGCCTTCAGGTATTGCAGTGCCAGTGACCAAATTGCTTCAGTACTCCAGTCCTACTGCCTTTAACAGGTGTAAGCAAGAATGTACAGATTCTTCCTGAGGTGATCTCTCTCTGCACGAGGCATGATGGCAGCTGCACATCACGCCACTTTCCCAGCAACCCTTTTCCCTGCCTGCCTCGAAGGCTTCTCAGAAGCACATAAGAGACAGGGCAGGAGTGGTCAGGACACAACGCACTTCCTCTGACAGATTCTTCAGCATCCTATTGACAGCTAGTGTAAGTTATATCAGCCCCACAGCCATCATAATTTTTGCAGAGGCTGGAAGCAGACTGAAGAATCAGGAAAGCCATAATCCAAATGCACTATCTAAAAAAATATTCCGTATTAGAGATGGAACGGACCAGGCTGTACTGTGCTAAAATTGAATTTCCCCCCGAAGTCCTATCTTTCTCTACATTTCTTATGGGCTCATAACTGTCATCACAATTACGCTTCCACTGCTTTGCAGTGCATATGCTAATACTTCCCTTGCAAGCACACCTGATAATTCTGGTAGAGTCTCGCAGCCTCAAAGCTGGCTTTAAATATTCATTCTCATTTATAGTTTTCCCTTAATCCTTACATTTCTTTTCTGTATTCTTCTTAGAAGCCAAATAAAACTGAGGAGTTTTAAGGCTTACATCCCTCTTTTTCCTTCCTTGTTTTTTTAAAAGTGAATGGATGAAACAAATATTCTCACTAACAGAGAAATTCATTTCTCTTATCTCAGTAGCAGCAATTTTAACTTCACAATTCTTTATTCAGTGCTTACACATCTTTCCCCCACCCTCCTAGCTTAACATGCAACTACTAGAAAACATCAGCACAGGTTAGTTAGTCATTGGGTATGGCTATAGTTGTCAAACATTATGTGGATCAGCACAAAGCTTCTAACATCCAGTGCTTCAATAATTTTGTTAAAGTCACAGTTCGAAGACACCACCATCAACACAAGGTAGTCCATAGAGCATGAAAATAGCATGGGCTTATAAACCAAATAATCTAAAAATTCTTGGTGTCATTAAGAAATAAAGAAAGCTGCTGAGGGACAGAGCAGACTTCTCTTGGACACAAGGTTGTTGCATTCAATTTTTTTGAATGGACTGTTGCACATTTGATAAGTTCTTCAAGGCTGATCTCATTATTGCAATAATATCTGCATTGCAACAAAAGAAAATCAGATCAGACAGCCTTTCTGTTCTTTAATCTCTGCCTAACATTTCACGTCTTGCACTCCTGGTTGTCTGGGAACGCCATTTAAATAGGATATGCTGAAACACACTCATACCCATCTTGTTTGTAACCTCATTTTCAAAGTACCACTGAGACAAGGGCATCAAAAATCAGGAGCCACTAGTGTCCTGCAGGAATGTTGTTGGGGTTAGGTTTTTTTCTTTCCTTTTGTTCCCTTTAACGTATAGAATTTTTTCCCATTAAGTTGCTAATGAGCTCTTAAGTACTGGGTACTTAAGAAAAACAAAGGATTGTGGCCAAGCTCCGGAGGAGAGGGGCTGCTAAAAGGCAGGGGTGGGGGGCAGCGAGGGGGAGCTGGAGCTGCTCTTCAGAGGGGAACACAGAGGTGCTCTTCAGAGGGGAACACTGAGGTGCTGCTCTGCCTTTTTTGGGGGAGAGAGGAGTCTCTGCTGCTGCTGCTACTGGACCCTTCACATGGAGCTGTTTCTTCTGCCCTGAACCCCTGCTTTGAACTGAGACCTATTTTACCATCTGCTTGGGGGGCCCAGGATCCTGAACGAGCCTCTCCTTGCCGGGCTAGGAGCCGGGCTGCTGCCCCTGCCCTGCCCCCTGCGGCTCCATTGGCACTGCTCTGGGTTTCACTGCGCTGTAGCCCCACTCCCCCTGCCTGCCGAGACGTCCTGCCCTCCCAGCTTGCTGTTTCCGAGAGTTCTGCTGAGGTACCGGGATCCACGGCCCCAGGGGGTTTGTGAAGCAAACCCTGCCTATCCTCCACCCCTCCCCCTCCCGGCTGTGCCCTGTGTCTGCTGGAGCTCGCGCCACAGCGCCCCCTGCAGCCGCGGGGGAATCATCGCACCTGCCCTGCCCACCCAGCGCCACCAGTGCCCCCTGCTGGCTGTGACCATCACTGCACCCAAGGGGACAGTGCCTGCAGGCCCAGAGGGCTGGGACCGGGTTCCTAGTTCTGTTTTGTTGTTAATGCCATAGGAGTTGTTGTTTGTTCACTTTATTGTAAATACTAGTAAAGAACTGTTTTTCCTGTTCCTATATCCTTGCCTGAGAGCCCCTTAATTTCAAAATTACAATAATTCGGAGGGAAGGGGTTTACAGTTTCCATTCCAAGGGAGGCTCCTGCCTTCCTTAGCACACACCTGTCCTTCAAACCAGGACAAATGTCCAAACCAACAAGCTTCTAAATGGGCTTTGCATTTTCTAAGGAATAGGACTTAGGGTACTTCTTGGAGCCCTTAGTGTTTGCTGAGTGGCCTAAGCATTGGGCAGGAGCATCAGGTTGCTAGAGCCCTGTGGGGAGGATTTTCATGGCCTCAATCAAAAAGAAGGATAAGGTAGGTGCTTCTTATTTATCACCAACAGTGTGAGAGTTTTAGGTGCATCCGTGGACTAGGTGATGTTTGTAAAAGGGTGCTTACTGAAACCTTGTCTGAAACACTAGTGGACAAATGCAAATAATTGTTTCTTTATTCTATCCTGACTGCATGCCTGGCCTGTACAAGGTAGGTGTGCTGTGTGCAACCTTATTGCAAGGGAGGCCACCGTGCTGCCCAAACATGATACAGGACACAGTACATATGACCATAGCTGCACGCCCAGTGTGCTGGGCAGAATATGTGTATTTTACTGCGCTTATCTATACAGGCTCACCTTTAAGTGCCTAGATCTGACCAAATTACAATTTAGAAATGATTTAAGAGAGACTGAATCAAGCCTAAAGTAATAATTATCTCTGCTGTGATTAATGAGAAGACAGTGTTTTGGAACCTGACTATATTCAATCACCAATCAAAACTGCACTAGGCATTCATTCCCAGGAATACAAATACATGGAGGCCTGGCTTCACAGCTGGCGCAAATTGGCTTAGCCCCACTGACTTCATGTAAATGGGCTTTAACTAGGCCAGCTGAGGACCTGGCTTAGAAATCTACAGCCCACACAAAACATAGGCTTTGTTTTACCAGGAGAGGAAGAAAAAAAAAAAAAAAAGAAAAAAAAGTGTCTAGGTTATAAACAATTATAAATAAACAAAAAGGGCATCTTGCCATTTTGAAATTACTTGAGCCGTGTTAATGAACACTGCTCTGTGAAGCCCACCCTAGGAATGCATACCCCAATGTACAAGTCACTGAAGGCTATTCCTGTTATTTTCTGCCTGTTTCTTTGTGTAAGCACCAGCTGCAAATACAAGCAATATAAAAGATATAAAAAGATGGGTTTGTGCACATGTTGTTCAAAGATGTGCTCTTACTTGATGATTATGTTTTTAGTGGTAAATCTCTGAAACAAAGTCTGCCTCATCACCAACTCAGCTCACTTACAAAGGGAAAATGTATGCCTAAGGCAGAGGCCCAGCCAGATGAAAGGCAGAATATCCTTCTTCACAGGGAGCTCAGGGGGGTCAGTGCCTCTCCTCCCCACCAGGCAGTGCTTGTTTTCCAAGACAATACAGTCTTTACACCAAGGTGTAGCAGGTGCTATACAGAAGGCAGACAAATTCTTACTTTTTTTGCAGGGAATAAGAGAGAGTGCTCTCTGGGATAAAACTCTTCCTTTACACAGGGCAAGGGGACTGTGGCTGTACTGAAATGGGGACTGAAAATGGAGCAGGAGGTAGAATGTATTTTCTTGCACCGTTTTCACCAAGATCCACAAGCAGATCAGAGGACATCATTCTTATTGCATAGGTATGGATGGTGATAAAAAACAGCAGCATCCATTGCTTTCTCCTAATTCTCTTAAAAATAGTAAATACTGCTAAGTTTACCCACAAGGCAGCAAAAGCCTGTAATTCTTTTTCCCACCTACCATCTGTCCTTCTTCCTGTCAATCCTCTCCCCTTCTCCTCACCCTACTGCTACAGGCAGTGCTGTTTTGCAGGTAGCTCGGAAGCTTTGAAGTTTCGCCTCAGAAAGCTGATTATATAAATGTTAGTGTATCTTCAGCTTTAAAGCAGTTGGATCATCTCAGAGCATTTTACTAATTTTTCATAAGGTTTTATACTGTTCTTTTTTTCAGTGGGGATTTTTCTGAGATTATAAAGGGAAAAGATGAATCCAGAAAGCAAGCAAAACTGTCAACAAAAGCATTTTTTGGGGGAAGTGATATATTGTGACAGAATGTCACATTCAGATCTAGATTGTGCCCATGCATTTGCCATAAATATCAATTTTGCTAATATTATGAATAGTAATTGAAGGGTTTTTTTCCCCTATTGCGCTTGGAAGAATAGCAATGTGAATAAAATTTCTAAAAGATTTTATCCATATTTCTAGAATGAAATTATAATAACCGTGTGAGTATCTTCCTTTGATAAAGATTTGGAAGTAAAGGAGGTTTTTTAATATTTTTTTTTTCAGTATGTTAAGAGGGATTATTTGTTTGTTTTGATCTTTATGGAAATATGCATTTGGTTGTTCTTTTCCATGGCATGATGATGCTTGGGGGGTTTTGTAGGTGGGGAGTGTGATTCTGAATCTAATATTCTCCACACACTCTACAGAGGATATTAATGCATAAGTATGTTTTGAAAGAACTGTCATTATTGGGATCTTTTATAATGTGTTTGAAAGCTTCTCCCAGTACACATGCTTGCTGTCTCCTGGAAGAATTATAATGTATTGGAAAGATACAATCTATCTGGAGATATATTTTAACTACTTCTATCAAAAGCATTCTGGGTTATTAAAACAGTTTTTATGCAAGCAATTATACCATGCAATCAATGCTAAATACGCTAAAAGAGACACATGAAAATATTCAAAACAATAAGGAAAACTAACAGCTTTCCCACTTCATCTCTTCCTAAAACCTAATGGCATGTGGGATCACATCCCTAAACAAAAAAGTAGTGCCCTAAAGTGCAAAGCCAGGTCCTCAAATGTATTCAGGTACCTATATGCCACTGATGCCAGAGGAGCCAAGTGCCTAATTTCCACTTGATTCTGTGTGTTTGTTGGGTTTGAGCCTCAGATATGCATTATCTTTTACCTTAACTGCCAGTTATCTTTTTTAGTTAATGCTAAGTGCATCTCAAGATGTGGTGTCATTTACTGCGCACAGCCCTAGACAGTGTTCAAGAACAGAGAGAGAGTGGTTGCCAGGTGGCTTCCAAATAAAAAAGATTATAAAATCAATTGGTATAACTGCCGTGTAGCAATAATAAACCAACTACCAAAATACAGAGCCTCTAATTTTGCTCCAAAATTTAATACGTTCTTTCCTTTTTTAAAGAAATTTTTCTCTTTTTTTCTTATTTTCTTTTCGATAAGTAAAAATCATTGTAGCAACTATAATAAGTATTTAAAATACTGTAGTAATCATACCTTTCTACATTTCTTGAGCTGTCTAATGATGACATCAAACAATGTACTGCAGGTGATTATAAGGTACAGGGTTTTCTTTTTCCTTTCAGTGAGAAAATAAAAATAATGTAGATAAAAGGAACATATCTTTTATAAGACAGAATTCAAGCAACTTGAGGTGGATAGCCATAAAAATATCACAAGTGTTGTTGACGAGTCACTTCAGCAGCATAAAAATAATCTATTTATCTACATTTTTACCAAAGGCCTTGATTTTCTGTATCTCAGATACTTATATATATAATAAAGTACTTTGAAAAAAAGTTCAATTTTACTTTAAGGCATGAGCTTTCTCTTTAACGGATTTCCCCTCTATCACAACACTTCTATTTGGCATTATCTTCTATTGCTAATGTCTGCTATGCCCTAGCCTATATATTTTATAAATACACATATATTTCTATGTTAAAAAAATACTATAATCAGCAGGTTAAATAATTTACCTTTCAAATTATATTATTTAAGTAAATGTTCTGATCTTGCTCATGCTAAATCAGAAGGCCCAGTGACTAACTAGAATTTAACCCAAATCTATTAGTGACTTCTGGTAGTATAATTACATTTTTTACTTCTTTTTCATCTGTATAAGTCTCTTTCACTCAAGACACATAATATTATATCTAGGTTTCTAGTTGTTCTTTTCAGTTATATATCTTCATGAGAATCATTATCCTTATTTTATAAATGGGGACACTGAGGCTCTTGAAAATAATTTGAAATTTATCAGGATAATTACAGGGAAAGCCATATAAAGGATGCAAGTCAACTTTGTCTGGTTCAGTACTTTCAACCATTGAAAGCAAATACTCAAATACAGTGCTAAAATTTTATTTTGATTTAGATAGGATGCTAAATTTATATCCCAAGTCTGGTTTAGAGTAAACTAAAAATTAAGCTTTTATCGCATTTAAAATTGTATTTAGAAAATATGATTGATTATATGTGTGCCTATTTCTTTGATTTCTTCACTACATGGTGATGTTTTCAATGTGTCATTTTTGAAAGTAGACAAAGCAGAAGAAATGGCTTTTTAGTACCTGACCTATATCATGCATTCAGGGCACTATCCGTACAGTACCTTGATTACCAGATAAGTACTGGCTGTTGTCACCTCTGAGTTCTTTTCACTTTCAGCAGTATCATTTTATGTTAAGGTTTAAAGACACAACAATTGAATTGCATAAATCTGTTCATTATGCCGCTTAAAACCATGAATTTCTGTTGTAGGCTCTAGGAAGAAGAGCTTTATAAATGCTGCAAATACATTCATAAAAGAAAAAAAAAAAAAGAAAACTGACACACCAACCAAGACCAGATGTTTTCATTAAGCACTGATTGTGTAAATATACACATTAATCATTTCTTTTTTTCTTCACGTATAATTTGCCCTGCAATTTTCAATTTCATTTGATATGGATTTTCTTTTTGAGTTAGGTCCTTCTCTAGATAGGTTTACTAATTAGAATCATAATCTTTTTATTCTAATCTTTTTGTTCTATTTTTTCATTTACTCCTTAAAAAGAAGATACATCATTCTGAAGCCTAATTTAGACAATACACAAACTTTGTTCTCTTTCCTCACATACAAAGAAGGTGTTGCGATACAGTATTCTGCTAAATATTTAATGTTTCGAAAAAAAATAGAAATATTAGACAATAAGCTGCCTGAAGCAAATTGTAATGGAAAGATGGAATTATGCCCATGAATTGGGAAAAGAGAGGATTTGTGTACGAATGATCCTTAATAACATGGAACTGACATTGTCCAACCTGCAATCAGTTCTTCCCCCCAGATTTCAAGCAATTTTGTCATAGCAAAAGTAGGAGGTTAGCACCACACTTTCCTATCAGCCTGCGTGTGCCGCCTCTGCTCATTGGAGTTCTTGGCTCATTTGCATGCCTCTGCCACTCACCCTGGAATTTATTGTGGTAGGACTGCATCTCAGGCTTGGCTCACAGACAGAGCCTACTTCTCCATTCTCCCTTTATAGCTAATACAATATGAAAGTCACTAACAAAAAGAGTTTCATGTCAAATTACAGGAAAAGAAAATCTCAGTTGCCTAATAGGATTTTAAATTCTTATCATACCAGTGACTTTCTGTAAGTAATAACATTTGAAAAAACAACTTAGCTGATGTTTTCTTCAAATACTCTCTATGCATTGTAAGTTTTCTTACAAGCTGTGATACACTGCTCTTCTACCAGTACAGAGACGATACAGGACAATGGATCACGGTTACACAGTCCTTCTCTTCTGTTCCTGTCCAGCTGGGCTTAACATCTCATCACAAGTACTAGCTAAGGTTGTGCATATATTTCTGTTTGGTGTAGATGTCAGGCCTATTCTCTGTACATACAGGAAGCTGGGGTTTTATGTGTGTGTGTGTGTGTG
>WEKY01045268.1:0-33363 GCA_013390045.1 Picathartes gymnocephalus | reverse complement strand
TACTTTGTTTATTTATTTCACTCTAATCGCAGAGCAAGAAAAAGACTTCTTTTTGTTGCTATAATTTTTTACATTTACTTCTGAAATAATGTGTTATTCAATAAAGGAAGAACTTGAAGTTTAAGCATTTTTCTGAGTTCCTTGATGTCCCCTTCTTGGGCCATGTCAAGATTCTCATGCTTAAATATTCTTATCTAATTTTCAGTTAAAAATGGGTTTAGACACTCCTGAAAAGCATAATGCCGTAGAATAATCCTCTACAGAATATTTCTAGGCAAATTTAAATTCCTATTCCCCCTCAAATAAAAGATGTTTTAATAGCTGGACTGAAAAATACATAACCTATATTATTATTACAAAGATTATTGCACTAATATTAAAAGTATATAGAAAATTCCTTGCACAGAAATTCACAACAAATAGAAAACCACATTAATAGTGATGACTTTAGCCACATAAATTTCTCAATATAGCCTCAAAAAAGAAACAAGGAATAATCTGCACTTGAACTAAAGTTTCAGTCATAGACCATCAACAGTCTGATTGTCTTCTCCTCTGTTTGAGACTTTGAGACATTGAGAAGATTATTAAAGCAGTATTTATTACTGAGGTCCTCTAACTGACCTCACAAGCTATTTTCCTTGCTAATCTAAAGTAGTATCTTTATTGACAATTTTAACCTATGCTAAATCTGATGGAAAATGATGTTTAGAATTTAGTTCAAGGGTACTTTTGAACACAATTGAAAAGAATATTTGTCTTACTGTTAAAGAATCCTTGAGTCTTTCTTGCATGGCAGGAACAAAACCATGGGAATTTGAAAAATCTGGAAAGCCTTTTTTTTCAGATAATGAATCCTTACTTCTTAAAAACTGAAGAAGACTGGTGTCAAAAAACCCCCACAAATTAAATCCTTAAGGACATATACTGCAGCCTCTGATAAAATAGCATGACAATGATATTTTGTTTGTCATCTCCAGTGAAATTCTTGATTCTCAAAACCCTAGATATAAAAGTTATTAATCCATCACCAAAACTCAAAATGGTTATTTTTGAAATTCAACTTCTGTTGAATTCACAAAGCTTACAGTCATCATATATTCCTCACATAAAATGTCCCAGACATTATTCATTCTGTATGAAGATTTGGCATTGCCACTTTTTAAAAAAGGCTATGGGACAGCCTCTTCTGTGTGCCTGCTTGCTTGCACAGCCATGCTCTCATACACAATCTCAACTCATGCCTTTGTAAACTGTTGCAGCAATCACCACTTTCTTTTAAAAGAACAGTTTTTTTTCTGTTCATTCACCAGCTCCATTCAGAGCTCTCCTCAACGTTCAGTTTTATTCTCTGCCCTGGAGGAGTTGAAAACCTTTCTTCCTTGATATCATTCAGCTACACCTACTGTTCTGAGTTTCTATATAGTGGGAGGGCAGATCACACTGCCTTTTTTCTGGCATTTTGTAGTAAAGAGTAAAATAATTTTTAGGCTAACAAAGCCTGTAAATGAGACTTTAATGCAGACATCTCATAGTGGGCAAGAAAATAGCATCTTGATTGCTACAACAGTCACCTGCAGATCTACAGTACCCAGATCCTGTTGAAGAGGTTGAGTATAAGTTTTATTGAGAATGGAAAAAGTTGTTTGGTCCTTAAACATTTATATATATGTGTGTGTGTGTATGCGTGTAATCTGATCTTCATTACTTATTGCTGCAATTAATTTCTCCCAGTGTTCTTAATGTCCTGATGTAGTTTGACAATTTTTTATTTTTATTAATGCTGAATGCATATCTTATTAACAAAAGTGACTGTTGAAGAGACCTGTATGGTACTGTAAGAGCAACTGATGGGTTATGGTACAGACAAGTTGTAGACTGAATGGATTAATTTACTACCCTCAATGCAATGTAGTATTCTGCCCTGATAAGAAAAATTTTTTCCTCTGTGCTTTTAAATCCCCTTAGTTTACTACTGAAGACTGGGCAATGGAAAAATGCATTGAAGACTCCTGTTAATGAGTGAACAGCAAAGGCAGGTGTAAAGCAAATTAGTTATGCTTCAACCTTGGACACAACTTTCTTTCCTGTATCAGACACAGGCATTCTGCATCTCAGACTATTGCAAGGAACTTTATTCACATTTTTAGATGTTTGTTTTCTCAAATTTTGTCTCAGCTCTTAAAATCTAGTTCCCTTTTTTTTTTTTTTTTGTCACTATATGCTATGGATTTCCATTTTATGGAGAAAGCATATTTGATCTCCATGATTTTTAAATCTTGCTAGGTTTCTTTTTACTGAAGAAAATAACATAAAGCAGGTATTTTCATATCGCTGCATATTTACATGTTCAGTTTTCTCTCACTAGATTACTACCATTCCAACAAAAAAATTCAGAGTAGTGTGTGGTTTTTAAACTTATGACTTCACAATGGAAAAACATGCAGCTTTTCATAAACAAAAAAAAACAAACAGACAAACAAATAAAAAACCACAAAAAAACAAAAACCCAAACACACACACACACAAAAAAATCAAAACCAAACCAAACCAACCAAACAAAAAAAACCCCAACCAAACAAGCAAAAAAATCCAACTAACCAAACAAAACCCAACCAGGGAGTGATACTTTGTTGTAGTGGTTGTAGTCGTAGGAAGTAAACAAAATTACACTGCAACAAAAATCCAAGCATCGTAAAGTGGATCATGATTCTCAACACTCTCTGCACAGCAACGAATATCTGTAAGAGTTCTTTTACACTTGTAATTCTGACTTCTCCTTCACAACCCAGTTAAATGGAAAGAATACTCTGCTATTTCCAAGCCATTATGCCTTCATAACAGACTGTTAGGTAAAACGGGGAGACAGTATGCAAAAATCTCCCTATCTCCACTTCTCCTAGAATCACAGACTGGTTAAGGACTGATACAGCATTGATGTAAATGTGAAGACTGGGTTTTCCTTCACATTAGAAAGTAGTGGTAGAGGAATAGATTTTCTTAAGCAGCAAGGACATATCCGAGTTCATTTCAGCAAACACAATATCTCGTAGGTGCCAAACTCATTACTGCAAGTAAAGCCACTGCAGGAGTGTTCCAATGGCAGACAGGGTTTTATGCACATTTCCACTGCGAAGAATGAAGATTGTGTTGACAGTACCGAAAGGAGGAGGAGGAGATGTGAATTCAGGAATGTCCAAATCCCTTTCATTGCCATTAATTTTAGAAGTGAAAACAGTAAATATTTTGTAATTGTGCTGCATTATAAATTGTTGAATAAAAAAGGAAAGAAGCAGATAGAGACTTTGCAGTCTCTTCCTGGTGTTTCAGACAGTACAATATCCTTTGCTTCAGGCACATCCTTAAGCAACCATTTGGCTGAGACTGTCCGACTCTATTAACAGATTATGAACTCATTACCATGAGATACATGGTGATAACTCCAGAGAAATTTTATTAGGACAAAAAATTATCTCATCTTTGCCTAAAAAATATTATTGCAGGAGCAGGGAAGAGGGAAGGAATGTTTTATTTATGACTATCTTCTCGAAAAGATCAAAACAATGAAAGTGTTCATAAACACATCAAAATCATAATTATCTTCCTTGCAGGATGCCCTTTAGCAGACTTAAACTATAGAAATTGATATGGCAAACCAAAACAAGAGAAGAAATTGCTGTGTACCTTATTTTAGAATTATTTTCTTACACCCATTTCCTCTCAGTTGATGTCCAGAGAGTTGCATAAGGGATCTTTCTAGTGTATGTTCTTTACTTCTCCAAGAAATCCTTCTTTGATAATGAGCCTGGCATCACCAAATTATGCAGCTACTTTTCTTTTTTGTGTTTGACCATCAATTTTAAAGGAAGAGAAATGCAGGCTTAGCCACAGTGACACTAAAATCTGCTATGAGGTAGAGGTCTGAGAGGTCTTATATTTCATTTGCACAGTCGAATTCAATGACTTCACAAAACCTGGTACTATATAAAAAGAACTCTGCAAAGTCTGTGGTTATTGAAATGGTATAATCTGTGTGTTCATGGTATTGCTAATCTAACTGGAGAAGAAAATCTCTGAAACCTAGTCAACGACCCATGGGATTGCACTGTGTCTTCATACAATGTTATAGCACCTCTCTCTGGTTAGCTTTTTTTTCTGCTTTCTGTGACTGAGTCTGTCTGCTGTGTCTTGGATTTATAAACTATTCAGTCGAGGCTCCTCAATGCAGCTNATATATATATATTTAATTTTAAATGCATATAATATGCTTAAAACTTGATCTGATCCTACATTATTTCACAGCCTAGCTAGAATAATTTGCTTTTCATTAGGAGAGATTACTTCAGATTCTGAATTGGAATATTCAGCTGCATATGGCCTACATTCTAAAATTCATTTCAGTTGGAACACATGCAGAAACCAAGGGGTTTTATGTCTTATTTTGTGGGTTTTTTGTTTTGTTTCTGTTTTTGTTTTCAAATGGAATATGCAATTCAATGCCATGAGGTTGTTAGCAGTACAAAGTGAAGTAAATGATTTATTGCATGCTTTTGCAAATCTGTTGGAAATGATTTCTACACAAACCTAGTACCGTGAATTTTAAGAGGCAATCACAAGTCATAACAACAGGAACATTAAGAAGTAGTGTCACCATCTGATTTGAGATGCCATGCTCTCTTCTTCCTTCTTCCAAAGGTCTTGGGGACTGAAAGTTATAAAACTGTTAGTTATATCTGTCTTTTGGATATGCCCATGAGCAACTTCAAAAATGATGCCATTAGTGCATCCGGAGTTTTCCCATGGCCATTACATTCTAGGACTTTTCATTGTGAAATCTGGATGATTTTTCTTCTATAATGAGAGGGTTTAGAGCTCTTAACATTTTTTCTCACCATTAGAAGTAGAACAGGAGTTACAGTTCTTCCAGTAATGATTTTAGCAACTCAATTATTTCTTCAAGCATCCTTCAACTATTTTACCTTTAGGGAGACCAACATTTCTTTGATGAAGAAAGAGAAAACAGATATGATGTATGAGGCACCTTTAATACCTTTTCTGCTAAAACCCCTCTCTGCACCTAAGAGTTAACTGATGAGATGAACAGATTCTTCTACCTAGTCTGCTAATAACTGTCAAGAGAATTGCAATTTAGGTGTTACTTTCATTCTCTGATTCAGAAAATGCTTATACTAGTGGCTATGAGATTTCTTTTTTCCTTCAAATAAAGAATATATTTTTTATTTTCTTGTATACACCAATTAAAGGAAAAATTACCAAAGTACAAATCATGGTTCACGTAAATTAACCCTAAAGTGGAAGACCTACTGCACTTCAACAAGAAGCTCCAGCCTCTTATATGCACCTGGCACAGAGGATTAGTTATGTAAATTATGTATAAGCAATCATGTATAAACAGACTTCACAGTAAATAATTTCACTGCTACATAGCAAAAAAGACAAATTTAAAACAAAAATGAATACAAATTAAAAAGAATAATTAGGCAGAATATGAATAGGGGAAATACCTTGAAATGTCTCTGAACATATCAATATACAAAGTAAAATTCTTACGTTTTGAAATCAGGATTTATATTGATCTCAGTAGGATTTAACCTTCAGAGTTTTACTCCAAATCACTTTTTTTTTTAAATTAATACTTTCAGTGATATACAAAAATGAAACTTAAATATATCTTATCTAGGCTCTGCACAAGGAACAGTCTGGCAGCAACAAGCATTACAAAACTGACAGGATGGAATTTTAAACCCAACACAATCATATCAATCAGAGGGCACAAGCCAGAGAAAAACTTAATAACCTGCTGCCTCCTGCATTGATGACAGCAAAAAGAAATCCATAAGCCAGGCAGTTTAAGGAAGGTTTCTTCCAAAGTCCTTTTTAGAAATACAGGTTTCACTACAGCCACAAACCAGAACAAGATGCAATGAAGAAAAACTGCACTATATTTCAAATCAGCTAAATGGGTATTGCAAAAACCCTGTTCCATGGAGCTAATATGAGCAGCCAGAGAAAAATAAAAGCAAACAGCAAACAACAGAAAAAATGGACTGACTTATTTACTAAATATAATTGAAAGCTACTGGGCAGGATAATTTTCTTAGGATAATTGCACCTTTCACATGGAGAATTTGGCAGTAAAGAGAAACTCTTCCATACAATTCCCTGGGGACTGTTCTACGGCGAAAAGGGCTGAAGTACTGCTGAAAATTGAGTGACACCATTGTGCAGAACAACAGATTTGAAGCACCTACCTGATAATGTGTGTTTAGTGATTCTTATTCTGAATTCTGACATGGTATGAAGGGCCATGATGGGGTTTCACTTTCCTTTGTCATAGCACTTTGAAAAAAAAGAGGGTCAAAACCCTAAAGCCACAGCTAAGGGAGTATCCCCTTAGTACCCCTATGTAGTCTGACTTGCTCTTGCAAGATCACTTGGCGAGTCATGCAGTTCTAAATGGAAAATCGACTTTTAGACAAAATACAAATCTAAGTCTGTATTAATTTTGGGATTTTTAATAAGAAACACAACTATATATTTTAACTCTATGCTTGCTAATTGACAGTCACATGAAAAATACCTCTTTAAGGCTTAATAAGACTAAACATAAATGTTATGCAAATGAGAATCATAAGGACCTGTCCTGCCAAAATTATAGTTTGAACTATCACCTTCAAAGTTAGCAGTATTTATAGATACTTCATTTTGCATTAAAGAAGAGGGACTTGAAGCTGCAATCAGAGCTGCTTCCAGTGCTACTGTAAAATTACACCTGTACCTGTCCTGCTCAGATGGAGTCAATTTTATTTTTAGTGTCAGATACAGTCTTGTGTTTTGGTTTTAGGATGAGACTAACGTTGATAACACACTGGTGGTTCATTTACTGCTGAGCAGTGCTTACACTGCGTCGAGACCATTTGTGCTTCTCACCCCACCCCGCCAGTGACGAGGCTGGGGGTGCACAAGGAGACGGTAGGGGACACAGCCAGGACAGCTGACCCCAACTGACCCAAGGGGTATTCTATACCATATGGTATCATGCTTAGCATATAAAACTGGGGGAAGAAGAAGGAAGAGGGGGATTTTTAAAGTGACAGCATTTGTCTTCCAAAATAAACCTTAGACATAGTGTATCCATGCTGTCCTAGGGATGGTTGAACACCAGCCTGCCCAGGGTAACTGTTAAATGAATTCCTTGTTTTCCTTTGGCTGTGTGTGTGGCTTTTACTTTACCTCCTAAGCCATCTTTATCTCAAACTGTGAATTTTCTCATTTTTACCTTTCCAATTCTTTCCCCCATATCACTGAGGGGGAGTGAGCAAGTGCTGTGTGAGTCTTAGTTGCTGTCTGGAGTTGAGTCATATCAATATCCACTGAGAAATACCATAATCAGTTCCCATTGTGAGACAGTTGGAATCTGCCTGTCCCAATTAAATAACTCCAAGACCATTCTGAAAGACATATTCTCCCCAGAGCATTGCAGAAATGTAAAATGAGCCAAGTGAATTAGCTGCAGTATGTAGGTGGCCTGCTCTCTGCCTCTAGGTATAATTTTAAGCATTTCTAAGGTCTACTCAATCAACTCATTCCTTTTGTGGCTTATAACAATAACAAATACTGTTTCCTTTTTGTGTTAGTTTTGTCTCATTTTATTGAAAAACGTGTATTGGATGTAGCAGTTGTGCAAGAGTCATGATATGTAATTATAAACTAGAATATTAAGGCCTGGATTCTAGCATAGGTGCAAGTACAAAAACTGAAAACAGAACTAAACAAAATAATGTGGAAACAACATTCAGTTTGAGATCAGGAGTAATAATTACTTAATGATGACTTAATGATATGGACGAAGAATACACTGGGGTTTTTGTTGTAATGTTGACACATGATAATTACCTTTGAGCACATTTACTTTTTTAGATCAAAGGAGTGCAATATATCCATAAATAACTGCAGAACAAGGGATTAAATTAGTGCTGATGCTAACATTCAAATCCTACTCTCTGGTAGGAAATGGAAGTTTGGATTTATAAGATCAGGGCCCTAAATATTTCTGACTTACCTCTAGAAATAGTGCAAAGCATTTACCTGACCACATGATGCAATTCCTTCTCTAGCATTATTTATGCAGTGATTTCAGCCATGTCTGCAAAATGCCTTCTTTTTATCACTGTAAGTTATTTGAATACACCGCAGGCATTCAGTCCCCTCCATTGTAAAAACACTGTATTGCAGCATTGCTGGGTCTTTGATAAGAATTGTAGTCCGCCCCTCATTTTATTAGGAACCATCCAAATGGACACTATTGCTACTCCAGCATTCATAGTTTTGTTTTTTGTTTTGTTATAAAATTCATTCTTTGGTGCTAGAATGAAAAAGCATATACAAAATTAGTGTATAAGAAATCATAATTGTTTCAGAAATTAAATACATGAAAGCCAGGAACTTAAATTCCCACTATTAAATTTCAATATTAAACCAATTCACTTGTGATCATATATGGAAAAGTGATTTCTAGAGGACATCAATTGCACTTCACCCTCTGTAAAATTGTAAGTAGAACTGATAAGGCAGTTTGACATTTCCCATTAGAAGAAGCAGTTTTAGATTATCACTGACATCAAACCTGAAAAATACCAGCTTGAATATCTGCTTAAGGAGTACTTCTTTTTCTATTCATGAGTGCTCAGTAGATTTAGTTTATGAAGAAGAAGAAGAAGAAGAAAGAAGAAGAAGAAGAAGAGGGAAGAAGAAGAAGAAGAAAGAAGAAGAAGTAGGAGCGTGAAAGGTGATTTCATCACAACTTGTAGTCACTTCCATAACAGATAGGGACCTCTTTAGAGAATAGGACAGAATGGCTGGAAGATAAAAATAGGCAAACTGGAACAGATAAGTTTACGTTTATTTTAAACCTAGTAATTTATCTACAGAAAGAAAACTACATGTGAAGTACTATGACATCATATTTTTAAAGAAAGCAACAGTTTTGGAACCTTTTAGGAATAGGCTTTCATTGCACAAGATCATGAAAAATAGTAGCAAAAAGGTATTTTACTTGATGACCTGAGCTATAAAAGAATGTAGTCTTCAAGACTTGAGAGGCTGAAGAGAATTCAGCAAATTGCACAGCATGAGTGAAAAGGCCTGAGCAGAATAAGGCACCAACAGAAATCCATGAGATTCTACCTGAATAAGAATGTTTATACAAAGAGTTCCCTGGATTTAGAAGGAAAACAAAATTATACATGTAGCCTGGTAGCACATCTGTTCTGTAAGTTGTGACAGTACTAGAGCCTTCCAATGTAAGCAGTTTGGTGGGCGTACAGAGAATCTCCGATGTTGTCATTCTCTTCTCTAAATGCATTGTCATCTCTTTCTCTGATACTGCTGGAATCATCTTAGTTTCGAGGTCATACTCAGCTGTCTGTGACTATTATTGCTAGCTCCTAAGAACAGTGATAAATTATGATTTCTGAGCTTTAAATATGATCTTTTTCTTATTGTTTACTGCATTTCTTTTCTTTCCACTATAAAATCACTACAGTTCTCTCTGCCTGAAAATTCTCAGTTATTTTCTGAGGATGTGCCTGGCATTTGAAAGTCCAGTTTTTAATGCTAATATATTTGTTTCTGATAACAAGCCCCAACATAAATCAACTGTTCTACCTACTAGGTGGACACAATGTTTCAATGTCTCATAGAATGTAGCTTAGCTTATTTTTATACTCCCTTTAATCCATTTAATGAAACCAAGCAGCGCAGTAATGGATTCTTTTTTCAGGAGCAATGAATGTTGTCGAACATCTGTTCACTCTCCTCAGTACTCACTGTGTTGGACTACATGCAACCCTCATGACAAGTCTAAACATCTTCTTAAAAACCTTTTCAGACTGTACCCTGAACAAGTAAAAATTCAGAATTCAGCAAAATTATCTTGTGCAGTAACTGTAGGGTACAGCTAAGAAATCCTGAGATGGCATATAGAGGCACTAAGTTTGCTAGACAGCTACAAGTTGAACCTGTGCAAGAGTTGGTCCATAGACAGCTCAGAAAAGTGCTACCACTCTTAGCAATACAATAACATTACTGCGTTTGCACCCATAACAGATTATCAAGCCCCTGAATATTTTCTGCTTGGAATTGCTGATGGATTAGGATGAAACAGAGAGCAAAAGCATATATGCGTGAACATATTTGTTGGGCTTGTAGGGATAAAGATGTAACAGGTACAAGAAGTAACAAAATGAGAGTAAAAAATTTTGTCCATAGCATTTTTAGGGTCATTTCACTTCCTCATCAAATCTAGCCCTGAATAGATGTGGGTTTTTTCACTCCTCCCTTACTATTAGAGAATGAATGAGACAATATTTTTTGCTCCCTATTGGGCTGTTTCAGCCTTTAAGGCATTTTTAAATTTCTCAGTACTTGCTAACTAGAATTTTCTTTTGTTGACTCCATTCTTATTTTCAGATTCTAGTTTATGCTGTTTTATGATAGAGTTAAAATTCTTCTGGATCTCCTGCTTTCCCAATAAATAGAGAGATAACCGGTTTCACTACCTAACCCAAAACAAAAAAAAATCGTTTCTTATCATGTGAATGCAGACTTACTCTATTAAAAAAAAAAAGCCACTTGTTTTTATTAGTAGTAATACTTTCATTAAAAAGCAGAAATAAATTCACCCACATGAAAAATGATATCTCTCTATATATTTATTGTTTTTCAACACACATATCTTTCATTTTTTAATCTTTATGTCCTGCATCAATATCAACATCCAATATTATCCACTGTTGTTTTTCTGTTATTGCCTCCTTATAGCTAGAATAGTGCCTAGAGTTTAATTTTAATTCACAGTGCATCTCAATAAAAATGTAATAAAAATCTTTGTCTTGGTAAATAAGTTTAGTTTGAAGATCAGCTAAGTGTTCATGGAAGTTATATTTACAGAAATTTTTAGCTGTTTATAAAGGAATATTCAAATTTTAGACTTCCAGGGCTATTTATTAATCTTTGAAATGAAGATTGCATCAAGCGTTCTCTGTGCAATATGGGTATAATCAACACAAATGATGATAAGTTAGAAATCTCAGATATAGTCTACCACATAGTATAAATGTGCATATTGACAAAATTATCAAATTATTAAATTTCCCAAACTACTTACTACTGGTTATTGCTAAGTCTGGTATATGGAGCTGTGATCACAGGAATCATTGATAATTTTTGGAAAATGGCAAGATGCTGATGGCATCACCTTCAAGTTAAAAATTTGTATAGTGCTTTATTTCTGCTTTCCTGTTATGAACATTTGTTTTGTCTTTAAGAACAAATATTGTAAACAAAAATGCTAGGAGGATAATGGAGTCCCATAATTTTTTCAATAAACTTGCCTTTGATTTGCAGCTATGGAATAGCATAATCACATTGAATACCACTGCATTTTTACTTAACCTATTAAATGACATCAGATATCATATAGGTAATTATATTGCAATTAATCAATGAATCGAAGTTAAACAACAGTTTTCTATTGAATACCTATTACATATTTATTTTGGGGGATTTTTTTTTTCTGGCCACTCCCAGCAATAGTCTTAACATTCTTGTGTAAACCTCAACATTTCTGCAAACAGTTTTGTTGAGTTTTGGAAGTATCAACCCAAGCTACACACTGACATCTTGCAATAGATTGAAATCCTCACATTTCTCTGGATGACAGTCCTGGATGGCGACTGATCAAAACTTTCCTCCCAGGAGGAGGCAGATTTGCCTAGGGTGATGCTGTCTGCCACCGGAATTACAGCTCCTTGGAGACAGTGGCCCAGGCTATTTTGGGATGTGGTTAGTGCCAAGTTTGTCTTGACAACTCTGCTCCACACTGACAACGCAAATTACTGATACTTCCCTGTCCAGCCACTTCTTATTCCTTTTTGCACCTCAAACTGACGATTATAGCAGGTTTGGAGCATTTTCATGCTTATTCCTTTCCTTGTTTGCTGGAACAGGACTGCCAACAAGCTGACCTTCTGATCTTTCAGCTGATAATCACTATGTCAGCTCAGTTTGCTTTTGGATAGTGCTATCATATTGAATTTGCATTGTCTTTAGAGAAAGTTGTCATTTTCAGCTCTTCCATATGAGAGGCATGAAAGCCATTAAATTGTAGGTGATTTTAAATGAAGACACCTAGGTAAGTAATATTTTAAAAGTTTTGCAGATACTTTCATTAGAATTCCTGTGGACAAGCAAAATCATAAGTAATTTTATACTTAAAGACATTATAAAATATATTACTCTAGAAGTTCAAGTTACCTAGTGGCTTTGATTCAGTTACGCGCCATGATGTTTATAGTTTAATTTTAGAAAATAGTGTCATATTTTAGATTCTATTATACTTAACAGCCACAGTAGGAGCCCGAAATCAACATCCTAATTTTTTTTGTAAGCAAGTTGGAATTTTAACACACAAGTCACAGCTTGTACCACATAACCAAAAGAAAGTCTCAGCAATTCCAATTAAAGCACAGAAATTATCTGTGGACCCTCTCTTTTGTTGTCATAATTCTAGATCTTGAAAAACAAGATAAATTCCTAGCAAGGACAAAAAAACCCCTACAACATAATCTTTTCAAAGCACCTATACGATGGTGTATGTGCGTAATATTATCTGTATTATTTTCATTAATATGTCACAGAGTTTACAAGAAAGACAAATAAAATTTCAAGCCAATACCATCACTTGATTCTAGATAAGTAAACTGTGTTATTTACACAATGTTTGACCTGCTTGTTCCTGAGAGCTGACTGTGTCATTGTGTAGTATCAAGAGTTGTCTGTCGTGTTAGCAGAGAGGAGGAAATAGAATATATAGACCTGATAGTCTATATATTACTGCAAGAAAAGACATGAAACACAATGTGAATTTAATACTAGTAATGAAAGTTCTCAACTGAAGAGGAAGGAAATGTTAAGTACGTAAAATTTGTGCTATTTGACTGAGATAGACCCCAATTTCTGACTTAACTGTTTCATTACTACTATTATCAGATAAGGAGGGATTATGTTCTATAATTTTTAAATGTTGAGAATTAATTCTTCTTTTCTTCAATCATTTAGCAATCAAAATTGGAGATTTGCAAATTTATTCCTATTTAACATACAATCTCAGACAAATAAAGGAAAAATATCACTAACATTCTGAATGTGTTCTTCTAGAGACAAAAAACTTTTGGATTAATTGACAGATACAGTTTGTCTTACGCATAATTGCTTAATTCTTCACAAAAACATGCCTTAAGATTTAAGTGGATTATAAAATAAAAAGATAATAGAAATCTTTAAATAAGTACACATAGTGGCTATTACAACCCTCCCCTAACTTAAGTTCTTGTTAATAGATTCCCTTGGGGCAGATTAGAGTGAATGATTGGTGTTTATAAATGTATATTTAGAACAACATGGTTGTGATGTAAAGCAGGTATAAAACCATTTTGGTTGTTATTACTATCTATAGTGATATAGAAATACAAAAGCATAAACATAACACTCAAGAAAATATATAAGGAAAAGAAAAAAAAAGAAAAGAATGGATAAGAGTGGAAAGATATCACCACCTGTGGATCCAGTGACAAGACGTGATGGAAGTCCATTGGTTGAGGTGATGGTCACAGTCTTTGTCCATCAGGGGTGGGGTTAAGCTAGCAAAAAACAAAATTCAATGGGTTAATACACATTTAGATGTAGGTGGAATGCCCAGGTACCTCTCCTGGGTGGGAAGGAGTTTTTCGCTGCCTTCGTAACATTGTGACTCTGTTGTGACACTGTGGATTCATCTGCAATCATCTGATGGAAGGCCTCAGAAATGGGTCTGGGGCACTTCGGTGGGCTAGGATGGTTTATGGCCCCTTCTAAGAGTGACAGCTGCCCCTCATGTCAGCACAGCCGTGTGTGTTATGTCCCATCAGAATGAAAGAATACGCTCATACCTATGTGTGAATGAGAATGTCCCCTGTGAATGTGAGCTTCCCCAGGGAAGGGGCAGGGGAGGACATTGGCTATCCCACTTTGCAGGGTCTGCTTTTTATCAGACTTCTTTATCTGGCTCAAAACCAAGAGCCTCTTGTGGTGGATGCTCACCCCCTCTGTTTTCTGCAGATCACACCCAAAAACTCATCTTCTCCCCCTCGGGAGGTGAAAACTTGGCCCCAGCAAAGCTGCCTGCTGCATCTTCAAATGGCTGATTGTTTTGAGTCAATAAATTTTAACATTCCACTCTCTCAAAATTGCTTAAAATAAAAAACGCCATTGTCTTGAGAAAATTATATTATTTCTATCCATCTGTTTGTTCCATATAAAATGAATAAGCTAAATGCTTTTCACACCTAAAAACCCCCAAAGCTTTACTGAAAAAAAAGAAATTTTCCCATTAGAAATTAATTTCGCACTTTAACTCTACCTGGATGCACACCAATGTCTGCTGTTTCTGTGAAAACACATAAGTAGAAATTATTTCGAAATCAGCTGAAGGAAAAAAAAAAACCCTCACATTTGAGCACTACTGTAATTCTTGAAAAGAGAACACATCATCAGAGATGTAAAGAGCTAATAAAGGGGGTCTGCAAAACCCAGACATGCAGAAGGCATGCCTGAGTCTTGATTGGATACGGTTAGAGGTAGGATGTCTTTGGTTTGTTTCCTCCAAGTTGGAGTATAGTCACAAGAGGAAAACAAAAGGATCAGAGCAATGAAGGAGAAAATAGACCCTTAAATAATGAATGTCTGAAGTAATTTACCCCATTAGATGCTTGAGTGTATTCGCAGTACTTTGAAAGACAGCGCTTCTACATCTGGCTTTTGAAGTATGTTCGGTGTGGTTTCTACTCTGTAAGCACCATCCAACCAATATCACTCATAGCACGCTGTGCTTTCGTTTTCCATTTGTTCCCTGTTCTACAGCTCGTGCAGCCGTTCAGCAGGACTTTCATCCTGAACAGTTATTGGTATTCTGACTTCAGAAACACAAGTCATCAAACCACCTGTGGGTAATTTTGTTCAAAAATCACTAGGCCAACATTTATAATGACCTGAAAAACCCCTCAAAACACTATTGACAAAGGAAACAACTTTGCTAAAACTTTCATATAAATATTTTAAGTGGATCAATAGTACAAACACTTGATCAAATACCTACCAATCAGAAAGTAAGCACAGAACTACCGATTTCAGTAGAATCTGAAAAAATATCGTTCTCTTGACATGTATAATCCCTCTTGCAAAGAGATTGCTAAACATTTTCATTCTGGTTGATAAACAGATAGCTAAATATTTTGAACTGATTGATCATGGTATACACCATGGAGCTTCTTGCAATACTTCAGCTAAGAGAAGGGGAGTTTTTTTTCCCTTCCTAATAGAAAATATATTTGTTTACAAGTCTAAAAAATCATATAAAGCCTTGCAAATAATTTTATTTCCTAGTTATGAGTCACAGGGTCCAATTCAGATATCTTTGACTGTTTCTAGTGGTTTTTTTTATTTTCTATTAATGTTGAGATTCTGTATTTTTTTTCCACTGACTTTCTGTCGTGAATATCAAATATATCATACAAATATTTCCTCAGTAAAAATGAAGTCTGTAATCATCACTCCCCTCACCCCTTGTACAAGGTTTCTACATCAAGAGTTTCCATTTAATCCCAGCATCATGTTGTATTTTATTTCAGCAGACTTCCGGACTGTCAATGTCATGCTGACCTTCCCTGTCTTCTCCTTTCCTATGGCTCTATCACGGGAGAAAGAAATCCTTTATTATTAATAGGCTATTTTGAAATCCTCTGCACATCTATCTTGGAATCACAATAATATCAATATTCAATGATGTATGCTGCCCTGTCTGTCATTTTTAATCACAAAATGTGCACTCTCTGTAACAGTTATTGTAATGGTGAATGAATCATGCACCTTGATAGTAATAAGGGCTTTCAATGCATGTAAAAGAGATGGGTATTTCCCCTGAATTTTGATGACTGTATTTTAATAACTATCATTCTGACATGTAGTTGGCTTTGAGTTAGTAGATAGTTGTTATTAGTGGGCATATGGGGCATACGTAGGTTTTTAATTCAAGGGAGATTAAGATAATCAGAAACAGACAAATGCATTAAAGAAATTGATAAAACGCATCAGGATTTTGCAATCTAAAACGAATTTTTGTGATAGAAATTATAGTTCATTTAGCTTCTAAAAGAGAATGGCAATTTGCAAAACACCAAAGGATATGATGGTTTCCTTTGACTAATGTATTTGGATTTTTTTTGGTGGGAGTTGGGGTTGTGGGGTAACACTTTATCCCTTCTGGTTTAAACTCTTTAAATTACACAAAATTCAAAAGTAAAATAAATAATAAAAGAAATCCCCAAAACCCAAAATGAAATCAAAAAACCCTGCAAAAACCAATAAAGATATCCAGTAAAACAACCCCATCATTTATCATATATCATATGAAAACATATCACAAATATTTTCACTTTACTTGAGACCCTTAGCATATACTCATATTAGGAAAGGATGTAACAGAATATTATCTCTGCAGTTGGAAGGCACTGCTGATTCACACTGAACCTGTTCTCAATGTTATGAAACTGAATTAATGTTAACCACAAACAGAGAAGTATAAGCAAATTTTAAACACACATTATGGATTGTATAATGAAAATGCCATGTGCATTTAGAACAGACTAAAATAATTTCTATTTTCCTTCATTTACATCTATGTATGTTAAAAAGCATTTTTGTTGTGGTTTTAGTGGTTTTTTTTGTAAAATACATAAAAAGCAGTGTAAGAATGGAAAAACCTACGAGAAAAAATAACTGAAATAATATTTCAAGAATTTTTTTTTTTTTTTTTAAATTAGTATATGCTTGTGAAAGAAACTATCTGTTTATACATGGTATTTTTAGTGGGGTAAAATGCAGGGCACTGCTTCAGAAAATGAGGAGCAAGAGGGAAAAGGAACCATCATTTTCCATTCTTACAAATCCATTTAGATAAAGTAATGCTATAAAATTTTTGCAACAGCACAGTCTTTTGTATTTCTGGTATGTTTTACCAGTTTAATACAATGTTCCTTTCCTCCCTTTTGGCTTCAAGAGTTTCACTTTTGGACTTTGGAATCATGAAAATGAAGAAATTGGATAATGAAGTCATAATTCTTCAAAGAAGATGAGTATTTGTATGAATTTTAACGCAGACTTTGTACTTTGACCTGAATACACTTGAATGCTTTGTAAAGCACAGACTAACCAAATTTATTTTAGGATAAGATGGTCCAAGGTTCAATGTAAATCTTCAAAACACAGATTACTTGCTATTGATCCTTCATGATCTTTCCAGCTCATATGCTAATTCTCTTCCACATGCTGACTGTATTTTTTAACAAGCCCATGTATAAGATGATATTTTATATTTGCAAATAAGAGTTTTCCTATTATATAGCTTATATTAAGTAGAACAAATAATATACTTTTTGGATGCAATTTTAGTTTATTCTGGTAGGTTTGTGATAATGAAGCTTCTTTCGGTCTAGCTCTAAATCTCAGTATTTATATGTAATTTAATTATATATATTCCTTATAAATAAGGTTAGGGGAATGAGACTAAATGCATGCCATTTGATATTAAGAATAAGCCACAATCCTTGCTAGCTGCAGGGTTAGTGAGGCAAAGCTAATAAATTAAACTATGAAGCTGAAAACTAATAAACCTCCAGGAGCAAAAAGCATTTCTCTCATAATTGAAAACATGGGATTTTTTTGAGCCAATGGCAATCACACTACAGAGTTCAGTGAATAAAGCAAAGTCCTTAGAAGTCTGAAAATATCAAGTATTCAGCATCAGGAAAGAAAGAGGAGGGGAAAAGATTTACAGAGGAGTATATTCATTACAGAGCATGGACAAATATGCATTTCAACAATGCCATATGCTGAAAAACAAATTAAAACATTTAAATAAAGGGGAATTATTTATGTAAGTGGCGTTCTATAACTTCATAATTCTATTTGCACCTTACTTATGTTTCTTGCATTTCAGAAGACATAAAACGAATTTCAGTCTGAAGTACTGCTGAGGACAGAAATCCTTGTTTCAGCTGGGCTGTGTTGCAGCTATCTCTGAATAGTCAGCTAGGCTTCTTCTTGCTTTGCTCCATGGCCATGGTCCCAGAGTAGCCACAGTGTAAATGTACAGCACTGGCCATGCTTTTGGAGCAGCCAAGCTCTCTCCCCCCAGCCCTCAGGCACAGTCCATAGGGTCCATACGGCCCACCACTGCATGGTCCATTCCTGAAAGCCAGCAGCGAGCTGCTTTGCCCCAGCTTGGCTCCTCTGAAAAGTTCAACGGCACCATCCACCCGCACTGGGCACACAAGGCACACCCTGAGTACCGTCTAATCCAAAGGAGAGCACGACCTCCTCAGGCTCTTTGGTTCAGAATGGTTACCTTGACGTTGTTCAATTTAGCATTAGAGTACAGATTTTGAAACTTGAGGACAATCAGTCTATAGATTTTTGCTGCAAATTCAGTGTTTAGTGTTAGTTAACCATTCACAAATGTGATGATATGGTCTTCACAGCAGTTAATGACAGGTTTGAATTACAGTTTGAAATACATAAGGAAAGATGTAAAGAAAGCTAAGAGAATGCCAAGGTATGGTGGAACCTCAGTACATCACCTCAGTTAGAAACTACTAGATTTTGACTGCAAATAATTTCCCTTGATGTTGGCTGGGTATATTTCCTTGTTAAAAGTGAAGAGAGGATTAAAAATGAAAATTAAAATTGAGGGTTACCATGGGTGTTTTTTTATATTTCAGGAGCATATGACCAAGAGAGAAGGATCAGCAGCTAAATAAAAGTTTCTACAGCTAACTATTCATGCTATATTTGTTGTCATAATACTAAAAGAAAGCTGGTCAGAGCAGTGATTGCCAGGGTAGGGTGTCTACTTTAATGTAAGCACCTACAGCCTGTGCAGATGAATAGTTTCCCAGCCTGAACTATTTACATATTCACAAACTATATTAACTGCATTCAATGTCTTAACTTCAATGGAATCCAAATCCTACCATCTTTTGTGTTCAATAATTTTTTTGCTTGATACATGTTGGGTTTTCTTTCCCTAAACCATTAGAGAAAAGTGAGTATGGTGGTACCATGTGAGTTGAGCATGATGGGGAACATGAATAGAGGGAAAGAAAGTGATTGCTGAGGATTTTTTTTTTTTTCAGAAATAAAAAGGGAACTACTATAAGAGTTGTCTAAATTTTTTATGGTATTTTTGAAATTTCATATATAATCATATCCTACTATGAGAGTAAATAGATAGTTTAATGTATCAGAAAAGAGCTCTCACTATTTCATAGGGTGGAGTCTTCAAAGTCAGGATGGCAACTAAAATTTTCTTGTATACAATATTTTATGTTCTGTTTTCCCACATTAGTGAATCCTCTTGCTGTGACAAGGTAAAGTCAAAGAAAGGGAACCTCAGTGTTGCCATTGAAACTGAAGAATTAATGTGGCTATTTCATTTAGTTTCCTATAAAATTAATCTATAGTTTTTCATGTATATAGATTTTAATCTGTCCCTATTAGCAGCATAAAAGAAGGTCTTACTCCACCCCATCCACTGGGAATGTTTCATACTACAGTCCAGTATTTATTTTCACTAAGTTTTCTAGAGAGGAAAGGAGATCAAATATTGACACTCCCTGTAGAATAGAAAGAAATGGTGCAGATACATTTAGACTAGTATTTTTCATTTAATGGTTTATAAAATAGGTGAAGTTTAGGAACCCACACCCCCCAGAAAATCATGAAAAATTTTCCTTCCTTCCTTCCTCCCTTCCTCCCTTCCTTCCCAATATAAGCATCTTTATTTTCTTAGCAATTTATCCCCACTGATTTCTTCTCTCTTCTATTAAATTCAGCAACAATGTTAAGAAATGAAGAATCTCTTTAGCAGCGCCAGCAAACCAGCAAACGGGAAATTCAGAAACTCATCTCCATAAGGGACCTCATAAATTTAAACAACATAGTCTGATAATGGTTCAATCAACTCCTTTTATCAGCATGTCACTGATTTAGAACAAATTGTACAGGACTACTGCTCAGAGAACAGCCAGGAAGTTTACCTGTCTTTTAACAATGCACTTATGGTAATTTCTGGGTGTTCTCCTATAGATAACATTTTCCTTCAATTTTTTATATGGAAGATACAAAAAAAAATTCTCTGTGAAAGACACAAAGGAAACTGTGACACTCAATATAGAAAGCTCTGGCTTTTTAAATCATATTAAGAACCTTACTTGAAAAGTCTCCTGTTTAATTATTCACTCATATTCCTAGACCAAATATGATTTTGCTCCACTCAAGGGAGAGTAATGGTGCTGGAAAATTGCTTTTATTCCTTTTCCCAATCAACACTACCAAAGTTCACTTATTAATCTGAAGCCTGGTCATGGCATTGTTATTTTTGTTTGGCTTTTTCCTTTTTTGTTTCTTTATTCTTTACATGGAATGCATGATCAGATAGTATTATAACAATCACCTGTTGCTACTGGGCTAATTTGATCTCCTTCCAATTCAACATTTTATAAGGATATTAATGTCCTGCCTTAAAATACAGTTTCCACTATAGAACACGTTCACATCTTGTATCACTGAAGAGAAGAATATATAAAATAGATAAAATAATTTTCTCATGAGTAAAAGCCTATTGAGGAAGTCTCAATTTTTAAAAGCTCTTACTTTTAATGTTACATTTTTTGAAGTGACACACTCTTCGATCAGTGCCAGTCGATCACACTGTTTTATTTAAAACTACAAAGAACTTTAGCTCTCACGAACTTTATAATTCATTATAAAAATACACCATAATAATAGTCACAAATATTTATCAAATTAGTTATGGTAATTTTATTATCAGCTTCCCATTTTGCCGATATTTTGTAATTTATTATTTCTCTGTAGGATTTTTTCCAATAATTTTCAGTCTAGTATTTCTATAATTTGTTACACTGACTTCAAGTTTCCATTTGTTTCAACATTATTTTCTGTATTTTTAAAAGATGAAAGTATTATTATTCCTTACTTTTTAAATGAAAACTTCCTGAAGAACTACAGTATAGACCATGTTAGATCAATTTTTTCTTTTTTTTTTTTTTTAATGTAACTGAGTTTATCTCTTCTGCATTTGAAATCAGAGGAAGATGAAGTCAGAAGAAACTCTGGGGAAATATCTACCTGCTTAGATAGCTTTAATTCTCTACTGTATTGACTGAGAAAGGACTACTGAGAAGTGTAACAGCTCTGAGAGAAATTCAGAGACACAAATTTCGTTATGCAGTTATTTCAAGACAGTATGTCTCTTCAAGTGGTTTATAATAGTTAAGTGTAAAAAGACTCTCTGGCCTTTTTTTTTGGGTTTTGTTTTCTGTTTACCAAAAGATTAAGTGAGTCTTTGCTAGACTTGAAAACAGAAAAGTCTTAAACATTTTTAAGAATCCTAATTAAATGTTTCATTGATAATAATATAGAAAATTAAGAGTGTATATATATATATATATACATATATATATATATATATTCCTAGAACTTTGATAAAGCTCATTGGCTAAGGAAAACACTTTCTCTTCTCTTGCCTCTCCCCTGATTTTTCAAATTACTTTTTATCTTTAATAATTGTACAGATGGTCAAATTGATGCATAGAATTATGGGCAGGGGTGAGGAAGGATTTTATTGAAGCTATGCACTACTTCTAGGTTCTCAGATCCAAGGAGAAGCAAATGAACACCTGACCTTAAATTTTGCTTTTAATTTTTGAAAATTAATTTCTGTAATACCAAAACCAAAACATAACTCTGTTCTGTCACATTGTCCATTTTTACAGTTAATCTGGAGTATTAATTTTTTCATTTGTGTTTTGTAAAATGTCCTCTTAGTTGAGCAGACCATCAATCCATTGCCATTTATTCTTGAAAATTCGAAATATTTCTTAAGTATTGCAAAAAGGAACAGAAAAAAGTATGACAAGACTTCACTACAACTGTGTGAAGAATTTCAAGCATTCTGCTCATGTAAAAATTATGAAAGAAAGCATCATTAGCTGCTGTATTGCAATATCAAATATGTTTGTTCTGTGTTCTTCTAGGTTCTTTCCTTTAACTTCCATAAGGGGTTTTTAATTTTCACTATCTTTCCACTAGCTTTAATTATTTTGTGTTTTACATTTATATAGCTACTCAAGTGACTACAGTTCTAGGAATTCTTTACATTCTTGGGTAGATTTTCCTTGAAGAAAGGCACAGCAAAAGAAAAATGAAACAAGAAAAGTTATAAAGCAAAAATGTGTTTGCAACATAGAAACTTATGCTCTGAGAAATCTGAGAATTGATTTTTAAAATAGCTTTTATATTTTTAGTATTTTATTTATTTTTACTGAGAAAATATTTGCTATATAACTTAATAGTGTTTTATATTCATAAACTCCTATAGATTCCTATTTGATTTCCTTTTTATATGATTGTCTTCTGCTTTATCGATGTTAGCATGGCTATGTTTAAGACATTTTATATTAGACGGGGACTGGACTCAAAGAAATTTTATATCCATGTCTGACATGTTAAAAGAAACATTTCATGATGAATTTCCACATTTTCATAAGAATTAAGTTATCAAGCATGTGTTAAATAGTATGTTCTTCCTGCAGTCGTGAACAACATTCTGCCTAGCACACTCTCTGAAGAAAGTATTCTCCCAGGCCAGCATGAATGCAAGTTTGATGGACTAATTGGTTTGGATTTTTTGCATTTTACCTGGCCCTGGCTAGGCTTTTTGTAGGATTCATGCCAGGGAAAAGAATGTGGTCATCTCAGAAGCGTAGTACAAATCAAGGAATGTTCCTCCTCTTTCTTTCCTGGACAGTGTTCCTTTGCTAGTGCCATATTACCTTTCTAATAGGATGGGATATTTTGTACCTGACATTCTCTTTAAAAAGGGAATTGTATCCTGAGAATGAAAAGACTGCAATTACTGTGCTTGTTTAACTGATTGTCTTTTTCTACACGAAACCTGTGCGCTGTATGCTGCTACTTGCAATCATTAGGCCATAGTATTAGGTTTTGCTCTCATTCCAAGAGGATCACCACTTTTTCCCAACCTGTATGTAAGTGAATCTTGGGAATGTATGCTTATGTTTTCCCTTTGATTTTTGTGGTTGTGAAAAGGATCAGAATATCACGTTATTAAGTCCTTATATAAGAGTCCTTATAAGAGTTATATTTGACTTTTATGTTAAGATTTATATCTGGTGTGGTTTTCATGTGAATACTAATGGCTGACATTTTTGCCTTTGTTGTCAGTTATTTCCAGCCTAATACTATTTCAGATCTTTAATTTCACATACACCACTTTGGTGTACGTATAAATTCCCACTTTTTTTTCTTTTTTTTTCTTTTTTTTTTTTGGAAAAGAAAGGTTTTTTTTTTATTGTATTCTACCTACCATTAATGGTTCTGTTCATCAGCGTTACCATTAATCACTACTCCCCCTAGTAACTGTGGCAGTGATGGTATTCTCTAAAGCCAATATTTTCATTGGAAAGAAGAATGAGAAAAAATTCAGATTTTATTTATGACACTACTTTATTTGGTGGTCAATATCATTAATGATATCTGTCTGCCAAAGTAAATCGAGAAGGAGAAATGTTTTGGCCTTCTTTGTTCTATTGATGCAGACTGATTGTCCTGGTTTTGAAGGACAGGTCTCTGCTAGGGAAGGCAGGAGCCTCCCTCGGAATGAAGAATGTGAACCCCTCCCCTCCGAATTATTGTAATTTTGAAATTAAGGGGGTCTCAGGCAAAGATATGGGAGTAGGAATAACAGTTTTTTACTAGGATTTATAACAGAGCAAACAAACAACAACTTTTATGGCACTAACAACAAAACAGAACCAAGAACCCGGTCCCGACCTCCTGGCCTGAAGGCACTTCCCCCCCCCTCAGTGCAGTGATGGTCACAGCCGGCAGGGAGCACGTGCTATGGTGGTTCAGTCAGCAGGGGAAAACAAAACGGAAGAGAGGTTTTGCTTCACAAACCTCCTTGGAGCAGTCGATTCCAGTGCCCCAGCAGGATTCTTGGAAAGCAGCAAACTGGGAGGGCAGGACGTCTCGGCAGGCGGGGGAGCGGGGCTGCAGCGCAGTGAAACCCAGAGCAGTGCCGAAGGAGCGGTGGGGGCGGGGGGCAGCAGCCGCCCGGCTCCTAGCCCAGCGAGGAGAGGCGAGCTCAGGGATTCCGGGCACCCGAGCAGATGACAACAGGCTCAGCGGCTGCTCTCACAAGCAGAGGCTCACCCCAAGAGGCAGAAGAAAACAGCTCCAAGCCAGGGCTCCAGCAGCAGCAGCGAAAAAAAAAACTTCTCTCTCGCAGAGCTGTCTCTTCCCGTGTCCTCCTCCGAAAGCCAGTCCCGCTCCACCCCTCCCCTCTTCTTTTACCAGTCCCCAATTCTCGAGATATTCCTCCACCCCCCACCCCCTTCGAGAGAAAAACTTCCCGACAGAACAGTAAACATAGATGGGCCTTTTCTTTAGGCCTAGGTATAGCCTTTGTTTTTCTTAAGTACTCAGTAATTAAGGCTATTTAGCAACTGAATGGAAAAAAATTCTACACTGTTAAAAGGAAACAAAAGGAAAGACAACCCAACCCCCAACACTGATATAGCCCATTCACACTATGCCTATGAATTTCTCAGTTGGATCTTTGTAAGGAAGCTCTACCAAAAACATTTCTTATACTAACATCTCATAGTATCTCATCCTCATCTTCTAGGAAAAAAACTTTCACGGCTGAGACACTTTAAGTGTTAGGTAAAGAATATCTGGAGCCCTAGAAAATACAGCCAATTCTTTTTTTATACTGTAGAAAGCTAAATGGTCCTTGGACTTTTTCTCTGTAGGGGAATAAGTCCAATTTGACAATAAATAGCTCTATTATACTGTATATTTAAATGTAAAAGTGCCCCTGTTGTCTGTTATAGTTGAAATAGCATGGAAAAAGTCCCAGTATGCATATTGAGGAAATCTGCCATGAAGTCTCTTCTGTAAAAATGAAAGTTTTTATGTTAAAGGGCAGTATAGTATATTATTATTATATAGTACTTCGACTACTGATCCTGCTGTGAATTTAAGAGTGCAAATTTTTTCTTAGCCTGGCTGAGCCAGAAGTAAACTTCAGACGTATTTCTATCTATTAGGACAGAGAGAGAAGTTATGAGAAAAAGTTTACAATCTGTGACTTGACTTTTGTTTAAGACCAAAGAGAAAAAGGATGTAGAAATAGGAATGTCTATTTCTTGTGTACTCCATTATCAAGCATTAAACACTGTATTATACATTAGCAAGAATTGGCACATGCCATGAATTGAAATGAATAAAAGAAATAAAAATTTCTTTCTGACTTTTCCTTTATGTCTTTTTCTTAACTCTATCTATTCATAGTTTATATTGTTATTTATGGCTTTTATTCAATACAGGATGCTTCAGTCCTTTTTTCTCAGTCATTAGCTTAGTTTATGATTTTTACACCACTTTGAATTATTCACAATATAAACATTTTTAACTCAGTGAAATGCAAGTCAGTTGAGAATTTAAAGCCCAAAATAGTTTTCGGTTCCTTCACAATAATTGGTATATATTGATTTGGTTGGACATTTTGAAATGTCTTCATTAACTTCAGCAAAAGAGAATCACAGAATCACAGAACCAATTAGATTGGAAAAGACCTCTGGGATCATCGAGTTCAATCATGAGTCATGGTACTAAGTGCCACATCCAGCACCTCCAGATGTGGTGACTCCACTACCTCCCCAGGCTGCCCCTGAAAGGTTCCACAAGGAACAGTGTAGGATAAATGTTAAATAATGGGAAGCAATGTATCATACTTACACTGTATACACTTATAGTTTATCTCAAGCAGAACATAATTATGGTGAGGAACTGGTGTGAAAAGCAATAAGTTTGTTGCTTATAACTGCTCATGACTATTTCACATCAGTTATCAGTGAGTGAACCAGTTGCTCCCCAAGACACTTTTATTCGTACTTTTTGTCTCTGACTGCAGATCTGGCATGAATGGCATGAACACCTGATACCAAGTTGACAGAACAGAACCCAACTTTATGTATAAATATTAGCTACATAAAAACATGCATTGCTTAATGTAGCCTGTTCAGTATACAATGACTAAAGAGAAGTGTAAATATCTTCAGGTTTACTCTTTCTCTTCAACCCTTCATCAAACCTTTGTCCCACACTTGCCTTTCAGCTATGTTTCTTGCTCCTCAATGTTTTGTCATAACTTTGTCCTTTGGCAGCTATTTCCAGGTTAGTTTACTACACAACTCTAGGCCTGAAATGCTCATGTCATCTTAGGCTGCAACAAACGTAGTGGCACATTGCCCCAAGAATGCATACTCTCTGCTTGCTGATGCTATGAAAAGACAACAAACCAAACAGGATTTGACATCTTAGCTGCAGACATAAAATTTTCTTGACTATGGTGGACATGCCTGCTGCATTAGTTCTTCCTGTTCACATCAGCTGTCTACAGACAGGCAGGCAGGTACCTGCTTTGTACATCTCAGAGGGCAAAATGTCAGATGCTGGGGTGATCTACAGATCATACTTTTACCACTCTTCTTCTTCAACTCACGTTTTACTTCATGTCTGCTTTCCAGTAACTAGTACATGGGTAGAGTCAGTGACCTACCTTTAGGACAGATTTGACCTAAATTAGCTCCATTCTGCCAATACTTTTTTTTATGTGTAACATAAAATACCTCTTTACCTTCTGCTATGCATGTTGCATGTTCTCCATAAAATCCTGAGCTGAATTTGCACTAGTTCTCTTTTTTTTCTTTCATTATTGTAAATTAACAACTATTTTTTTTCCTAAGAGCAACTTCTAGGCCAGTATGGCAAATAATATTGTAGACACAGTTAATTTCTGAGGCTATCACAGTGTTTACTGTTGCTGTAGCGTGATACATGGTAATTCGGTAATTATCATCACACCAGGCATTTAACGCTCTCAAGAGCAGTGGAGGTGGAGAGCTTTGGACTTGACTGATGGTGTAGGAGGAAATCTATATACCAAAGTAACAAAATTTCATATATTTTTTAGTTTAAGCTGGATATATATACATAAAAAAAAAAAATTAACAATGCCAGGAAGAGATGTGAAACATAGATGAGATGAAATACAAAACACTTCTGCTGGGATATTAATTTACTGATTTTGGCTAACATGATAAACAACTGATTACTGTCATGACTATAAAATATCAGAAATAATTTAACTTAATCTGAAATTATCATTTTTAGATTTTTGTTCTAATTTCTGTCATTTCTGCTACGCGATGGTAGAGAAAAGAGGGAAAGAAAAAATAAGCAAATGGTTTTCTAAATGTGTCCATATTTTACAAGCTTCATCTATCAAAATTGAAATGAAAACCACTACTGTATAGGAGTTCTTCTCCTGGGAGAGTACTGAATATAAATTAAAAAAAAAAAAAGCATAATGTTTTCTGCAATGGTGATGCAATACAGCTTTGACTCAATATTTTTAGTTGCTTTTTTGTTTTTGTTTTCTTTCTTGGTCCAGTTAACAAAAGGTATTATTTGAAACATATTTTATTTTAAATTTATTTTAAATTATCAACTAAGATGACTGTTTTAAGTTGATTAAAAAACAGCTAAATTCAAACTTTTAATACTCTAACATTTTTTGGAAACTATTAACAGATTGTGTCTTCTAAGAACTTTAGAATGCTTCAAAAATAAGCAAGTACATGGCAGGTATCAACACAGTCCTAGCCAGTCCTGACTAGAATATTGCTACCCACAGGTCACAAAATATTTCAGACGTAACAAAAACAACCATAAAAAAGAAAAATCCACTTTGAGTTGGAGATGAAATAATTTTTTCATATAAAAAGAGCATAAAGTCCAGTGAACTGAACACCTCAAATGCCACTGGCACAATGCATTCAAAGACTTCTTGCAGTAGTCTGAAATCTGTTTTCAAAGAGCATGGTAGTTGCATGTCTCATAAAAGCAAAATCTATTTCCATAAGAGATTATCTTTGAACTGACAGAAACATCCTCCAGACCTAAAACCAATGAATGAGCTCTAGGAAATCCTAAAGAATAAAGGAAACCAACAAAAATAGTAAAGTTAGCACAGATCTCATTCCAAGCTCTCTATGGTTCAGTTCAGTGAAAGAATTGCAGCACAGAATCTGCCATCAGTGCCTTAAGTGATCTGAGTGTCCCTAACTCCTAAGCAATTGCCTTTCTCTCTCTTGTAACGCCCTGTTAAACTTTCTTTTCAATAAGAAAAAGCCAGAGCAATAATAGGGAAATGGGAAAGAGATAAATGGGAGATGTTCCTCAGTGGCTACAGATATAAACTTTTATGGCAGGAAAAACAAAGATCATTATGGAAATTTCAAGGTAATCATCTATCCTTGCTAACCTGAAGCAGTAATGTTAGCCTATAGATCTGAAACATTAAATTTAACCTTAGAACATGACATTTGAAAATAGACGTTTGTTAACAGTTTATTACATATGTCTTGTTGCTTTGTGCTGAGACTAATCTGAGATGCAATGTTGGCAACTCACACACTACACTTGAACTTTTTGCTAACTATAACTTGTTTTCAAAAATTATTTATATGCATAAATTCTGAAATTGTATGATCTAAACCTGTGTTAACTCTTCTAGAAATCCGTTACTGATGTTTCCAAGCAAGCACACAGCATCTAGAAACAAAATGAAAAGAAGACCAAATCTCTGTCTTCCCCTGTGCTTCTATATACTTAGATATCTGACTCTGCACAGGCTTTCAGAGGTTAAAAATGTATTATGCAAATCCATGGACTTTATACACTTGGATAACTATCAATTGCAACAGTGTGAATTCAGCTGCAGGAAATTACTGGCTATTGCTGGAGTCAAGAAACCTATACTGAGAAAAGAATTATCCTCTGTGTTCTCTCTTTATATTGTTATTTTCCTAAGCATTTTCCTCTGCTGACTGCAGTTGGAGACTCTGAAGTGGTATGGATGGGGATTTGTCTGGCCCATTTGCTGAGTAACACAGTCTGTACAGAGCTGTTGTTCTGTTCTGAACACTCTAGTAACAGCATGCCACCTTTCTGTGAATGACAACTTACCTTTGTCTTCTAAGAGGGTAAAAAACCCCAAAACACACAGAAGAGTATAGAATAAAATTCTCAAAAGCTGTCTATCACAGTTGTTGTAAAAAGTTCTGTACTTTATATAATATTCCTGATATTTTATGCTTCCCAAGGGAAGAAAACAGAATTAATGTAGGCAAAGACAGTATTAATTAAATAAAAATCATTAAGACCAGCAATTAGCTATAGGTATTATATGACTGATTAAATTAGAGAGAGGAATAAAATAGCATTAAGCAAAATATACATACATGTAGTGAAATATATATTTGTGATGTTATTTGTTGAGTATATGGATGCACATATCAAGACCCAGTTTCTCTCTCAGAAACTTTTCAGAATAACACACTTCCAAGGGTAAATATGAAAAAAAAAAGAAAATAAAGAAAAATCAAGAAGGAGCTTTCTGGCACTTGTGGAGTCCTCTGCCTAGAGCAGTTCCATCACGTGGAGCTCACTAAAGCTGGTGTAGAATGGCTTCCTCTGAGACTCTGAGAAAACGAGTATCCAAAACGTCAAGTGGCCAGGGGAAAAGTTAGTTTAGAGGTCAGTCTTCCATTCCTCAGAAAGCTTCCTCTGAACGCTAGGGGGAAAGAATAAGTTGCTGTTGAAAAGAAAAATAAGAATTGGTAAAGAATAATTTGCTTGCTTGATCTTGGCCTTAATGTGGGGGAAAAAACCCTAAAAAACAAATAAAAACCCTCAAAGCAGTTTTCAACTTAAAAAGTTCAACCGCTTCAAAAGTTCAAATTCAAGGACATAGGCATAAAATCACTCTAAGTTAGCCTTAACGGCAGCCTTGTCTCATCTCTATTATCCAGTATGTTTACCAAGTTTCCTAAAGATTGTTTTCCTTCCATTATTACTCAGGTGTCCTGAAAGGTTTAAACATCTTCAGTAACCCCTTCCCATGGCATATTTAGAGAAGACCTACACCACATTGGAACAAACTTGACAGTTCCTTCAGGAAGAGCTCTCTGCTGGTAGCTACAGGACCTCCCTAGAGGCATCGGTCCTACTGTCACCTCTACTGTGCAAAATGTGAGTAATTCTGTTTAGAAACACTAAAAAAGTCTTTTTCTTGCTTAGGACTAGTATAGTAATTATGTTTATGTTTCTAAACCCATAATCAGCAAAACGATGTCCCTAGGCATCCTAATTGGAGGTGCAGCTTGCATTGGTGAGGTGCGGGAGCTCTGCACATAGGCAGTGATGACGGTCTGTTTTTTTCTTATATACTTTCTTATGTGTGAAAAATGCTTTGGTGAATAAGTTCTTATAAAGCCCCGAGGATTTTTGTGTAAAATCTGATGACAGTGGTATCTCTATTTTAAGTATACATAGAGAGAGGGATACAAAGTTTTATGTGTTAAATAGCTACAAATATATACATTTTCCATATGTGTGTTTTATTTATGGAATGCTTTATTAAATGTATTATGCTTATAAAATATTTCGGATTTTAATTTGACATGAAAATGGATGTTCTAGGTGGTTGGTCTAAGCATTACATATTTTATCTATTTAATAATATTTTTCATAAGGATATTTCAACTGCATTAAGGCATGCTTCTTCCTGACTGCACAAAGTATTTAGTCAATTTTACTTCACTACTTTAGAATCATACTATTATTGCTATATATTATTGCATTTTAATTTTACATTTACTTACTGAGCTAAAATAAATCCATAAAATAGCACAGACATTCTGGATTCATAACAATCACATATTTGGTTTTTTTCTTTTAAATAAAAAGTGGCTTGCTGCAATAATTTTAGGTAGCAGGCCAGCTGTTACATATTTTAGGCTCCATCACTATTTCCACAATTTATTTGCTTATGTCAAATTAAATTCTGTACACACATTTCCCTTCTTCTGTTTATGAAAAAAATTAAGTGTTTAAATGATGTCAATAGTGGCTGTCTAAAACACAGGAAAACTGGTAACAATGCTAAAGAAAATAAATTGGTTTGAGTAGAAGCCCAGTTAAGCCTGAAATCTTACCTCAAAGGCAGTTGCATGGACAGTTTGTCTCAACATTGGAAGCCCTGGTAGCTATGGAATGAAGCTGAAATCTTTTTATTGCTGAAAGCAGAGTGTTTCCAAACAGTATGAGACTTTGGGTTTATGAAAAAAAAAAAAATGGTTATAGTTATGTGTTTTGCTTTGGAGTAATTTCCTACTTAAGATCCACACATGAAGTTTCTGAAAGTAACTGAAGGAGAACTAGGTTTAAAGTCATATGTTATTTTTGTTTAACATGCTCTTATAATCATGGAATGAAAATTCAGTTCCCAGATGACTCTATAACTTTGGAATCAGAAAACAGCAATTTGAGATCCAATGTTCTTTAGCCATGAAAATAATTTTCCTCTTGAGAATAATTTCCTGTTAAGTATAAATCTTACCCATTTTTCTGGCTTGAGTAAATATTTGTGTTCATATTTTTATCCTGAATGGGAATTTCCACAAATAATTTGTGAATCAGAGAATCATGACGATGTGTGTGACCTTTACTAGTCATCCTATCCTTAAACTCTGTTAAGCAAGTGTAGTTGGAAAATAAACTTAATTAATTTTTTCCAACACATTCTCCCACTATTGTATTTAATGTGTCTTATTATAGCATCTTACTGTCTGTTCCTTACTGCTATGTGGCCACTTTCATTCTTAGTTTTAAAATGCAACTACTATGAAAAACATGATTATTGTTATTTTTAATTTCATTTTTGTTTTGATTTTTCAAATATATGTATGACATTTCATATGTATGTGCAAATACATAGCAACATGCACCACTAGTACTTTAGTAGTATATTTATTCTCATTTTAAGTGCAAACACTTAATAGCATACTTTCTGCAGACATTTTTCTTGTAATTTCTTGGCTCTGACATTGTTCAGATTTCATTGAATTGTACTCAAATATTCACTCTATCAGACTAATCTTTTTAATGTTAGAGCTGGAGAACCAAGTATTTTGAAAAAGAAATCCTGTTATGAAAGATACTGTTTCCATAAGGAGAGTCATTCAACATTTCTTGAAGTAGACTGAATACATATGCCTAACTCACAGTTAATTTTCAAGGAATTTAGATCAACAGTAACAGATAACTCTTAATCTAGTTTCTGTACCCTTCCACTATACAAAGAAGAAAATAGTTTTTTGCAAATTTTAATTTTCAATGGAATTTGCGTCACACTTGTTCCTAGGAAAGAAACTATTACTGCCACTTTTTTCAATATTTTAAAATGGTCATCATGTTTAATAATATATATGACAGGTCAGACATCAAGTATTGCATTATATCAAATTATTCATATTCTAATTAGCTAGTATTATGAATTCGTTTAGTGAAATAGGACTCAGGACTTTCAGAATGAGCTTTTGGATATAGTCAGAATTTCCAGGGAAAGACTGGCTGTGTTGGCTGTTACAGTACTTTAGCTGTTCATTTAAAAAATCCGTTACTGCCTATTTCTGCTCAGGGTGTATTGCTTTTTAATATAGTAGATGTTAGGGAACATAAAATTTTTATTTTTTATCCCCATCTTTGTTCAAACACATAAAAGGAATTACTTTTCTTGATTGCCTTTTACAATGCTATTACACTAATTTTCTAAAACCAAAATCTGTTTTTCTCTGTACGTAGCTGTGATTTTTCTGAAGTGCTTGTATTTATTTACAAGAGTTGAACTTCCTTGGTTTCATCCAGCCTTTCTAGGTGGTATTATTTTATAAGAAACGTAAGCAATAATATACACCTGGAGTGACTTCCAGGGCAAATGGTCTGGGATGCTGCTGGGAGAGGGGCCAGACTTCTGCCATAAGCTGGTGATGTCATATCTTGCATGCCAGTTGCTCCCAGCACAAGTACCTGGTTTTTATATCATTTACCCTTCGGTGGTGCTACTGCAAATGTTGTGGTCTTCTTTTTCTAGTAACACTAGCCACACCTTGCTTTCTTTGTGTTCCACCAGAACCCTAAGATGGAGAATCCAGAACCTATGTAAGTATATATATA
>WEKY01045243.1:0-29604 GCA_013390045.1 Picathartes gymnocephalus | reverse complement strand
GTCCGGCACCTGTGGAAACACAAACATACCTTTTGCCCCAGGTTATTAGGGAAAAAGGACCTTCAATCTGTCCTGTTTCTGGGTTTCTGATCAAAACTGGAGGATTTTCTTTTAATTTTGCCTGCGTGCTATTGAGAAAATGCCTAATAATTGGTGGATTTAGTTCTGCGAAAGAGCTGTTTAAAAAACTTAAAACATGTAAGGCTTTGTTCAAATGCATTTGAGGCGTTGCTTCTACCTCCCTCTATATTTAGTACGAGTTGTCTCTGCACAGCCATGTTCCTGAAGCAGTAGTCACAAATTAAATGACGCTTGAAGCAGGGGTGAAGTAACCTGTGTGGTGTAACAGAGTATGCCCATGGTCTTGAAAAATAAATGGTTGGCATGTTGTGCGTAGCATGGTGTCTGCTTGAAGGTGAAGGAAACTGGAGTTTTGTTCAGTTCTTTATTACATGCAGTGAAGTACCACACAGCAGACATAAAAAACAAACTGGTGGAGTGCTCCTCCATATGAGTGAATGCTGAGGCAGGGCTTTGTTGGCGAGTGCAGTAATGTGTATGCCAGACACCCTGGTACTGAACACTCCAAAGGTTGAACAGGAGGTAAATATGCCTGTAGACTGATGCTCTGGAAAGGAGTGCTTAAGCTCTGGAGGAAGCCTGAATTAGCTCCAGGTGGTGAGGCTTTAAACCACAGAGAGCTCCTCAAGCAGAGCCAGCACTTGCTGAGCCTCTAAAGTAGTGTGAGACTCAGCACATGCTGATAAGGCTCAGTTTCTGCTGTGCACCAGGTTAACAAAAAGTTCTGCTTGTCTCCTGCTTCCAGTCAGCTGTTGAGTCAGTCCTTCTACCTTACATCCTAAGTCTGAATGTGGAAGGTCCTCAGCTGTATACAAAAGCGAATGTCTGTGGAATAGAAAGATGAGAACTTCCTAACTGTTGAAGGCAAATAATAGGGACAGTGAAGCAGTGAAAATTATTTAATGCTTGTTCTGATGGACAACTGTGAAGGACAAAGGTTTCCTATGTGGTTCCTTTGAAGGGCTTGGTTAAACTGTCATAATTCCATACTGCTGTGAAATCTGGAAAAAGTGGTGCTTGTGCCACTATGAGGTACCTGTAATTTAGCAAGTCTGCTAGCAAAGCTGTTGACTGAACAGTGAAAGTGCATAAACCTCTTACTAATCTGTGTTAGTGAACTCCGAATTGCTGCTGAGAACTAGCACTCTGCTGTGGAGATGGGCAGGTCTGACTCTCCCTACGTGAATTGAGAAACAGGGAGGGAAGGCCTTACAGCTGATCTCAAATGCCCTGTCTGGACAAGTCTGAGACCCATTAGTCAAACATGAAATTAACAGTTTGTTCTACTTAGAGATTCCTAACCCTTGTAGTAAAAATAGCTGTGTGGGTAAAGTCATCTCCAATGTGAACTGTGCAGAGTATCATCAATGAGCATGGAATTGTTTGCAGACTTGATCTGCATGACAGGAGCAATGAGTTTGCAAATTTCAGTGCCAGATTGGTCTTTGACCTGGACCAAAGAGAAGAGTTGCAAAATTGCATCCTGACAGTGCCCAGGGCTTAGCCATGTCGCTGATGATGCCGTGTTTGTAGACACAGTTAATTAGTGTGTAGGCCACAGTATGTTAAAGTAAAAGCTTGGAATAATTTTCAAGACAGGAACATAGTGCAGTACCTAACCCAAAACCTGGGAAATTATAGTGTGTTGTGGGCTGAAAGAACAGGGTGCATCAAGGTGATCCCATAATAAATACTTGCAGGTGGCAAAGCTGGTGCCAGCTGGTGGCTGAAGTATGTTTCAGAAACATGCAGTTGGGTCCAACAGGGCAATACGCTGCTGGGAAATGCAAGTGCACGTTTGTGACTTTTTGCTGACCCAAAAAAAGACATTTGAAGGCTAATATGAATCACAAAGTGTGTATATCTCATTCTGTACCACAACAGGTTAATTTGAGGCCAGCCAAACCGAGCTCTTGGAGCCTTTCTGCCACCCCTTGTGGCAGGCTGTGGGGGTGATGTCATGGCCAGCCCCAGTGAACCCTCAGGATGGCATCTTCATCCTGCTGGGAAACAGGAGGGGTCTGTGCGTGTCTTTACTGAGTATGCAGAAATAGAAAGAGATTGAAGATGCCTTTTCCCTCCAGCTTCTACTTTCCACCTTACAATTTTTCATTTTACCTTCATCTACAGCATGTATTAAAAAAACCCCAAAGCAACAAACCCCTAAACTCTCTCCAGAAAATACTAACAGTGACACAACTTGTGAGCTGGTATGCTCTCCTAGACATTAAAGCCTCTTTATTTACTGAAGACTTACTTGTCTTTATTTTGCATTCAAGAATTTAGTTCTCTCTCGTGTAGCTAAGTAGGTTTAAAATGCCACTGTGCCATTCTGCTAATATTTTACATGCCTGATGCATTGACCTTGCAGAAATTAATCATTACACCACTATAAAGTGAAAGAGTTGTGTTTGCAGTCATGTCTAATACTGAGGAGATAAAAATACTGGTAACTTAATAGGCTTAGCCTGCCTTTAGCTTAATAATTAAAAGTAATGCTCTCAGATTTCATCATAGCTGTTACTCTTGTTGATTCAAAAAGCAAGGGGATCTGTGGTAAGAGTGTGCAAGTCTGCAGCGCTGAAGCAGCTCTTGTCCCAGAGACCCAGAGCTGTGCCTTCCCCACTAGGTGGGAGTGTCTGTCTGTCTTACTCTGTTGACTTCAGCCTTCCGAGTTGAATTTCCAAGAGTCAGGTTAGGAACCTGGCGGGGTGTTCTCACTGCTCAGGAGGGGATCTGTTTGGATTTCAGCTTTCTAAATAATCAAGGTAACCCTCGTCAGTGAACAGTATGTGGGGAGGAGACAATGCTGCTTTGGAGAAGGCAGTTTATGGTAATACATACAGTCAAATGTAGAATTTACTGTACCTAGAGCCAGGCAGGTGGAGGCTAGAGGGAGGTACTCATAATTAAAATGAAGATGCTCCTAGGGTTCCCATCTGCCTCATCAGGCTCTAAGGGCATCTGTGTAGGGACACACTGTACATGACATCCTGAATGGTCTTTCAGGTCCAGAGACCACAGATTTAACTGCAGGGAATGAAGTCTGTCACATGGCTGTAATTAAGCTAAGTCTGCAGGGAGTACATAACCTGAGGCACAGAGCTTTGCAGTTACACCTGTGCTGCTTTACAGGACTGCTCCTGCAGCTTTTCACTGGATCTTTTTACCTAAAGAGATGGATAGACCAATTAGCACAAATTGGTAAACCTGCTGGCTAGACCGGCCGGAGCTGGTGGCAGACCCACACAGCCTTGTGACACCACTGAAGCAGCTTTGACACGTGTCCCACAGCAGTGTTTTAAAGCATGTCTGGATTGATGGCAAGCCTATGGAGCTCAGAGAACTCCCTACAGCACAGCACTTGGGAAGTCTTGACATTAGGGCTATGTGAAGTGACCTGCGGTCCCCATAGTTGTGGGCTCCTGTTGCATATAATTTGAAGAAGAAATGACAGTTTTCTGAAAGTATTAATTTCTGTGGAACTCTGGGGAAATGTACAAAAGTTGCTGGTTATTGCACTTGGTATTTGCAGACATGTTGGAGGCTTTCAGAATCTGCCTTCCTGTGAGTGAGTTTGTCCCAGTAGGAACGGTAAAAACTTTGAAAAGTCCAGGTCTGGCTTCAGTTAGACTGTGATTCCTTAGTCCTTTCTTGTTTTCATCACCTTCTTTCTCAGGAGGAACCAAGTCTATACTTCCCTGGCTTCTCCCTACCTCTCCTGAGGTCCCTTATTGAGCTCCCCTTCCTTCGGAGTGTGCTCTGCAGTTCTGTTCCTTGTAGCTATGTTCCTTCTCGCTGGCTTCTCCATAGTGCTGCATCTTAGGGGCTTGTCCTTTATGCTACTGGTGCTAGGACTGTAGCTCTAAAAGGTCAGATCTAGACACAAGTAGCATGGTAATGCAGCTACTTTTATCCATAACCTTTGCAATACTCAGAAGATTACTGCACAGGAATTCCAGTTTTGCCTTGTTTGTATAAGAGAAGGTTAAAAGTATTTGCGCAGTTACTACAAAAAGTACCACTGACACATCAGAGGTCTGCAAATCAGAAGGCAAGAGAAAAGAACATCTGTTCATTTAAGTGTCACGATTTGAAGGTAATCTCACAATTCTGAGAAGGACTAATTTGGATTATTTCAATATTTGGACTTGACAGGAAATGATGATGTTGCAACCCTTGTTTTGCCTCTAGAAATTCAGACCTGAGGTAGCTAAAAGCAAGGGCTTCCAGCTTTCAGGAATTTTGAAATTTGGCTGTAGTAAAACTGGATAGAATTGACAACTTGTCAGTGTTTCCAGGAATCCAGAAGCTCCCCAGGCCCTACAGCTGTCAGGGAAGTCTGATGTCTTGTCTGTCAGGGCAGCTGTTGTGGGCTTCAAGCCTCAGGCTTCTCCAAAGGTCATTCACATAGAGCTATTTCAAACAAAATATTTTGGGCTCATAAAGATATTGTTTAAGAAAGCTCTCTGTCTCTCTATGTATCTGTCTTCTGACTAAATACTTCACCGGGATATTTCCAGCCACTCTTATCCCTCTAGCAGAATTATGTTAAGAGGCTGCAGGGAGGAGGGGAAATGCAAGTCTTTCAAAGGATACATCATCAAGCTGTCTCCTTCCGTAAAAGATGCACACAAGCCTGGCCAGCCTGCCAGGAGAAGAGCTTGACTCTTGAGTCCCTTGAGTTGAAGTTCGTTTCCCAAGTCACTGAGAGGAACTTGTGTCAGAAGGACCTCAACTTTTTCTTCCATCTGGGCTCCCCCACCTCTCCCTGGGTTTAATTGCAATAGGTTGTATGGGTATTTACAATGAAATGTATTCAATAATTTCTGCTTATTTATTTTTCTTATAAAATAATAAGGGTCACAAAAATAAAACTCTCACCTGGGCTTTCGGGGGATGAAAGGATATTATTTATAAAAGCTTATGTGTAGGGCTTGGTGCTTCTTTGCATAACTAAATAAAATGGGAACAATCAATTGGAATTAGCCTGTCTGAGGGTCAAAAGCTCCAATGGGAGTTTTCACTTTCCTTCATGAGATCCAGGTCAGAGTCAGAACTGTTGCTTTTCCGTATTGTCTAACTGGGAATTAGAGTTGTTCCTGGATTTTGTTTTATTAGAATGTAAGTCATAGCAGTTAAGTGTTGGTTGTTGTCCATCTGCTGATATTCCTTGCTGTCCCAAATGCATTCCCTCCAGCTGGTGTGAGACTGTGCAGTACACACAGAGTATGTGAGTGGCAAACCCGTGTCTTGTATAGGAGAAAGCACAGGATACTAAATGGAACTAAATGTTTTTGTTCCAGGTGTGGCTGTCTGGCACAGACACTGTGGAATGGATAGAGGTGTGGGCTAGTGATGGGGGTCCAGCCTTGAAACTGATCCTTGAAAGTAACATCTGCATCTACTGATTCTGAGCTGACCTGCCCAGATTTCTCTCCAGGAGGCTCTGATGTCAGCTTCATTAGAAAGTAGCATGTTTCTGTGACCTCAGAGCAGTATCCAAGCAGCTAGATCAGGTTGGGATATAGGACTGTCCCATCAAAGCCCTCTTTCCCTTGCCTGAGCATTTTGCATCAGAAGTCAGTATGTCACAACAATTCAGTGATCTTCCTGCTGTATTTTTTTATTCCAAATCCCAAGCAGTTCACTGTAGGGCAGTTTTACATGGGTAGAAAAGAGCAAAGCTGCCCATGTCCAGCTGATGAGCTGTCCCCATGTACTGCATCCAGGAGCATGTTTTAAGTCAGTTGCAAAGGGATTCTGTAGATTGCACCCTTGGGCTGATCCTGACATCAGGGCAGCAATATGGAGAAGTCCTAGTCTGGCTGTTACTCGCTTGGAGCTTCTTGCAGAGTCTGGGCTGGACCTAACATCTGAAAATCCTAGCCCTGCCTGTAATCCTTAGAGATTACAGTTTTGAAGGGGCTAATATGTGTATGTGTCTCAATATGCAAATATGATAATGAATTTATCTCTGTATGTGCCATTCTGTTAACCTCTTCTGAATGTTTGGAGAAAAAAACAAAGGCAGAGAAACCATCTGGTTGTACTCACTCTTGCAAGCCAACATCTGGCTGCCAGACTTGAGAGGCTGTGTAATCTCTGCTCATGTGGTTTCCATGCTTTGATTCCCTGCTACGACTGAGTGCTGCAGAGGAACTCGTCCCTCGTGGCAGAGTGTGATCTGACAATGTGTTGGAAGGACAGAAGGTGTCCACCATTAGACTCTATTTCCATGGAAGTGTTGCCAGGGTAAGCCAAGTGGCAGCATATGTCTATGGTTCTCAGAGTGCTCCATCACTAAAGCCTTGGCCTCAAAATGCTCTTGCTTGGGCTGGAACTGTGTTTGTAGTTACCCAGATATATTGTAGAGGTGAAATGTCAGTCCTGCACTATGAATGTGATAAAAGCGAATGCCTCCTGTTAGCATCTGAATTTAAATTCAGGAAAAATATGCTTTGCTTTCCTTACACACCACATGAACAAGCAAGGAAATGAGACCTTGTGTCCTGCCTATTGATTTCTTTCTGGATGAATGAAAAGGGTGTGTTGACAGTGCAGTTCATGCAAAGAAGGAGGATGTGGGTGCTGCAGCATTGCCTCTGCTGTCTGGGTGGGCACTTCGGACACTCCAAAATTCAGGAGAGCAGCATGGAATTCTTCCTCTGCTGATATGGGCCTGAACATATATCTCCCACTGGCGTGCCCTGTCTGCCATGGCAGGAGCATTTCAGAGGTGATGTATTTTGAGTTCCTGCAGCCAAAATTACTGAAATGCTTGTTAGCTGGGGCAGTCAGGCAAAGGTGACCCCCTCCAGACCAGTGCCTAAGGTATTCCTCTAACAAGGAGACTCTGGATATCAAAAAACCATTGTGGGCAGTATCCTGACTGTTCAAGGGGAACTGTCTGCCCGCAGCATGATTGCATTCCACTAACTGAGCCCCACATCCTCTTTCCAGCTCCAAGCATTTGGTGACTTTGGATGAATTGGCGAGACATTTTGAATCAGTCAACACCCCATATTCAGTAAGTAAGTTATTTGCTTCTCCCAGTCTTGCCCAAAGCATTTTTCAGCTCCATGAAATTATTTTCTATTGCCTTGAAAGGGGAACAGGAATGAAATAAATTTGTTGACGGAGTCAGAGAACATGTAACAGCAGCTGAACAAGAACTCTGATTTACTGATTTTCGTCACGATCAAATTTAGACTCCATCTTCCACAGATATTCCGGCTTTGGAATGTTTTTTTTCCAAAGGAATTCATAGTGAATTTGTTAATCTCAAGTCAGAATGACTGTCTTGGTGGCAGTTGGCAGTGACATTTTGGTTATGTTAATGAAAGCAAAATTAAATATAGTGCAAAATTAAATTTAGCACAAAGTAGGAACCAGCAACATGAAAAATAAGTGAAAAAGAAGAAAGAACTACCTGTAAGATTGAAGTTCAAAGGGAGAGAATTAATGGAAAGTCCCAGCACTAGTTTTTTATGATTTGGGGTTTTTTTCAAGGGAAAAAAAAGACTATACCCTGAAAACTGGGTTAATAATTTTCTATTTTGAAGCCACATAACCTCACCTTCTGTTGGAGAAAAAATCAGGTTTTATCCTTCACCTTGACCAGAAAAATAAATGCAGTGGAAGAGACAGGGAGAGGAGAAAGGCTCTGTTTTTGTCTTTCATACTAATTTGAAATGTTCTTGACAGCAGTGAAAAATGTATAAACCTTTTCTGAGAAAAAAGCCCAAACGAAGGAATCAGAAAAAAGAACATAACTGGAAAACAACAAAACCAAGAAAAGGGTGCTTTTAGAAAGCCAGCGTGTTGGTTATCTGTTGCCGGATATTTTTGGTGAAGATTAAAAGCTGCCCACGGAGGCTGGTAGTATCACCACCCTTCACTCAACCCATCACCTCCATTGCTATCATCTGTCAAGTTCTCAGGCTGCAGTCAAGGATTGTCAAGCATGCCCCAGCCTTATTATCAGTAATCTTTAAGAAAAAATATGTCAAATAACAGAGAGGCCCCACTTAGACCAGACAATATCCTATTGCCACATTATTTTCACTCTCAAGTTGAACTAACATGAAGTTAGGCACCATTAATGTATGTATGGACCCACTGGTCTCTTAGAGGTGGCTGCCCCTTATCACCAAAGGAAAAGCTCCCAGAAGAGCCTGTAGCTGCATGTGGGATTTATTGTCTGACGTGTCAACATTCCAGGTTTCAACATCCACCTTTCCTGAGTGACAGCAGCTGCATGACCCATATCCTCATGACTCAAGTAGAACAGGCAGCTGGGTGAATCCATCAAACTGCTGTATGTTAAGCCACGGTCTTCACAGGCAGAGAAGAGCACTTCCAGTAGGAGATGGTATTTATTTCCATAGAAACAAAATAATCCATTTTATGTCACTTTATATGCCTTTTGGCAAAAGAGAGAACAGACGACGGTAACCTCACCTGCTTCTTGTGCTCCCTCATATGTCAGTATGTAGAGTCTAAGTCTGAACAAATACTTTTATCTCTGATTTATATTAAATTGTTCACATGTGGTGTTCATAGCCAAGAGTGTAATGGAGTAAAAAGCCTGCTGCATTTCAGAGATCTCTCTATCAGGCAAGTCTAACACATCTCTAGAGCTGCAGAAGTCCTTGGGGTTGTGGCTGCTGCTCTTGTCCTGCATCCTCAACACGTAAAACTTTCATTCTTAATAAGTCCTTCAGGAAACTTCAATTGCAATTTCCTTAAGACATAGGACATCGATACATTTCAGAAGGAACATAAGCAGCAGAGACCACAAAAAATGCTGCTGCTTTCTGAAAACACATCAGATTTGTATGTATTTGGAGGAGGCTTGAGTATCCTGAGAAGTGTTTTGTATTTTTTCATTGGGAACTGATAGAGTCCTTAGGAGCCCCACCAGCATGAGAATGGTCTGTGAACGTCTCATTAATAACACTGGATTAGAACAGCTATGACCTAATGGGCTTCTCACTCTTCTTTCAGTACCACTTGGCAGATTAAGGTTTTGAAATGTAATGTGGCATAACAGACCAAGCAATTATTGCTGGGGTTGTGCTGGTGTCTAAAAGGTCATTGCCTGAACCCTTGGCCTGAGATAAAATTAGTATTAAAAGAACCCTCTGTGTAAGTAGGGTCCTGGAACTGCTGGCTGTGTGTGGGATGGATGAGGCTGTCTGCTTGCTTCCCTGAGGCACAGCCATAAATACTGCTATAATAATGAGAGCTTGCAGAAAATTCTGAGACAGTTCTTCCTCCAAGGGACGCTGACTTAGAAGTAGTTTGAATAGCAATATGTGCTCTCTAACAAAGAGGTTTGGAAAATCCCATACTCTTCTGAGATTCCCTAGAGAATGTATTAACCTTATCTGAGGTATTTTTGCACAAGTTCACATCCAGCGTCTGGAACAAGGTATAGGAATATATTCCCAAAATGTGAATGGGTGATGCTGGTAAAATACTGCTATATTAGCATGCAAGTAAGTGTTCTTTTTCTGAAAACACCTGTAATTACAGCTGTAGAGGAACTAACCACCTATTTATTTGGAGGTAATCAATCATGTTGTGGCCTGGGTTATGCAGGAATTTATGCAAAATGAATGATCACAGTGTGTCTTTGTGTTTTCAGGTCTGTACATTTAATATCTTTTTCTTTCCTTTCTCATTTCCCACATCATTTGCTTTACTCTTTCCCTCTTTCTCCTTGATGACAAGTTGAGTTCTCTCTCCTTGCTGAAGCTGAAAGCTTTGATCAAATCCTTGCCTTCCTCTTTCTAATTGTGTAACCCAGTAGAGGAGGATGTCTGTGGCTAGTCCGGATCTCTGCACTAAAGTGTATGGAATAACCAGGTTTTCCAGGCCTACCAAATCTGTGTGATAAGAAAGCCTCAAAAACAAATTATAATCTCTTGTTTTAGAGACAGCAATAACTAATCTCCCTCTCAATCATACTGACGTAATATAATTTTTTTTTTTCCGTAAAATAAAGGGTTTGGGTAGGAAACTTTGAGGGAGAACTAAGGAGTTGTACTACTAATGTAGGCACGAGACCTGGGTTGCCAAAAGGATAGGTTATACATGGTGAGCAATAGATTTTTATATGGAGTAAAAACTTAAGATGTTCACAAGCCAATTTTGTGTTCCCATGCTTTGCTTTGTTTAACTGAGGTCTCTTTTGTGGTCTGTCACCAATTGCATGAACACGGACTCCAACCAAAGATGAGATTTTTCTTGTAGCAGATCTACAAACCTGCTTCATTTTCAGCATCCTTTTGTATAAATTGTTGTCAGCCTGGTACTTACATTTCCTCTTGTCCTGCATTCACCAGAGCTGTGTGCAGAGGGTAGAAGCACCTCTGAGTGATGCTTAATATCTTGTTAATTTATCACAGCATGCCATTACCTCCGTGGAGAATCTCAGGCTGTTGATTTTATAGACAAAAGAAGTCAAGTTGAGGCAGTATATATTGTTACCCATGAAGCATATATACCAGATGAGACTACAAAAGTAGTTTTTTTGTGTTCTTGGCATAACTTCAGTAATGACTGATGTGAAACGCCACAAAGTAGACCCTTTAAAGTAACGAACATTGCCTAGGAAAAAGCTCCACTGCTGTAGAGGGATGGCTGGAATGACGGATGTGTTTTCCTCTCTAGTACAGTGAATTTCTTCTCTAGTATGCTGGGAAAGGAATTGTATCACACCAAAACACTGCCCGCCTTCCACCCCAGGGCATGGGGCTTGGGTGTTTGCTTGCATCAGCCTGCTGTACAAGAAGCCAGGATGTCACCTTCTCCTGTGTTTGATAGGTTTTTAAACTAGGCCATGTCTTTGGGCTCTTCGGGAAGTTGGAGGTGCTGCTGATCCAGCTGATGGCTCTGTAGGAGTCCATAGCAGGGAAGAGGGCTGGCCTGAGTGCATCCTTCTGCAGATCTGAGAGAGTTTCATTGCAGCAGGTGGCTTCCTGTTGTGGCTTCTGGGATCAAACCTCCTTAAGTGAGGCCATGCAACTTACTTCACAGCCTTTCAGGCTACTTTCCCCCTGCGCTTGTGCTGTGCTATTTCTAATACCATGGCCTGTGTTCAGATCCCTTACAACAGCTGCCTGGCTTCAGAGTCACGTCTGTCCCTCCCCACTGGATATGAGGAGAGCCAAAGGCTTGCAGTGTGGGAGGATTTGTTGCCTTGGTCGTATGTCCCGCCTGGGTGCAGGGCAGGCACTAGGCTACCAGGTAGGTCTTCCTGAGGTGCCCACTCATCCACAGCCCAGGCTGCTGTTGCTGCTTCAGAGCCCTGACTCTTGCTGGAAGGCAGGGGAGTACAGGGGCACCCTTCCCAGAGAAGGGGCAGCAGCTGCATTTGAACCCCTTTTCCACAGGGACATCTTTTGCAGCACTGTAGTGATTTTGCTACTGCTATGAGGATCAAATTCCAGCTGTGTGTGTCACTCGTGACTCTCAGGCACAGAGGATACAGGTGTGTATGTACACTTAGACACTCAGGAATGGCAGTCCCTGAATCCAGCAGTGTTGTGGTGTCAACATAATGCTGGAGAGGACTGTGCTTGGAGGAAAACCATTTATCAGACTCTTTTGTTGACTCAAAGCCCTAGAACAGCCAAACAGTTCAGCAGGTATTTGATTATAAATAGAGTAACACCCATTAGGTTAAAGAGCAACCAACCTTGATGGGCAGTGCTATTAAAAGGGCAGCAGCTGGCCAGCTGTGCCCTTCAAGAACAACACAGGACTCTTGGTGTAAAATTACCTTTTTGGCCAACATTTTGTCATGTATGATATTGCTTCTATTTGATAGCTGGAGCTGACTGGAAGAAAAACCCAGAAAAACCCAGAGAGATTAAATGAGGGGGGAATCTAACAAGTGTAAACTTAAATCTCTAATATTCCTAATTCTGCAATGTCGTGACTGTCAGTAACAAACTTCGCATGAAAGCTGAAATTTTGTTTTGGATTCATCAGAAGATTCTCATACTGCTGAGGAAAAAAAAGAGAAAATTACACTCCCTTATAAATTGCCAAGGGATCGCACAATAGCTGCATTTATTTTATTAGCCTTCTGACCTTTCCCTTCTCTGGTGAGATTTCTTTTTCCTATTAGCTCTATTAGAGCGTCTACTGAGATGGCAACAAAACGAACACTGTTGTTGCTGGCTAACGTGCTCTTTTAGCAGGGAACAGGGATGCACAGGCCATGAGCAGACACTTCCAGCCCGTGGTAGGCATGGGAGCCACACCACGCCTGGGACACCTGGCTCTGGTAGGAAGCCCTCACTGTGGACACCACCATGCTGAGAATGCTATATGTATTTCCATTAAGTGCTTCAAGCTATGCTTGACTTGTAGCCTGGGAGTGATTTATTTGCCTCCAATGGAGGACTGTTATTTTGTTTTGTACAATTCATGTATGTTTGCACAGATATTGGGGGTTTTCTCCCCCTCTTTTTTATAACTGCCCCCCAGCACCTCTTCCTCTGGCGGTGATCAGTGTTAGACCCTGTGGTGATGGCTGGATGCTTTCTGCCCCCACGGTTTCTAGGGCAGGTTGGTTTGCTGCAACAAACCAGAAGCTTCTGAAGAGATGGCTGTGATTATTGTGGCAGCACTTTCCCAAAGTACTATGCTGATTTTGTGTCCTTAATTTAACTGGCTGCTCCGCATCAGCGGAACTGAGTGTGTCAGGAATTTATATCAAGCACTGAGGGTTGACTGTCATGCTGGCATGGAGCAGGACTATGGAATTTTTGGACTTATATGGAAGTTTGAGAAAACTTCAGAAATAATTCTGGAATATGCCCAGCAGACTGCACGGTAACAGAGGAGCTGGCTGAGGAATTTATAGCTGCGGGGAGAGAATAATAATCTTTTTTCTAAAGAAATTTTGATCCCAGGAGGGGAAAAAACAACTCAGAAGACTAGTGGAGAATTTGTCAATTATCTTTTCCTTCGTGGTTAACTTATCTGGGACCTATATATACAAATCATAGTAATAACACAAACACTGCTGAAATTACCAGCAGCATTTAAGGAGGAGAATTTGGGGATAGGATCTCACCAGCTTTCCAGAATGCCAAGATTGTGGTCCTGTGTTATTCTAATACTAATACTTCTAGCAGATAAAATTGCATAAAAACCTCAGCCCATCTCCAGTTTCAGGAGGGCCAAACCAAGCCAGTTAGGAACAGTTAAATTGCTACTTCTTGAACATAAGTGGCAGCATGATAAATGTGACCTGTTAACTCCAGGAAAGTGCAGCCAATTTTTCTTCAGTTTAGCCTTAGGGAAAGAGCATAATAAGACTTTGTATGTTGGCATTTGAAGTCTTCTATCATTAGACAAATGGCACTACAACTCCAGACTTTGAGTTTGAATCAATTGCTGTTATACATTTACTCCATATAATTACTTTGTTCTCCTAATTAATTTCCTTATAATATTTTAGCACTCACGTGATTTAGGTACTTGCTATAGTCCATGGTTCTAGACACTCTTTAAACACACACCATTACCAAAAACTCCCACCTTTCTCTCTTTCTGTGGCTGTCTAGGTACTGGGAAAACGTTTACAGTAGCTGTATTTGTTGTTGCACACCAGGGGTGTTTGAAGTATTGCATCAGCCCAGCAAAGAGGCTGCTGGAAGCAACCCTGACACCCCAACATGGGCTATGCTTGTCTTTAGCAAGAAATGGGGTAATTGCTGACTCTCTCAGGGAAGCTGTACATCTAAAAGTGAACAAATAACTGTGCTTCTAGAGGAGATGTGATAAAAAGGGTACACCTCAGACAGTGAGGAGAATAGAGAGGAATAGGGTCAGGGCCCCTCCAGGTATGGGATAGACCCTTATGGCATGCTTTGAGATCATGCACCACCTCATTATACCAGCCCATTGCTGACAGTCATCAAAGGATGATCTGGCACCTCGATTCCCAGCACAAACAATCAGGAATTGGGACTGTTGTATTGCAATTAAAATAATAGCAGCTGCATTGCCACAAGGGCTTGATCACAGCATGAACAAGTGACGTTCACCTCTCTGTGATTTCACACGGATCCCACCTTACCAGCCATTTACGCATCCTGTGATTTTCCACAAAGACACTCCTGACAGGCAGAACAGCAGAGTCTGTGAGCCTCGTCTGGGCCCCATGGCACAAGGGGTTAAGTCAGGACCAGGGTGAACACAGTACAGAAAAATAGGTATGAACCAGAAACTATCTTCTAGCTTAGGATCTTACTATCTTTTTCACCTTTTTTATGCCCAGATATTCTTGCAAAATCCCAGTTATAAGACAGAAAGGATTAACAATACCTGCTTCCAGGGCCTTACTTAGACCCAGGCAGTACCTCTACCCAGTTTGAGCCACAGAGTATGTCAAGAATGCATGGACCACTATCCACTGGGAAGATGTGTGCTCCATAAACTCTGAAGCCTTAATTGGCTCAGCTACAAATATCTCTAAATGAATATTGCCGAACAGTGTACGGTTTTCAACCGGCAGTTAGTATTTAGTATTTTTTCGATCAGGAATAGTCAGAAGAATAATAGAGTCAAAGAAATTCCAACCCAATGCATTCATGGCATCACATTTAATTGCAGTGAACTGAATAGTGCAAATTACCCTAATGATCACTTTCAACTTAATTGCTGGGCTACCTCTGTATTTTTCAAATAACTGAGGTTGTAAAGTTTTCTACTTCTTAACTAAATTGCTTTTTGGTGTTAGTTAATGTTACGCCTTATTAAGTCAATATGGTGGTTTCCTGCCAGTTTTATTTCATGTTTAACAGACAAGTCATCTCTATAGGGTACTGTTAGAAATTATGTTATAACATTTCATGTCTGTTTGCTAACCACAAACAGTCTCTCTGGTGAAACAAAATGCATTCAATCTTTATTTTTGCTAATTTCACTTTTCTGTGAAAAGTCCCTTCTGATGTGGAGAGCACAGCTGCACAGGATGAAGCCAAGAGGAACCCAGAGAGAAAACAGCGGTGCTGGCAGGAGCCACTGGATAGGGACGGCACTGCTCCCAGAAACCCAGCCTGTGGGAAAGGGACTCCCAGGCTCTGCTCCCCTCTCCCTGTGCCTGGGGTAGGGACACAGCTCAGCCTCTGCCAGTTTCTGCCCCCACTGCTCTAGAGCTGTGGCCTGGGGGAGGCCACGGCAGCTGTCCCACCTGCAGGTGACAAGGGCATGGAGGGATCTATGCTGCCAACGGGAAAAAGCACCATCCCTGGGCACCAGCAGGTTCCCCAGCCTGCCACAGAGGCTGTGCTCGCGCTCTGGAGCAGCAGGCACTGAGCAGGGAGTTACACAAAGTGATGCCAACAAAAACTCTGCTGTTGCCTGACTTCTTTGATGATGTAGATTGGCACAGTCCTGCTCTTTGTGATGAGCCTAGGAGGCTTTCAATGCTTTCTTTTCTTGAGCACAAGGGCGGCTTGAACGTGTTGACTGGTAAAGCTGGTTGCTTTGGTCTTAGGGTATTCATTGCTTGTAGTGTTAGGAGGCTGGTTAACATCAAACTGAGATTATGAAGGGAGTTGTCTTCTGTTTGGAGATTTGTTTGAGGTACAATGAGTCTTTACCAACTTCTTCTGCACTGTCCTTCAATAGAAGTCAGCTGCTTTAAAAACTGTATTTTTGAAGCTTTAAGATTCCCAGTATAGTTCTTTGCAATATATTTTCCATATGATTTTGTTTTAAACAGCAACTATGGCCCTGTGGCCAGAAGAGTTTCTCATCTCTGCAAACACGTGCACATAAAATAGCCCCCACAAAGTTCAAGCTCTGAATGGTGTGCAAGGTTGAATCATTTTACTGGAAGCAGGGACAGACAAATGGAAAGAACAATTTTAAGCACATTCTGTCACTGCAAGAAGTGAAGTATGTGTTGGGTATAATTCCTACTTATACTTGTATTCTAAAACAGTCCAAAATCCAAGTCAGGTTTGCTCTCTTTACTGCAGTGGAACAAAGTGCTCATCCCATATGGGGACTGGATGCCTCGAAGGCATTCTGTTACTCCAAGCAGCCTTCCCAGGGAAAATGTGTCTCTCCACCTCCTCAGATGTGAGACATGGGTGCCAAGTGTCAATGCTGCAGTATTTCAACCTCCAACAACCAGAGAGGGGTTTGCTGGAACCCTGTGGCATGCAGAGTGACATGTTATACCTTAGCATTATATCACCTCTATATATTCTCTCAAAAATTTCTGTCCACAGCTGCAGCTGCTGTTTCATGGTACTCCCCAAGGAACTGCAAGAAAGGCCTGTTCTCCATGCAAAATACCAGGGATTAATTAACATTCATATTTTAGCTGGTCTGGCTATATAGAATGGCATAAGTATAGGCTACTGGGGATAAAGAGTGGCTTATTTTGATTTCTTTACATTTGATGAAAATAAAAAAAAGTCAAAATACAGTATTGCAGCACTTTGTGCCTATGTATAAGCTCTCCTTGGCTCAATCAGACTAATTAAAACACTTAATAGCTACTACACCAATGGAAACTACTGTGTGGGTAACATCTGATGTGCTCTTTCATGGAAGGAAGATCTTAGAGGAGGTGTGGAAATGATCTACCAATAATTGACCAGACTTGCTATAAAATGCATCTTACAGGAACATAAGACCAATCAAGTGGTCAGAACAGAGTTTCACCCAGCCCAGCACGATAAGCCCTGCCATTACTCACACTGGAAGCCAGGGAATGCTGTAAGACTCTGGCAAATGCAAAGGCATGCTTCCCTATCCTCCAGAAATTTGTGTGTCAGCTAGAAGTGAGTAGGTAACAGCTCTTGATATATTTCTGGCTCATGAACGTGTAAAGTTGTCACTTGAACCCAGGTAGACTTTCATGCCTGCAGCATCCTGTGCCAAGTTTATTTGGGGTGGAAAGATATTGATGATGGAGTCCTCATGTCATGAGCAGAATTAAAGGTTTTATCTGCCTTTCTACAGTTGCTGGCAGTGAGATCCAGGGAGCTGCTCAGTCTTCTTGCAAACATTTTCTATAACCAGATGTTCCAAGTGACCTGTGATGAAATATTTAGTAATAGTAGTAGTATATGCCAAGCTTCTGACACATGGTGTCTGCAACTATGTCTGCCTAGGCAGCCCAGGTATATCAGAAGAGCTGTATTTCTTGCTGAAGTGATTCACGCTGCATTTCTATGCTGTGATTTTCCCATCTGGCATCCTTTACTCATAGCAGCAGCTCTTCTTCTCTTCCAAGATTCTGTTTGCTTTTACTTTGTTCTTTTCCCTTTGAGGTTTCTCACCAGTTCAGGGAAGATAAATAGATACAGAGACAGTGTTGCACAGGGTGAGAGGGAGCAAGCATCTCTTGTCATCAGCTTTTCTGATTTCATTTGAGCTCTTGTGCTTTTCTTTAGTTGCCTTCATGCAACAAAAGCCCTGGAAAACAGTGGAGCCTAAGGCTCATCAGCTGTATACAGGTGCTACCACAGTGCTGATGCTGGGCTGTGGAGTCTCATACTTTTTATTCAGGATGTAAAATTTTCAGGCACTGGAGGGAAACATCTGTGTGTTATTTCCTAAAGAAGCTTTCGTGTGCTGCAGCCACCACCTGCCTATAGCTCATAAATAAAATCCAATTAACTGTACAAGACATGTCGAGTCACTGCTTCCTGCTGGCCTGGTACAGTCAAGCCATGAGGAAGCAGCTCCTCTGGCAGGAAAAAGCCCAAACCAGCAAAAAAACCCAAACTCCAACTCCCCAAAAGAGAAAGAGAAAAAAACACATGAGGGAAACAAATAGAAGCACAGGAAGACAAGTCCTGTGACCCATTAGCTCTTTCATTTGCAGCATAAATCATTCTGTTATAATCACAAATTTTGGGACATAATTGGACTACATGTCTAAATCTATTGCCAGTGATTACAGGCAAAATGCCCTGAGTGGTGAGACCTGCAATCCAGCCCTGTGCAGTTTGGGGGGAGGCTTTGGGAAGCGGGAAGGGAGTCTTTGCCATCACCAGAGTATTTTCCATGAGCAGTTCTGTAGCTGGAAACAGATGCTCCATGCTGCTGTCCAGCCAGCAAAGTAATGTAAAAAACATTACAAAGCTACCCTTCAAAGCGGCCTTCACTTTGCTCGTTGTCCAGCAATGGCTTGACCTCCTCCTTGCTCCTCACTGGAAGTCCATGTGGATATCCAGAGAGGGTGTCTCTGCCCCATCCCTCTGAGAAGGGGAGAATGGCCCCCAAAGCTGCAGCAGCTCTCTCTTTTGTGGTTGAAGATGGGTAGTGTTACTGTTTCCTAGTCTCAAGTCCTGACTGACCATCAGAACTACTGATGGGCTTTTGGATCCCCTTGTCAATTTTGCTGAGCAAATGTGAATGCTGTGGCTTCAGGAAGGAAAGGTTAAACTGATTTCCTGCCCAGCCATCCACCTGGGCAGCGTTCTCAGCTGCCCCACGGTGTGTTTGTCCTGTGCTGCTCTCTGCTGAGTTCAGTTCTTGTAGTTAGCCATGTTGTGAGGAACCTGGGAGAGTAAAAGTCCTGTCATCATTTTGATTCATGACCTTTGCCCAGATGGAAAAGGCTGGCCATGCAGGGCAGCATGGGCTAACATTGTGCCAGCCATTTTTAGTCAAGGCCCAATAGATGCGTGCAGGGAGGAAGTCACTCAGCGGCTCAGTTGTCCCACCAAGACCCTGCTACAGCTGGGATGTTGGAGCTCTGCGTTTATAAACTCTGTTTCAAGACTGTGAAGAAGACACAGATGATTAAGGGTGAATTTTTCACTGCTCTTGACACTTCTCCCTTGTGTGTGTTCCTGCACGTTCTGCCCTTAAGTGTATTCCCCATGTGCTGGACACATGGCAACTTGAAAGCAAACTTACATGGACAGAGATTGTTTACTGTTGGCTGCAGCGCAGGTACTCCGTAATGCAACTTCTAAGGCTGCATGTGACCTTAGAAGTGTGTTTCTGCCTCTGCTCTTCTACAGCCAGAGCAGCCAAGATGAGGTAATGCTGCTGTGGAGATGCCAAGTGAGAGTAAGACTGCACAATGATAGGCTGTTTCTCCACTGGGGTAGGGTTGTGTTTGCTTTTCTTGTACCAATTTTTGACTTGGAAAAAAAGTCTTCCTCTTATTCCTAGCCTTGCATGCTTCCTGCAGCAGATCCTTAATGGTGTTCCAGATGCTGCACCCCAAAACCAGTGTGGTTGATCTTCCAACCCCCAAAGAGCTCGGTTTGCTTTCCAGTTTTGGTGTCCAGACACACCTGCTAGCTGCATTGTGATGACATTTTTCTTGTTCCCTATGTTTTCTTTAAATGCACTATTTTGACCATGTAGGGTTTTCATGAAAAAAAACCCAGTGATTTCTTTTTGTCTATGGGGAGGCATTCCCCATGTTAATAAGCTTTTGAACTTCAAACTCTGATATTACTCTGTTCCTCCTCCCGTGGCATTTCCTGCTCTTTCAGTAGCATACTTAAGGAACTTCCATGTCTAGCTACATTTTACATAGAAAAACATCATGTTTTGCAGCTTGTCTACTGTTTCTTTTTTTTTTTTTAAATTTTGAATCTTTCTCAGAAAGTGAGAGCAAATGGTAGGTTTTCTTAACCATCACTTCTTTCAAAATGATTTTTACTCTACCTATGATAAACTAATTGTCTTTCAAACAGTCTTTCAATAAATTTACATAGCACATACTTTTTCTTTTCCAAAACTTGCATTTCCCTCTATTAACACATTATTTCCAGTCATCATCAAACATCCCCAACTCTAACAAGCCTTCTGGGGCTGGAGAGGAGAGGAGAGGAAAACAGAAAAGCCACAACCATTTTTTGAAGGGAGCTCTTAAAACATTATGGCTAATTNAGGAGAGGAGAGGAGAGGAGAGGAGAGGAGAGGAGAGGAAAACAGAAAAGCCACAACCATTTTTTGAAGGGAGCTCTTAAAACATTATGGCTAATTTCATAGCTGCTCTAAGAAAGTGAAGGCAAAAGATGAGTATTAAAACCCAAAAGAGAGCAAGTGCTGGCACATGGAGCACGATTCATTCCTCCCAAAACGGGCTCTCTGCTGACTCTCAGCAGCACCTGAGGAGTGTGTCAGAAGTCCTCTCTAGGGAGGGCCGGCATAATCACTCATGGGAAATCCACTTCTTTCAGGGTGAGCATATCATGAAATCTCCAGACCCAGGCAGGAGAGAACCTCTGAAGGCCACCTAGTTCAGCCCTACTTTTTACTGACTTCAGACTAGATTAGTTCTGGGGAAACTCCCAAGAAAGAGAAGCACACCCTGTACCTGGGACTTGCTCCAGCACTGCAGTGCCTCCTGAGGAAAAGATTTTTCCTAATATTAAGAAAAATCTCCCAAGTTACAATCTGTGGTTCTTGTCTTCTTGTACATGATTTGGCACCCATGGGACCAGTTTGGCTCACACTCTATTTTCTTACAGCTTTCTGCCAGAGCAGCTGGTGGTTTTTCTGGCTCAGGTGACACCCAGCACCATTTGAGGGTTCAGGCCAAGACCACCATTTGGAGAGGGAATTTTGGGGTGCTGATGATGGTGATGGTGGTGCCACACAGCCATATGGATTTGTTTCTTGTTTCCACTGCTGGATTTCCTTTGAAATCAAGTTATTGGGGGCTGAATCAAGTTGCTGGGGTGTCAATGCAGGACTCGTGTAAGCACAGGGGAGGAGAATGTGCCCTATTCTTTCCACCTCCTTGAGCTCAGGCTCACTTTGAGCTGTCAGTGAGTAGAGAGGGGCAGGTTAATCTGTGGAGGTACCAGCCTCATTTGTCGTCTGTAGAGTAGAGTAGGTGACCCGCTGGTATGAGGTGTCTAAGTTACAGACAGTTTGATCAGATGAGATGACACCCATGTTTTGCCAAGCTTTTCTAACCATGTAGTTTAGAAAGACAGTGTCTTTATAACAAATGAAAGTTTAGACTTTCATCTAATCCAGATGCTTTCGGGAGTGGGGACTTCATAAAAAAGTTCAGTATCAGGATCTATGATACAATTGCAAAAGTTGGCCGCACCGTATTTCCATTTGCCAGTGTTTTTAGAAGCCAAATTGTGCAATGAACAGTGGCAGAAACTGCAACATTTTCACCATTTTAGAAATGGTTGTAACTCTCTGTAATGTCCATTACAAACATTCTTTGGGAACCTTTTCTGATAGATTACTTTACACAAGGACTTAACTGCTCTCTCTGGATGAGTTCATGTTTATTGATGACAAATTCAGAGCAGAAAACGGCTATCAGTGCCCACAAAAGAAAAAGAAAGAAGCCAAATTATATGCAATTTACAGTAAGATGAAATATTTAGCTCTGTTAAACATATGTTACTGATGAGGGCAGTGGATGTTAGATTAAATTGGATCCAGAAAAATGATGAGTATTAGTCCCTCTGGAATTATTCCTGGTGAATCTCCAGGAAAATTCACAAGTACTTTTAATAAATTAAAAGCAAATGGGAAAAAAAGTAAAGGAAAAAAAATCAACCAATTTGTTCTTTTCATCTCAAATATTCCAGTTCCAGATCCTCACAGTAACACAAGTAATGCTCTAGAATACTGCATTCAAACAAACAAAAATTATGTTCAGTGACAGCAGTAACTTCCTCTGGGTCTATAAGATGCTAGAACTTATCTCTGGCATTCTGCAATGTTTTCCTTAACCAGGAGCAGCTGGATTGCTAGGGTAGGGCTCAGCTCTCAGATGCAGAAAGACAACACCTGCCACAAATTAGCTCCAGGCTCTGCTGAGGAGTGCCAAAGGGGCTGTGTAGCCACAGCTGCCAGAGCAGACCCCTTTGGGGAACCAGAGACTCTTCTCTGCATGTCAGCTGCTTGTCCCAGCAGAGTCTAGGGGTTGTCCCTCATCCTTATAGCACTCCAGTGCAAGGATTTCTCCCAGTTTGCAAGCTAATGGTATTAAGTCCAGTTTGCCACCATTTTGCTGGTATCAATGACATCCTTCTCTTTGGGCAGTTCCTCCTCCCTGCTTTTTGCCCAGCATATGTTCTTACAGAACTGTTTTATCCTTTCCATAGTTCACATTTGCAAATTAGCTAAGTCGATCGCCCTTAGTATATAAACACGCTTGAGGAAATCAAAGCCTGTTTTTCTGATCTTCCTGTACTTGCATGCAAACCAAATCATTTAGCACTTTTTAAAGTATGTGTTTTGACAGATGCAAGGGAAGGTTTACTCCTTGTTCTCTGTTTCAAGACAGATTAGCATGATGGATTTTCATCCTCTCAAACCTTTGGGAAAAGAGGTTGTGTTTCTTTATACTGGTAGTCTGGAGCTAAAACACTAACAAAGTGCCTAGCAGTTGTGACAATCCTGGTGGCTTTCTTTGTGAAACATGAGAAAATTCCAACTAAAAGCTGAGCTGTGAAGAAGACCTGGGGATAATTTTTTCATCTTAAAGCAGGTATTAACTGTTCTTATCAGGAACAGACTGTAACATAACAGTTGCTTGGGGAACCATCCACATTGTGCACGAGGAAACAGCTTTTGGGCCCTGACAATCAATTTTCATTATTTTTTTCTCTTCAGAATAGGGAACGGAACAGCCACTCTGTTCACTCAACAGGGGTGTATAAAGAATCAGCCACTCTGTGATGTCCAAAGGACATGACATGCCATGCATTTTGGCTTTTACTGTTTGAGACAAATGAGCCTGAAAATAGGTAAAGTAAATGGAGACAGCACATGGTGGGCTGTGAGAGGGAGCAGCAAAAGAGTGTGGCATGTACACGGCAGAGGAGAAACAAGGTGTTGAAGGGGAAGAGCAAGCAGTGAAGATTCCAGAGTGGTCGTATCTGGTGTGTGGTGCAGATGGGTTTTGGGGCACTGGAAGAAATGGCTTTTTACAGTGCAAGAACCAAAGGAATTTCTGCCTGGGGCTGGGCTGTTTCAGGGGAAGATGTAGTGGAGGTCTTCTTTCTGGCACTGCACCAAAGCCAAGAAACAGAGACGCCTACAACAGTCAAGAGAAGAGGCATTTTCTAAAGCAGAGGCATTTCTCTTCTATACACTGAACAAACCAGTGGATCAAAACCTGACAGAGAGTGTTGCACATTGTGAAGCAAAGAAACCAATGTTCCTGCTCAAGCACCTTGCTATGAAATGGGAGGTCACTGAGAGGCCAGTTACTTGTGGTGGGATAAAGGAAGAGATTTTAAGAGTGAGCACATGGTGACATGTTTTAAAGATATTAAAAAAAGGGGAATCCTCAGGGCAGATGTTTTCTCAAAGATACCAGAACACAGCACTGCAATGACAAGAAAATATGCAGAAAATGTGTGACTGTTAGAGGATGGCAGCAGCCAGATGGGTCAGATGAACTCAGCAATGACTGCTAACACAAAGTGCAGCCCCAGGTGGCTCAGGCCTCAGTGGAACTGTAGCTGTGTAACAAGCTGTGTGTCCTCCATCCTCTTAACAACAGTGGAAACATCTGGCTGTGGGTTTTCATAGAATCATAGAATGGTTTGGGTTGGAAGGAATCTTAAGGATCATCTAGTTCCAATCCCCCTGCCATGGGCACGGACCCCTTCCACTAGTCCAGGTTGCTCAAAGTCCCATCCAGCCTGACCTCCCCAAGACTTCAAGGAAAAGGGCATCTGCAATTCCACTGGGCAACCTAATCCAGTGCCTCACCACCTTCACAGGATAGAATTTCTTGCCTATATCTGATGTAAACCTGCCTGCTTTCAGTTTAAAGTCATTCCTCCTTGTCCTGTCACTACACACGCTTGTCAAAAGTCCCTCTCCAGATCTCCTGTAGGCCCCCTACAGGCACGGGAAGGCTGCTCAAGAGTCACCCCAGAGACTTCTCCAGAATGAACAGTCCCAACTGCCTCAGCCTGTCTTCGCAGGAGAGGTGCTCCAGCCCTCTAATCATCTTTATGGCCCTCCTCTGGACTCATTCCAATGGATCCATCTCCTTCCTGTAGTGGGGACCCCAGAGCTGGATGCAGTACTCCAGGTAGGGTCTCACGAGAGCAGAGTACAGGTAGAGAATCCCCTCCCTCACCCTGCTGGTCACATTTCCTTTGATGCAGCCCAGACCTTACACTCTTCACTGTATTGTGTTAAACTCTTTTAAAAGCTCTGCTTTGAATGCTTAGGATAAACTTAGGCCTTGTTGTGAGAGAAATTGATTCTGGTTGCATGAGAAAATGATGAAAGGCTTGCAGTTTCAGCTGGTTCATGAAAGCAGATGCACCTTGGCAGGTTTGACACGTGCCACCCAGTAGGAAGAACAGGAAAATGTAAGCTTGCCAGGAGCCAGACAAGGGATCATGCATAATGAAGTTTTTTGATGGAGCAGCTAAGACCTGGAGAGTGTTTGAGCTCATACAGTCACAGCACAGTGGGCAGGAGGCCTGTGAAAGAAGAAAAGAGGGAAGATGTAGACTCACTGGAGAAGTAGGAAGGAGGATAAACTTGAAGATTTTTTTTTTATCTGAAGATCTCTAAGGCTGATAGGGAAGGGAATAAATTGTTCAGAGAAAGCACATGAGAGGTTTTAGAAATAAACAAAGAGTATGAGCCTGTAGATGTGTAGAAGTGCTGCTCTACAAGCAAAGCAGCGTGATGGGGGCAGCCTCTGGGCCTGTCACAGAAAAGGTAATGGTGCCGGCGTCCAAGTGCATCTGGAGGGAGTGCAGACTCTTAGGGTCACCAGGCTGACAGTGTAAACATTCAGGGTTTTGCCAAGCCCAGCACTTCCCTGTGGTTTGGGCAACAGGAGCTGAAGAAGAGCAGGTTCCTGAAGACTGCTAGACACGTTTGTCTTGACACGTTTAACTCGGGAAGGTCTGTTTTATAAGTAAGTTTTCCTCTGGTACAGGGCAATTTTATCTTCGTTTTTACTGTCTAGGAACTATCTGCACGTTTTGGAGAGAACGCTTGCCAAGAACAATTATTCCTCTTGCTTCAAAACATCAGAGACTTAGAAAAGCCTAGGAAGTTTCTTAGCTGTAGTGCTGAAAACATGGCACTTCTGCAGAGACGATGTCCTCTCTGGAGACACAGCAGCGTGGGGATGTGAACGCTTCAGCAAGCAAATGGACTTCTAGGGCTCTCTCTTTGCAAGATCATCAACAGGACCTGCTTTTCCTGAAACTCTTCCTATCAACAGCATAATATTAATCATTAGTGACTGGCCAATAACTTTTTAATTGGGTTGGCTGAGGCTTAGCTGAAAGTTCAGTCCGGCAACAGACTTATAAATGTGTTTCTAGGAAAAGGTTTTATTATAGACGTTTAGAAGTGCTCACAGTCTAATCCCTGTTTGAGGGTGAAAAGTGAACTTGAGATGAAATAAAACATTTGAACATGAATGCATGTCATTGACACAACAAACTTGTTTGTAACTTGCTGCCAAAATGTTGGAATGAGATATATATTTTGACATAGAGCATCTGCTGACTGATATTTTACCACTATGCTCAGTGGCTGAAATAAGAATTCAGAAACATCATCAGGAATACCATGAAATCCTGATACGGATGCTTTGAAGTCCTGTTATTAGCCTGTTCCACCGGCTTCTCTTTGGAGATGGTGTGAGTGTTGTCTTTTCCACCACTGTTCACCTTGCAATTTATTTTCATTTAACATGCACCTTTGTGGTACATCTGCTACTGCTGCAGCAGGTTCTCTACATCCCTTTGCATTGATTCCTCAGATCTTTTCCGGTAAAATCTCACAGTGTGTCCATTAGTTCTCAGCAACTTCAGCTTATTTTTTTTCCTTTGCTATTTAGAGAATTATACTGCAGCAATGTCACAGTGTGGATTGATCATCAATTCCATTGAGGATGTTTGCTGAGGGGACTTTTGTTCCCATCTTTTTTTAAGTGTCCCAGTTGAAGATCTGGACTGTAACTGTCAGGCAGGTTAAAAATTTCACTGGTGCTCTGGGCTGTATCATCTTGAATTACCTAAGGCAAAATGTGGGTTTGTCATATTTCATTGTTACCAAAACCAAACTCTTCCCTGACTCACAGAAAAGACATTCTCCTGTTTCATTAGCTGCAGAGGACAGATAATTTAATAAGAAGAATTGAAGTAACTGCACTGAAAACAGGGCATTTAGGAGCACGGTTAGAAGCCTCTGCCTGTCTTTTTAATGCAGAGAGCTGGTTGTCATCACCTACTCATGTAGCCTGATGTAGCTTGTAGGAAAAAACAAAAGCTCTGTTGGCGTGCCCCCAAGGAATGTGGGGCGTGGGGAAAGGAAGACCTGAACTTGAAGCAATAACTCATTCTTCATTTTTACCTGCCAGGTTTGTGCTTGCTGAAAGTAAACTGAAGAGCTGGAAGGTTTTGGCTGGGTCCAGGCCTCTGCAGAGAGCCCTTTGCTTTTGTCACTGGGTTCTTTTGGATGCATTAGATTCCTGTCCTTGCTGGGCTCTCAAGCGACTTTCTGTGGGAGGAGGAAGGAGCACAATACTTATTACAGATACTTCTGTTTATCCCATTAGGGAAAAATCCACCTCTGGACAAATGTGTTTTCATAGTGATGCTGTGACAGTGATTAAGGAAGTTAATGGAATCAGCATATTTACCCTTCACATGGGACCTCTGAATATTTCAGTATTCTTCAACTGAAGGAGGAAAACCCAGCCTGTCAACTCAGCCTACAGGTTGGAAAAATAATGTTCTACTTCTTTATAGATAATGTGGTCTGAGCCAAGGTCTTAAGTGTGCTCAAACAGCAGGACTGTTCACTGATGGGTTTGCCACATACAGAGATCTCTTCTATATACACACAGATATAGCTACGCACATATAGATATATTTATATATACATATATGATTTCTGTATAATCAAGCGTATCTGCCCGTGCTTATACATATATACCTGACTAGGAAGTCCTAAATATAATTCATGCCATCCTCCTCACTGCCATCTCCCACCCCAAAAACAGGTCTTGGGAAGGTGGAGAGCCATGAACAAGACCTTTGTCTTCAGGTCTAGCTTTGTTGCCTGAGCCTGTCACTTACCTCTGCAGCTGTAGGACAAACATCTCCTGCCTCAGCTGCTCTTTCCCCAAATGCTGCCTTGCTGCAGGGCCAGGGGAAGAGAAGGAGAGGAGGTTTTTGGAACGGCTGTTTGGGTAAACCAGAGTGACTTTACCAAGAGGACTGGAGCACTGATGTACCAGAAGCCCAGCAGTGCTGATCTGTGTGGGCAGCCACAGCAGGGTGCTGGCATGGTCACTGCTGGAACAGCCCCGGTAATGCTCTGTAATAGTATGGCTGTGGTTTCTAGTGTGAAGACAAAGGTTTTCCAAGGCTCGTTTCCATGGTGGTCTCAAGTTTGTTATGTTCCCCTTGAAGGCTGGAGCTCAGCACTGGTCGTTTGCTGTGCTTCCCTGAGGGCCACCAGATCACAAGGCTGGAGGCTGGGGAAGGTGCCTGTCTGTCAGGACATCCCCTGGACAAAGCAATGCTGCATGGTGAGGAACGGCAGAGGAAATTCCTTGCTGATCCCTGCAGGAAGACAGCTCCTTTTCCAGGCTCCTGGGACAGCATTAACCTCCTAATTACAGTGATCTCTATAATTACTGGGGATTGCCTCAGCCAAACCATTTGCCCTTCTAGCCACAAGCATTCGATTCACCGACTGTTCCTCTTCAGTATCAAATTACACACCCTCTACCAAAATCCCAAGCACTCAGAACTTGAGACAGGCTTTCTGGGGAGCCTTTCTCTAGATGGAAAAGACTGGCTACTGCCATGGAAATTGCTTTTGCCCTTTATGACGTGCCTGCACTTAAGCACAGGCTACAAGGCTGTGTTGCTCCTGAGCAGGCTGGAGATTGCACTGCTGGCTGAGGTGGTGGTAGTGGTGCTTCCAGACGTGCAGCACAAGAGAGGAAGCTGCTGTTTTACCACTGGGGGGAAGTTACTCTCCCTTCTGCCCACACCAGAGTACTTGTGCCAGGGCAGAGGTACCCACAAGGTAACTGAAATGCAGAACAGGGTTGGCAGAAGGATGCTGCCATTGTGGTTTCTCCTGCTCATTGTGGAGGCTGTTCTGCTTGCAGGCTGGGGTGGCTGGAGCTCCTGAGGGGATTGGGACACAAATACCTGCTGAGCAGCAAGTAATGCTGTTGTGTATTTGTGTGAGATGTATCTTCCTCACCAATGCACCAGAGAAACATCCTTGTAGTTTGAGATTGATGTGTTTCACTTGTAAGGGAGAAACAGCTATTGATGGTGTTAAATGCCAAGGTACAGAAATTATGGAGGGCAGCTACTGAGATGTGGGAAACTCAGTAACTACTACCAAGATCCTCTTTATTTCAGTCAGGATGTCAGTTTTGTTTTGGTCTCTGGCATATCTGAAAAGAGATGGTCTTTCAAGACATTGTCTCATCCCAGGTGCCCATGAGAGGTCAGACACCACATGAAGGTTCATCATGGAATAAAGAATGATAAGCACGTGTTGCCTAAGGCAAGCAGCATTTGGAACAACAGACCTTGCCATAAATTTGGGGACCAGGACAGACTTCATCTACTCTTGTCACTTTTTCAAAGCAGCAGGAGTCAAGAGGGTTGTGCTCATCTCCTGCCTCTCCCCTTGCACTTGAGCTGTTGGTGGCGTGGGACACGGCTCTGCTTTTCATTCTTCATGAGGCTATGTCAAGCCAGATGAGGGGAAAAAGTTATTTGGCTTTGGATTGAATTAATATAAAAAAGGAAGTTTGATTTCTCACCCAGTGAAGCAGAATCAAATTAAGTCTACATAGTTTGGCAGGAAATACCCCTTCTGACTCCAGATTAAATGTGTTATTTCAAGAAAGGAAGTGAACAGCTACAAGCAGAATGCCTGAGGGGAAGGCAATGGACCCCTACTTTTTTTCTGACTCTCAGAAGGTGGGAGTGCCATATTCACAAGCATTTCCATTCCTGGAACCATCCACCTGCATCTACTGAGAGAGTGACCAGGTGACAGATATTTTGCACCTGCAAAGTGCTCTTACACTCTCCTTCAACACTGCTCACTTTGTATAAATGTCTATTAAATCCCATTTGCCTCGGTTGCATTGCAAAACATCACAGAAAGAAGAATTTTTGCTCAGATGTCTCAGACTGATGATCTTACAGTATGTTTAAGTATTACTCATAACTGTAGGTGAGTGGAAAGATTTTTCAAATAAATCATTACTGTGAGTATCAGATTTTCCCATTATTCAAGAAAAAGGCACACTATCATCGTTTTGAAGAAGCTCTATTAACTTTTGAAACCCATTGGGAGGGCAAAAAATAGTAATGGAAAAGTAAGAACAACAGTTGGATTTGTCTGTGAAAGAGTAGCTGATGTGTAGGCACAGGCAGAAAAGCACACCTACATCTCGTTTTCGTGAGTATCTTTCTGGAAGTGAAACAGTGTTGCAGGAATTGCATTTCTTCTATTACATTTAAATTTTCTTGTTACAGTGAATGAGCCAAA
>WEKY01045232.1:7793-25448 GCA_013390045.1 Picathartes gymnocephalus | reverse complement strand
CTGTATATATATATATGTATATAGAGCAGGCTTTCTTTTAGTTAGTATAAGTATGCATAATATGCAAGTAGAGACACAAATTTTGAACAAGTCCACTAGCTGCACAGCAAAAATATCACCTTGCCAGAAGTCCAGTATCTAAGCAGAACAGATGGGATTATAGTTTTTAGGGGGTTAGTATTTTCAGCTTTCATTATTCAAATTATTCTATGAAAATAAGAGGCCACAAGTAGAACCAATGCTCTTGAATTTTGCATTTGTTTCACAACTAGCAATGAGCAAGAGCAACAGGAAAAGGAGACATTATGGAATTGGATTTTACTACATTTTTCCTGTTCAGAAAGTGGGATCTAAAGCAACGTAGAATTCATCACCTTTACTCCTGAAGATCTATAGTGCACGAAGACTTTACCAAGTCTGGTTTAAGACAAGAACAGATGTCATGTAAGTAGCACTTTGGAAAGATTTGTTTTCTTGAAAGATGAGTGTGTAATTTGACAGCTGCACTCTTAAGCATTCGATCAGTGAGATCAAAACCACATGGGTTTTTTTGCAGACAGAAGACAGAAACTGTGATTGATAAGACAGCTCTCCTATTGCAGAAATGAGGAGAAAATATAAAAAACAGGTTAATACCTTTTAGCCATAAATCCTTGAGGTGTATCATACACACATAACTATATAGGGGTAAGTACACGTAGTGTCACTCAAGTTGAGAATTTCAGTTTTTATAGTACCTGTAGATGACATTTTTCCTTTTTCCTCCCATTGTGTTCACCTTTTTCCTCCCATTGTGCTCAGTGCCTGGATAGGTTGGATCTAATTCAGTGTCTCTAATTCCTGTATTTGAAATGCTTTGCACATCAGAGATGGGTTGCCTATTCAGAGGGACTCAGGTTCAGAGGCCATCATGAATAAGACATTAAACAGTTGTTAAAGGACCCACTGATGATATTCATATAGAGATGCTGTAGGCTTTTGGCCTTAAAGAGGAGAAAGTTTTTCTAGAATTGATAGGAAGGATAATTGTATAGAAAGTCAAATTATTCAACAGATTGAAGTTGTAAGAGGAAAACAATGTCTCAAAGTTAGTAAGCTGGAGCTCTAGAGAAGCCAAGGAATAAAAACATTTTTCCAGACAACCTATATGTGCAGAACCCCATCAAAAGAATTATAAAAATATAACAGATCCACCATATCCAGTATTTTCAACTGTCACACAAACAAATGAACAGATATATTTAAAGATATCTAAGTATAAAAATATGCTATTCTTCCCATACAGGACTGGAATTTCAGCCTCTTCAGGACTCATTATTGTTGAGGTTTATTAATTTGCCTCTCTTCTGTGCTGTGTTTAATGTAAAGCATAACTCCACGGCCAGCAAGGTGCAGCCTGTGTTCCCTATACACTTTGTAGCCATGTACTGGGGTGTCTCCACTGATTAACCTTCTTCCAACAAATTTGTGATAAGCCTAACAGATCACACAGGGCCACCTGCACTCAGGGCTGTCCACTCTGTTTTCCCATCTTATTTCTTCAGTTTTAAAACCTTTTGACTTCCCTTATGACTCAGATTGAGTTCATCTCTTCTGGACAGATGTTCTTGGAATCTCCTGGGAAATTTCTCTAATGCATAATACTTTAAATACATTACCTACTTCAGCACCTGAATTTCTTTGCTGTCAGCCTTTAGTAAGTATTATTTATGTGCTCAAGAAAAGCAGAATTCTCATCTATTTCATTTAACATGACATTTTTATAGGCAAGTAAAACTAGTAATTCCCAATAATTCTTTTGATGTGTTAAAATTACTCGATCAACTTGTTCTTGGACTGTTCATTACAGTTATGTAAAATCCATGTCAAATTATGTTCACAAATCTGGAAAGACTGAGTTTGGTTGGGTTTTTGGTTTTTGGGGTTTTTTTTTGTCTTCCAGATTTCCTCCATATTATTTTTTTCTCAACCTAAATAACCAGAAAAAAAATTACCAGTAAAGTATTATTTCTTTCCAGTAGATCAACTGAGTTGCCTGCTGAACATTTGTTCAAAAGGCAGTCACAGTAAATGTCTTACTGCATATCTCAGGTCTAAAATTAAGATGTAGAAGTTCCTAAGGAAGAACTGTAACTGGAAAGATCAAAACCCAGTAAGATGGAATAACTTATTTAATATTTTCCTAGGCTAAGGAACAGAGAAGAGGAATAAAACACATCAATACTGATAAAAGTATTCAAGTCAAAAAAGGAGAAGAAATTTTAAAACAAGACTGAGCCATTTATGTCTAATTCCTGCTCACATCAGAGGTTCAGGCAAACTGTAACTGTCTTACAATGCATGCAACTTTATTTAAACTAATAAACAAGCCCCCATATCTAGAGTGGGGATTTTATCCCTTGGCAAAACTCTAGTTCACTTCTTGGGGGCCAGGACTGTAATTAAGATCTTTAATTTACCGTACATGTATGTAAGCCACTTCATCAGCTGTTCTGACTTCCCTTGCCAGATTACAGATGCACAGAAAACTGACCCTTGCTTCAGATTACTTAATAATACTTCCACTAAATTAATTAGCAAATTTCCTATCAAATAAGAGTTTTGAGGTATTTTGACTTGTTTGAAAAACAGAACTGATGTGGGTTCAGAACACAAAGGAAACATATCTCAGACACCAAAATCTTACAGCAAGGACATTTCTAGTTTCTGCAGACTTCAACGTTTTAATCCAGCACTCTATACAGTCCCCTGACCCTGGGGACCCATACCCTCCTCAGTGAGATGGTGGGATACCCCTTCTTATGTCCAGTCCCAACTTACACAATAATCCACACTGGTTCTTACATCAGAAGTCAAATGTCAATGTGTCTGACACAGCAACACAGCAATACCTCCTGGTGTGGGGATCCACATGCAGCACAGCTAATTCATGGACAAGGTAAAAACATAGCCTAGAGTAAAGGGCTTCTGAAGGCCCACAGAGACAGTAGCATAGTACTACCAATGCTTGAGACACAGTTGCTGCAGACAACATACAAAGAATCAAAATTATTTCCCTCGTGGTGTAAGAATTGACGAGTGATTTTGAGGTTTTTCTCATCAGTGATGCAATTTGTGACATATTATTTTTCACATATTATTCCTCAAATTGCCAAATATCATTCTTGGCTGCCTTGTACACCGAAGTTTCACTTTCCTTGGCAAAGGCTAATTGTGCTTGTATCAAGCCTACTGGAGTCAATAAGAGATATCATTTCTTGAGGCCAGCAGAGCATTTCTTGAAATGTAATATCCAAAACTTGCTAGTGTCCCACATGGTGATTCAGCAGCACTGATGTAGATTGAATAAACTAACAAATTGACTGATGTCTGACATTCACATGTTGCCATCCCTTATTCAATGCATTTAGTGCAAAACTTGGCAACCAATAATATGACTTCATGTGCCAATTATGCCCATATACCAATAAATGGGTTTCTAATTTACTTTAATTAGAGGTACCATGCTAATCACCTGAAGCTATTTTAATTTTATTTCTGTCACAGATAAAATCATTTCTATTCCTGTGTCTTATTACCGTGCTAATTCTTCTTTGGCTTCCATTTTCTTTCTATTACATCAACATCAATTAGAAATTAAAAGCACCATGAACATTTCCTCTGCTTTACTCCCCCTGTTGGTAAAATCATACCATAAATTAACAATGCATGTTTATATGGGCATTTAGGCATGAGTTCATATCCATACACATACACGGAGTTTATTGTTATTTTCTTCAAACTTCAAAAGTTGGTTATGTAGTGGTTGTGTTTCAGACAAAGAACTGGTTGTGTTTCAGATAAAGAATACCTCAGAGCTTTTCTTACTGAACCCAAAAAGTTTCAGAAATATGCATTTAAACAAGAGTGCTATGTTAATATTACGATGTCTTTATAAATACACATCAATTAACATATAAAAATACACCACACAATTTAAAATACAGCTGGTTTGCCTCAGGATATTACACTGAGGAAACTTAAAATGTCTTACTTTGCTGGTTCGTGTACATAAAAACAGTAGAAGGAATAAACCTATCCATTGTTAGACTAACCCAACCTAAACTTTTACTATTTGTTCTAAATTTACAGGATCTAAACAGCCTGTAAGTGTTCATATCTGGAATTTCCTTTGAGACTTCATACTCAGAGTCATCACTTCCTTGCTTTCTGATAAAAAAGTTGAACAGTTTCCATGTCCCTGGATGAAGCCACGCTCCCATTAGAATTGAGAGGAAAGTCACCAGAAACTACAAAGAGCTGGAAATAATTTCTGACATTTTGTGGTTTATACCACCCACAAAGATTACCACTTCTGCTTTAGGTATTCCTATTGACTGCTTCATCTGTTTTGTAGTCATAAAAAGAGACTCACAGAGCTTTAAAATCTTGCGGAGATTGAGATGTGGAATAGGAACACCACAAAAATATTTTCAATTGTAAGAATAAAGAAAGACTAAGGAGCAGATTTTCATTCCTAACCAGATTTAAACTGGATAATTCCACTGGGTTCCATGTTGCAACTCCACTTTTTCACTGCTTTGACTCGTATCGTAGTCAGTTACATCTCAGCTGCAAATGGTCCTTCCACCAAAAAATTTGACCACAGAATTCATTCTTTAGATGGTCACCTCAGCTCTCCATAAAACAGCATAAAAGTAAGCACCTCAAAAAGGAATCCAGAGCAGCACACAGAGTAGGAAAATGTTTGCCAGCAGAGACAACAGAGGAACAATGAAATCACAGAAATGTCTTAACTTCCATCCTTTCCCAGGGTTTAGCTGCTTACCATGGATGAGGCAGTGGGAAATTCACTGAGGATTCATGGTCTAGAACATGAGCGTGAAAATGTTTCTTTATGGCCTGCATTGCTGTATCTATTGGCTGATTACTGCAATTCATATCAGATTTTCTTTCTTCTAGCTTCTGAATGTTTTATTTAATATTCACTTCATAAATATGTGTGTGTATGTTTACATACTTCAAACAGATAAAACGTTTAGACCAGGACCTGCATGGTTTTGGGTACTACCAAAGAACTGATGCAGCACAAGAGGAGCTGACACTAGGAAGGGAACCTCCAGTATAGGTTATGGCATGTGGCTGCAGTTATGTGCAGGAGTTGGCAGTGTCATTCATTTCCAGATGAACTAAATAATAACCTGCACTGACATTTCACCACAAAGTATAGAACATGGAATGAAAAGAGTATTCAAGAAACATTTATCTGTTTCATTTAAGATCAAAATCCATTCTGCAATTAGAAGTCTTTCTATCCCTAAACTTTCAACTAGAAGTCTGTTCCATGTCCTCACTCATTTGATTACTAGGCAGGAAACTGGGAATGAGATTTTAAGTTTTTCCATGGTTGTTGTTTCTCAGGAATACTTTTTGAAACTTTCATGGATGGACTAGAGAATTCTACTAAGAATTCCACATAATTTCAGGCAATTCTCCCTTCTCCATAGTTCTCTATCTCAAGTTCTGCGCAGCAAACATAAATCTGCACAATCAGAACACATTTGCTGATTTGGCTGCTGATTTTTTCAGCCACATAATTACAGCCTATTGAACGCCATCTTGTAGTCAGATTGGTGTCCATTTGCCCAGAGATTGTGGAGCTTCCATTCTGGAAAATAACCAGAAGCTGACTGGACATGGGTCTCAACAACCTGCTGCAAGTGTCCAGCTTGAGCAGAGGGGTTGGACTGAATGACCTCCAGCATCTCTCCCAACCTCAACCTTTCTGTGATTCTGTGATATGAGATTGGTGAAGCAGGAATTTGAAGATACTGCATGATGAAAAACAACAAAGAGCACAGTGCAGTTATTAGGTTCAATCATTATTATATGAGAAAGAAAGTGCCAAGACTAGTCAAATTTGCATAGATAAAACCAAAATCCAATCAAATTTTAGATATATATATAATTAGTGGTACTTTTAATACATTTTTAATGTAGAAAACACTTTTACTCTACCCTTGCAATAACAATTTTTGAAAGTCTGCAAAATACACTTGGAACTCACATGGCTGGACAAATGATCAGGAATGTTTTCCAGATCATTTGTTTTAATGATGGGTTTGAAACAACTTAAATGTAATCTCAGACATTTTTCAAAAGCCTGCCGTAATCTCTGAGGCTACTAATGTTTGCATGACATCATTGCCATTACAATCCTGTCTCTTGACTCAGTAACTAAATAAACTGAGGAAAACATGAAAAAGAGTTTTTACTAGCATCCTACTCAGGTGTATAATTTCAAATTCCACTTTGAAATCTGGACATCAGCTCACAGGAAAAGACACTAAAAAACCAACATTCTTTCATGCAAACCTAGCCACCCATAGCATAATCAGGCATTCCTCTTCAAAGAAGTTGTTTTACATCCCTAATTATCCTTGAAACACCAGATGAATGGATTTTTCTTTCTAAAACAGAAGCTTGTGTCAGAATTTAACAGCCTTACATTTCTTCTTTGATTATTCCACACTCAAATGACTGAATATGTTTACTCAGAGTATACTGTGGGGTTTTTTTTACCAAAACTCACATATTCTCATGCAGGTTCTATATTTTAAATTGGCACTTCATTATGAAATAATGTATCACAAAAGACAGAAAATTATCAAAAGAGTAAGCCTTTTATATGAAAGTATTTATATTACTTCTTGCGTTCAGCATTTTCAAAACAAAACACAAGAGTAAAAGGAAATTCTCAATGATTCATCATGAATAGTGTTGTTTCTATCCCCATATGATATTTACAAAATTTCTCCAAATGGCATAAAGTCTGTGTTACAAAAGCCTTGAGAAAGAGCAACCTTTTTAAAATTAGGTGTTAAGTACTGATCACAGAGGCCCAAAGCAACATAATGAAGTCATTTGTACCTGGCAGATCTAGACCCAATTTAAAGTAACTGCAGGTGGATGTATTTCTTCAGTGTACCTACATGTACAGTTTAAATTGCCACCACAGTTTAAAAGATTTTGAAATAAAATGAATCACATTAGTTGCTAAAAGAAAGGGGTATAAAACCAGACAGATCATTAAAACGTTTAGCAATTACCACAGTGGCTGGAGGCATCCTAAATTTTGCTGGGTTTTAGTTTACTTCTGGGTTAACAATTTAAATAAAGAAAATAAACAGCTAATAGTTGCTAATCTTCTTACATGTTTATACCAAAAAATTTACTTCTGAGATGTAGCGAGTTTACTTAAACAAATATTTTTCTTTTAAATACCACCAACATAATTTTTAAGGAACATTAAATTAATGGAAATGCTAAAAAACCCTCCGTTCTGCCCTACCCTGCAAAATATAGTATGATTTTTTATATAAGTTAAGTTTTCTAAAGCCTCTTAATATTTATTAATGACCTTTAGGACATGTATTCTGAAATTTATTAAAGCAAAAGTACAACAATTAAATAAAAACAATTCCAGATGTCTATTAATCTTGCCTAAAATGGTAGAAAACAATGAAATTTATATTTGCATCTTCCATTAACATATATATGAAACAAAATTTAATCTGAGATTAAAATTCAACATATACATGAACTGTAGAATTGTACCTTCCTAATCACAGTAACAGAGAGGTAATTTCATAAAAAATCAGTGCACTAATATTATATTATCACTTGCCCAAAGAATGAAACAGATTCCACTTTGTCAAAAACACTTCTGGAAGCAACTACTGAAAGAAATTCTTGAGATGAACTTTGAAGAAGAGGAGAAGCCAAACGTATTTTCCATACATAATGAAGTACGGTTGTTGGCAGTCAAAAACCACAGAACATGAGATGTCACCACCAGAAAAAAGTATCTTCCCACTCCTTAGTGACACATTACAACTGTCTGTACATGAAAGAGTCCAGGTGACTCATTAGCAGCAGTGTGAGTGTGCCTTTATAGCCTCCACGGGCTGCATTCTGAGAGTCATGGGCTATTGTCACTTGGAATCTAACACACGAAAAAGCACAGATAGGTCCTAAATATGAGTGCTTTCCTGCCTTAAAATGGGAAAGCCCTCTTGTCAAAAAGTGGAAGATGATTTCTTACAGTGCAGGCAGCTAAACACCTCTGTAAGTCTACAGCAGGATCAGCTGCATGACATGAATTTTCCATTCATGATCACCACAGTATGTAAAATCATCTTGAGGAGAAGGTCATCATTCACTTCACTTTTTCCATTCAACAGATGGTTATTCTAAAATTTTTTAAATAGTCTTAATATTTTAAGATTATAATTGTTGACATTAGTAATTACAAGAAGTCTGCCAAGATGCAAACTTTCAATGGCAAAATAGGGCACAACTGTGGGACACATAAATGTAGATGACTCTTGCATAGGTGGAACTTCTCAAAGAGAATTAAATAACCTGGTAATGCTACTCAGGATATCCCAAGAGAGAAAGAGGGAGAATTTTACATATGTTATACAGGTAAGATATTTCAAAAAGTATTGTTTTCTTGAATTTAAATATATATTCCAAGTTACATAATATAATACAGAATATGAAATAACACTCTAGTCCTGTAGTGATCATATTTAATTTTATAAAGAAATTTTTAAGATTATTGAAATCTTGTGCAGTTTCACCTTTAAATCTGTTAAATCTATATTCTAAGTCTTAATGATACTTAAATATGTCTCTTCAATAGTTTCCCGCTCCTGTGCAAAATATTTGATGAGGGTGTACATATTTCTTTACTTGTAATCTTGCACTTTTACTAAGAGTAGGTCATCACATCTGGAATACTCTTCATTTCTCCACCAATGAAAGCAAGCAACAATAAAAGGAAAATGTGAACTGATTTTGCTTTTCACTTTCTATTTTAACGTCATTAAATTAGGAAGTTTAATCTTTCTGGTAGCTGAAATAAACTTGTCAAAAGTGCAATTTTAAGACTCCTCACCACTACAATTTTATAATGCAACAGTAGACTCTACATGTGGTTTCTTACATAATATGAAGACTATTTATAAACAATTATTTAATGTTTCTTGCTGCCATTTGGGAAATAAGGACTATATCTGAAGTTCCCACAAGTGATAAACTTTGCTTTATGTCAGTTCCTCAATAACCCGGTATCTTTTGGACAGCATATCTAATATACCACAATGAAAAGTTGACATGAAATATTTTTCTAAAAATGCAAAATATTTTTTGTAAATCATGTTTTAATTTATTTTCTATTATGTCATTGGCAAGTATGCAGATTTCTATTTATGTTTTTGACTATAATCCTACAAAATAGGAAAGGCCCTAAATATGCACCTTTATAAATATTCCCTCTAGCTAGCAAGTCACACAGAGAATGCACATTTTCAATAATCTAATTTTCAGAGCACTGAATATTTACCAATTTCTTTTAACTTTTCAAAATTGCAAATATGGAGGAATATTCTGCAGGAAAAAATGCAACACCACATTGCAATTTGGAACAAAACCAATTACTAAAATAATATACACTCACAAAACACTCAGAACACTAACCAGAATTAGTTTCCTGGCACTTCTTAGCTCACAAAGGAAAAACAGCAGAGAACCTAGACTAATAGCTTTCTTAAAACATGCTTTTCCTAAGTTCATGATTTGTACAGCCAAATGAGAACTTTAAATGTAGCAAGTCAAGTAACAAGCTCATTTAGTGTTCTGTACCACAAATATATATATAAAAGCATTCACATTAAGTAACTTGGGAGTGGTTAGACTGCATACATTAAACTTAACCCAAGTTTTGAAACAAATGTAAGTCGTATAAGGAGAAGTCTGCTATTTTTATCATCATAGAAACAAAAACAAAGAACTTGAAGGCATGAAATTGAGGGCATGCCTCTACTGTGAGATGGACCATGGTGTGGTTGTCCTTCAGTCAACAGAGTAACAAGGCAGTATCTCCATACGGTTTAGAATAGACCACAGTCTTACTTGTGTGAGCTCACAAGCAATGTAGCCATGTTAGTATGGTGTGACCTTCTGGGGAGTTAGAAAGGCTGACAAGAGGCATTAGCTCATTTACAGTGCTGGAATAAAAGTTCAACTCACCCAGACCACAAACTGGGTTGATAGAACTCCGCTGATGAGCTTAAGTCTGGTGTGACTAAAACAAGGCTGGATCCGTCATGCACACCTACATAAATATCACAGAAGCACAGAATCACGAATGGGTCAGCTTTGGAAGGGACCCATCTGTGGGTCATCTGCTCAAGCAGGGTCATCCTGGAGTGCCTGGCACAGGATTGTATCCAGATGGTTCTTGAACATCTCCAGTGAGGGAGCAATCTGTTCCAATGTATGGTCACCTGCACAGTAAAGAAGTTCCTTCTCATACTCAGATGGAATTTCCTGTGCATCAGTATCTGCCCATTGCCTCTTGTTTTATTGCTTGGCACCACCAAGATGAGGCTGGATCCATCCTTGGCAGCCTTCCTTCAGATACTTATAGACATTGATGAGTTCCCCTCTCAGTCGTCTCTTCCCGAGGCTGAACAGGGCCAGGTCCCTCAGCCTTTCCACGTAAGAGAGATGCTCCAGTCCCTTAATCATCTCTGCAGCCCTCTGCTGGGTATGCCCCAGGAGCTCCATGTTCTTCCTGTACTGAGGAGCCCGGAACAGGACACAGCACCCCAGATGTGGCCTCACCAGGGCTCAGTAGAGAGGCAGGATAGACCTGCTGGCAATGCTGTTCCTAATGCACCCCAGGACACCACAGGCTCAAGGACAGCCTGTTTGCACCAGGACCCCCGGGTTGTTCTCTGCAGAGCTGCTTCCCAGCGGGCTGGCCCCCAGCCTGTGCTGGTGCATGCAGCTACGCCTCTCCAGCTGCAGGACCCTGCACTTGCCCTTGTTTAATTTCTGAAGGTTCTTCTCTGCCCATCTCTCTAACCTGTCAAAGTCCTTCTGAAGGGCTGCACAGCTCTGGGGTATTGGCCACTCCTCCCAAACTTGTGTCGTCAGTGAACCTGCTGAGGAGGCACCTGCCCCTTCATTCAAGTCACTCATGGAAAAGGTAAACAAGACTGGGCCCAGTACTGAACCTTGGGGGACATCAATAGTGACAGGCCTTGAGCTACAGCTTGTGCCACTGATTATGACCCTCTGGGATCTGTCATTCAGCCGGTTCTCAACCCACCTCACTGTCCATTCACCCAGCTCACAATTCCTGAGTTTGCCTACAAGGATATTGTTAGACACAGGGTCAAAAGCCTTGCTGAAATCAAGGGCGACAATATCCACTGCTCTCCACTCATCCATCCAGGTAGCTGTTTAATCACAAAAGACAAACAGGTTGGTCAAGCATGATCTACTTTTAAGGAGTCTATTCTGACTGTTCCTGATCACCTTCTTGCCATCCATGCGGGCAGAGATGGCCTCCAGAATTATACATTTCATCACCTTTTCAGGTATTGAGCTGAAGTTGACTGGCTAGTGTTTTTCTGGGTCCTCCTTCTTCCTGTTTTTGAAGACTGGGGTGACATTTGCTTACTTCCACTCCTCAGGCACCTCTCCTGATCTCCATGACTTCTCAAAGATGCTTGTGAGTGGCCTTGCTATGGTGTCCACCAGCTCTCTCAGTACTTGTGGATGCGTCCTTCCAGGGCCCATGGACTTGAGGATGTTAAGTTTGCCTAGGTGTTCCCTAATCCAGTCCTCCTTGACCAAGGAAGAGACTTACAACATTCCTTTACCCTGAACTCCTGGGTGAGGAGGGAAGGGGCTGGGGCATCTTTCTCTAGTATTGAGGATAAAGGGAGGTCATGTATCAATAATTTTAAAATGGGAGTAGTCTGCACAGACATTCACAATCTGTGCACCCGTGTGCAATCAAGCATCTAAGACTAGCGTTATTCAAAAGGTTTCCCTGTCCCACCATCTGAACCTGAAAGAAAAGATGAAGAGGGCCCCACCTTCCTGGTTATAAACCCAACTTCTCCCTTTGAAAAAGGGCCAAAGAGAAGCAATGCAGCTGTGAATACACATAACAATTTCCTAAGAATTTCCCTCCCACTGTCCCTCCAGTTTTTGAGGAAATAATCTGTTCTGCCAGGTGATTATCACTGCATACTTACCCTCAGGATGGCCCCAGGCCGTATCATTCCTAGCCTAGTCAATTAGACAAATTCAGAGATACTAGAACTAGAAATTCACTTTAGCAGTGGCATAATTTTCTATAAAAGCATGGGCCAATCTTCACACAGTAAGTATGCACGTCACTAGCTTAGACATATTTCCAGAATTTTCTTGAGAGTCCCTTTGGATTGAGCTGACATCTCCTGGAAATTCTCTCCAGCACCTTCACAGCAGATACACACAAAGGTGGCACTACTTTGGAGAGGAACTTAGTTAAAGCCTCAAGAGTAATCATATAAAGAAAAGCAAAAAATATGCAGCAGTTCTTTCTAAAAAGCCTGAATCTATATATTTTTCCAGGAAAGATAGTGGTTGCCAAAAGGTTATTTTTATTAAAAGAAGAAGATACTAGACTATAGACATAAAGATTCACAGCAAGTTGATACCCCTTTCTGTGATATGGTGTCTAGAGGGAGAAAACACCAATTCTCAAAGTTACGATGTTAGAATATGAAAAAATTAAATAATCTTCCACAGAGCACTGAACAGACACTGATACTAAGTGCATCTTCATGCAGTTCACAGGATTCCTCATGCCAAAAAGGGAAGAAATGGGTCTTCTGGGTTTGAAATGCATCTGATTACATTCAGCATTGGAATGCCAGTCCTCTTCACTACCTATTTGCAGTTTCCTTTACATTAATTTTGTGCCAAGTAAACTTGCTTTAACCCTCAGAGTCATATAATATTCCTTGGAAGAGATTAATGAAACTTGCATCAAAGATTCATTCCAATCCATTAAACAAGTCTGGCCTGGTAAGCAGTCCTGAAATCATGACATCTCTATCATGCATGTGAGATAATTTTCTTGAAAACATGCTGCCTTGCTTTCCTCTGTATTTACTAAAGGAAAACAGCTTGAAAAAGCAGAAACAGGAGTGTGTTAGAGCTTCAGATAAAGACAAAAGATAAATCCAATAGGGAACCCTAAACTGGTCCTGGAGAAGAAATATTGGCATCTTCCTATAGGTGGCCCTGTTTGCAGAAGAGATAGCAGTAGAGGAAAAATGGGAAAGGCCAACTATGGTTGAAGCCACAGCTAGCAGCAAAAGCTCCTGGCATCAGCTGTTTCAGGGGAAGCAGAGCTCTGTACCTTTTATTTTTCCCTTTTTATTCCCTTGAATGGTTAACATATAATATACAGAAGCACCGGGGTTTGATCCAAGTTATTAAGAGCTTCCTGAGCAGCCATGCAGAAGGTGAGAATGCTTGGACCAACTAATCCTTGAAATCTAAAACCAAATTCTCTACTAAAAACACCCACATTTTTCTCAGTAACTACATAAGAATCCAAAAATGAACATGAGCTCCTAAAGAAACAAACAGTAGAGAAAATGTCAGTTTTTCCTGATACTTCTGCCTAATTCAGGGTTTGGATACCCAAATGCTTAGCTGTAGGTGTTCATTCTTTAAAGAGTGGAATTGAGCTCCCAAACCAGAAGCACAGGTGAAGCTCAGCCCATTCATTTGGGAGACAACAGGAGGTCAACAGTGAAAATTACAGAATTAAAATGTCAACACAGGCAACATAATCAAGACCCACCAACTAATTTGGAAGATGAATGTGCAGAATATAAATAAAACACTACACCAAAAGAATTTTGCATCTGCTGGATAGTTAAGAAGAGAGGTGATACATTCTCAAAGAGTTTCAAAAAGTAAACAATGGAAAATTAGGAATATGTCCTGTGGTATTGAAGAGGCTATAAAAGCCTGCAGTCTTGTTTGCTGCCAAAGTTTGCAGGTCAGTTTTTAATTTTATCCTTACACATCTAAGCCTGTCAAGTTAATTTGCAGATACAGAAATGTGCATGAAAACTTATGAAAATCAGTTCCACTCACCTGTGTGAAATATTTACACAGAAAATGAATACAAAAATCTTTCTTAGGTTCTGAGAAAAACCCTATTGTATGTGCACCTTTCCACAAGAAGCTATTAGTGTATTTGGGTTCCCCATTTATTATGTTATATAGCATCCTGACTGTGGCTCCAGGTATTACTCCAGTAGGCTTTGCTACTATTTGTTATCATTTCATGACAGCCTCCAGACACGACACTGCTCCAAATAAAACAGATGTCTGTTTCTACTAATGTCAGTCAGACCAAGGTCCATCATTATGATCCTGTACTTTGAGCCCACAAAACACAAAAACACACTTGCTTATATTTTAAAATCACTGTCAAATTAAGTACAACTACAGTGACTAACCTTTAAACGAAGTGCTGTATTTAGAAATAGATCCTGTCTCCAAATATCAAGATTTTTCACTATACATACTGTGTAATGTCCTAGTTAGGCCAATCAAACCCCAAGTTCTTGGCCTGAAAAGCAGACTCCACAGCCAAATAAAATAGCACTGGGGATCTGTTACAAACTTTTCATGAAAAATTGTCAAACCCAGAGCATTCAGTCCTGTGACTATATTTTATATCATAAAGGACTGAAATTCTTTTTATAATTAATTAAGCTATTTTCCAGTTTTTCTCTAAATTTTAACAAGTATTTGAAAAGGGCTCTGGTATAAATTAATAATACGCAATATCTTTTAAAAATAAAATACTTAGTAAAACAATTTCCTTCCCAGAACACTGGAATTTAAAAAAATATTTTTATAAGTATAAGCCTGGAAAACTGCATCCACTCACAAAAGTATGTGTGACACTACAATTACTATTAGTCCATCCTTATGTGCAGTGATCAAAAAAATCCTCTACATGCAAACAACATAAGAATCCAGTGCTGCATAACACAAATTTTCTCCCATACATTTATCAGAGCAAATTCTTTTCCTGTTTTGTGGGTTTTTTTTTTAATATCGTTATTGTTTTCAAGTTAATATTTAATGTTTAATCAATTATTATTTCTTATTCTTGGTGAAATGAATTACATTTCTAATGTCATTGTCTTGCAAATACAAGGCATATCTCTTTTTTATACACCTCATATTTACTGATGTTTTTAGTATTTTTTCATTACCCTTTCTTGTTTTAAGAATTTTTCATCTTATCAAAATAAATGTTCATTCTACCCTTTCCTGCAACTTCAAAGCTTTGCACTAGAATTTTGTGTGAATACACTTTTTTTTTTTTTTTGGTTTTGGGTTTTTTTGGGGGGGTTAGGTTTTTTTGGTTTTGTTTTTTATTTTTGTTTTGTTTTGTTTTGGGGTTTTTTGTTTGTTGTTTGTTTGTTTTACTTTCCTTCTGGATTCCGTCCTACTTCTATTTCTTCTTTGTTATGTTTGGTGAGCTTAATTGTATATAGTTTTACATAATGGTTTAGTTCTCTGGTGGGATAAATTGCTATTACTTCTTTTGAAGATTAGCTTTTACTCAAATCATTGTCAAATATATTCCAAAAGAACAAGCTTGTGATCTTAGTATTTCTTTCCCTGTAGTTTTGCCTGAGTAAGATTTCTCCTTTAGGTCATAGATCAAAAACAGGGACAAATGTTATTACATTTTTACCTAGTAGATGTCTTTCCTTCAGAAACAAAAGAATTTTCAAATGGAAACAAATAATTTTTTCTCCTCTTTTTTTCAAGTGCTGGTACAAAGTCAAGACCATTAAACTGTCAAAGTTTGACAGGCATGCCCAGTGCTAATGTGTCACCTTCCAAAGGAATCTCTTGAATAAACATAAGCAACCAGAATAATAACATGTTCCATATATTAACATAGGGGAGGATGGTGCAATTAGCCTTCTGAGAATCTACTATTGCATATGGGAGAACATAAAGTATAACTATTTTGGCATGTAGATATCTAAACACTAATGGCATAAGATCACACTAGTAAGAATTGTATCCATAAAGCAAATCCTTTGCCTTGGTTCTTATTTCATCTGAGAAAGTCAGAACTTAAAGGAGTTGTAAGACTGATGGGTCACTTTGAAACAGCATATCCTTGGGCTGCCATGATTCCTATAAAATTTAGTCCATAAGGAATATTATATTGCCCTACACAGCTAATAAAGTTGTTTTGAGAGACTCAGACTGATGTATGTTAAAATTGAAAGAAAAGCATTCTAAAGACTTTTTAAAAAGACAACTCTACTCCATCCTCATCCCCAAAAGCATGAGTTTCAGAGCACTTTGCATGAAGATATGTTTACCCAAAAAGATTAAATAAAAAACATTTGTAAAGATCTATCTGCATTTTTCATGAAAGGTTACCTTTTACACATTTATGAGTACAGATCTCCAAGACAAGCTCTACTGAAGATAAAATATAAGTTACCACGAATTGCAATTGAAGTACTCAACAAACCCTTGCCCTAATGACAGACTAGGTTTGTTTATTATGTATGTGGATGAAGGAGTGACCTGGCTAAGTGTGCTGCTTAACCTGAGCAGATGAAATGAAAAGGTTTACCTATAGGAATGGTCAGCAAGCATTTCAATAAAAAACCTCAGAATCTTCTTTCTCTGCTTTTGGTGAGGTTACTACCTTGGCTAAATAATGCTTGTTTTCTAGCCTCGTGTTTGTAATCCCTACAGTTTCTTTCCTAATCATCAGTATTCTTTCACAGTATTTTCTATTTTTGTTTTCCTTTTCCCCTACTGCAGTGCTTCCTTGTCAGTTGAGATATTCCTCATCTGTTCTCCTTCCCTTGCCTCAGAGGCCCACTCTCACACATTAACTTATTTCCTTTATTCTCTCCATTACTTATTAACCTATCAATATTATCTGACTCTTCCTCCTTCCAATGTAAACACTCCTTAGTTTCTGTGACCTTAAAAGGCCTGCTGTTGTCCACATTGGTTTCTCCAGTTATAGATCATCTCTCATTTACTTAATAAAGCATGCACTGTTTGCAGTCAGATTTGGTGAGGGATTTTTGCAGTCCTCTTGTCTAACATACCTTTTGCCCTCGAGTTTCACTGAAATTATTCCTGATATTCTTTCCAATGATCTGTTCCTAGACATAACTGACAATAAATGTGCCATCTGTACTTGCTTCCATCTATCAAGCTGCCTTCAATATAGTTGATAATGCTTTTCCTGGATTTTAGATCTCTCTTGGATTCCATGTTTCTTCTCTGTCCTGATTATCTTTTATCAGTTTCTCAGAAGAGCATTCTTATATTCCAGTCAGTTCCCAACAACATTTCACAGAAGTCTGTCCTTATTTTTCTCTTTCCCCCACTTACATATTAACTTTAGATAATGTCAAGCCACTATTTCTCTAAGCATGACTCACAGTTAAACCTCTCTTCCAGACCAATCCCCATGCCAGTCTAATGATTCAACATTATTTCAACTCCAAGATTAGAAGAACGATCCTTATTTCTCTTTCATTGCAATTTTTGCTCAACCGTTCTCCATCATTGTAGACGGTAACTTGTCACTGGGACAGGTAAATTGGAGATTATCTTCAATTTCCTTCTACATAGTAACCTCTAGGTTATCTGCTAGTCCTACAAATTTTTTTCTCAAAAAAAAAAACAAAAAAAAAAAAAAAAAAAAAAAAAAAA
>WEKY01045209.1:0-52291 GCA_013390045.1 Picathartes gymnocephalus | reverse complement strand
TAGTTCTAGAGAAGAAAAAGTACTGAACAATATTTCTTTCTGCCATAAGTATGTAAAATGCAACTTAAATGTTAATCAGTTTACAGTGTAGTAGAATATTAGGGTCAGGAAAGATACTAAAAATGTCTTCCGGCCTATAAAAAGAGCGGGGACAGAACAGATTGTATCCTGTTCTTTTTTCCAGGTGAAGAACTATTAATAAATGACCACAATGTAACACAATAGATGTGTGGGGAAGAAATTATGAACTCTGTCGGAATGCTCATTACAAAGAATTGAATTTGAGCATAAAAACCTACTTGCAAAGAGAAGAAGTCTCTCTGCTTCTGCTTCTTCTTGTGACCCTTTTCCATGTTCCTCATCAAAACAGCAGTTCAGAGCTTGACTGGCTTGATAAATCACTGTCTGTTGCATGTTGATCTCATTGTTCAGTTCCTAGAGTAAACCAGTAGTAAAAATAACTAACAAGATTGATTTAGTGTTGTGTTCAACCAAGGAAATGTCTCAAAATGAGCATTTTTAGGGGGCAATACTTCAGAAGAAAATCAGATCCTTTAGATAGCAAGCTACAAAAACCTTGCAGCTTACCACTACTTCAGCAAAAGAACATTGGAGCACAACTTTTTTTTGATCTCAGAGGTATGGCTGGGAGTGAAAGACTCCAGTATTTTATGTTCCACATGCAGTCTAGTCTTCCCTTCACCAGGAGAAGCAGCACTAACCAGAAATTCAGCAATATAGATGAACAAAGCACTAGTAAAGATCAGAGTATTACCTACTGAAAGTATGTAGTTACAAATTCTGCCTAATACAAAGGCAGTGGTAAGACACAGATTCTGTCTCCCTCTCAAGGTAATGGCTTATTCTCTACAGACTTAATCTATAAGATGATCCTTTTAAGAGAAGCATTATCTGTTCAAATTATGCGTCATCATTCCCTACCATTAGATATTTATGCTAAACAACCTAATTTTGCAGTTTTAAGCAGTATATTAATGTTCTGGACATTCACAGGGCAATTAAACTTGGAAACATGGAAACAGTAGATTAGAAAAAGGATTTTGAGAAGCATATTAGGTACCTGCATTTTCTTTTTAATATTGACTTGATCAGACGGGCCATTTCTTCTCATTTCTAGTTTGGAAGCAACATCTTCTTTGCGAACAATGATTTGCTTTATTGAAGGACGATCAGTTTCCTTAAATCTTTGGGATCTGTACGCATCAACACTTTTAAAAAAAAGGAGACCCCCACAAAACATTTCACAGGTGTGCCAAGCTTTTTTTTAACATATACATAGATATGTATTCTATATTGATGTTTTCCAACTTGCCTAAATAGCTTTAAAGAAAGCATTCTATCAGCTGATTTTAAGTTTAAGCAACATAAAAGACCACACAATCTTTGATAAAGGCTGAGATCTTGCAAAAAAAAGCTTAATTTGTTGTTTGAGCACTATGCATCATTAGAAGAGTTAAAAAACCAGTGCCTTAACTTGTACACTTACAGAATCAGGGGTAGAGCGTTGTGTTTATTACCTGTAAGGAAGGTTGCGATCTTCCGACATAGAGCCAATACTGTCTCCAGATTCTGCCCTGGGAACTCTAGTCCTTTGGAACTTCTCAGACTTCAGACTTACATCACTGATACTGCTACCTTCCCCAGTTGACTTAGAAGGTGAACCAAAGGCCTGAGGAAAAGAAGACATTATATTATAGATATCTGCCCACATAATAATCCATTTTCTCTCTCCTTTACTTGTTTCACATACAAACAGTAAATTTGCTCATTTGCTTAACACTATTTAACAGATCATATTTTACAGATATGGACATAGAACAAGTTTATTTATCTTAAGGACACTAAGATTATTGAAGTCAATGAGATGCCACCTTTAGTTTGCAAATCGGTACAGTTACATAATTATTTCTCTTCAGATTTTTCAGCAGCCGCCACTCTATTGAACGCATGTATCCCACTGCAAGTCCAATACTAGTTACAGGTTTGATTTAGCAGAAGACCACTTGTTTAGCAGAACATCCAATATGCTACGCTATTTCCAGATGAAAATAACTTTCCCCCACTAGGTTTTCATTAGCAAATATCATTTGTAACTTCTCTATTTGCCTAGATATCCCAATACTACAAAATATCACAACTTACAAGCCACTTCTACATCTCTGCATGATAAACAAGCCCTTCCCCACCCTCCTAAGAATTCTCACCTCTGAACCAACAGATTCCACTAGAGGGGTTAACAGAGACATTGATGAAATGTTCAGTGACTCCTCCTGCTCATCCTCATCACTTTCACCTTCCAGGCTCATGCTCATTTCTTTCTTCAGCTTTTCTATGTCTGGACCATCCTCTTGAAGAATTTCAAAAATCTCACTTATCACTTTTGAGCTATTCATCTCATCATCCACATGCATTTCGCCTTTGCATACTTCATCTGAAGGGTCACATTTTAATATATATTAGTAGCATCAAGAATCTCATTAAACAAACAGAAAAGCAAACTCATTTTGCTTTTCAAGCAAGCTTGATTAAAAAGCACTTCTTATAGTCGGACATATAGAATCTAAAAGTACACTTCTATGGCTATTTTAATATACTATTTTTGCATATACTGCATAAGCAATACAGAAAGGGAATGTGTAAAATGTGCATCTTTTCATATTTCAACCTTTTAATTCAAATACATCTGAAACTTAACTGCAAGTCCAACAGTGGAGCAGTCATTTCTGTCCTTTCCCAATGAACTTTTAATACCAGCTTTTTAATATTCCTTGAAGACTTAAATGTCAAGAAAGAAGAGTTATGTATGATAAAACAAGTTTCCTGATTTGTTTTATATAAACCATATTACAAAACACATGGTGGTGAGCAAATGGATGGTGAATTAATTGTTCAGACTTGGAGTATATTAACACTGCCCTAGACAAGTGGCAACAGAGAACTAAGTCATTAATATATATCTACTCCATACAAACCTTTTGGTTTCTCATCAAGTTGCTCAAGTTTTAAGACAGACATGGCTTTTACAGGGCTCTTTGACTCAGCAATCTTCAGAGGACTGGGTTTATCAGCCTCTTCACACTTAGAAGTATCTAAGGGGTTTAGAAAGAAAAGAAGTAGTATGTCTAGCTTTTATCTTTAATTACTGAATTTTAGAAGTCTTACTAACCAAAAGACCACTAGATTAAATATTCCAGTTAGTCACACATCAAAAAAAAAACCCCATTAGAATTCCCTCCACAACCTGTATATCTAGATTTCTATCTTATAATCAGAAAACTGTTATCACAAGAAACAATGCTGAAACCATAGCAGACTGTAAACACTCAAGAGCAAAAAGGGATTTAAAAAGACAAACAAAAAAATCCACAACACAGAAACCACTGCACGCAAACCCAATTTTTCTGGAAGGATATTTGATAGATTGTACAAGTAAACAGGCTACCAAGAGTGTCAACTAAGTTCACACTTTTTTCACAGAGAGCTGAAGATTCTTCCACTCAGCACCAGAAAGGATGTCAGGAGCACCTCAAAATTCTGTTCATGCACCCTACCATAAGAATTAATATCATAAAGGGATCCTGACAAGGGAACAGTTCCCTCCCACTAGATTCTTGTGGAAATTTGGACACTTGGGTACTGGGATAGACTAAATTGCTAACTGACAATTCTCATTCACTTCCCTGCACTTAACCTCCATTAAACTTTGAAACATAGGTGTATACCCATTGAAAAACAACAAAAAGACAGTCTTGTCTTGCAATCCTTCCAAGTGGTACAGGAGTGCAAAATACTACTATCAAACGAGAAGATTTCAGTAAGATAATCAGTAACCAAAGGAGAGGTCCAGTTCCACATGTCAGTGTTACTGGCCTCTCTCTGCTCATGAATATCACGTGCAGTGCTCCTGTCCACCACTAGCTACAGGCAAACTATGACAGTTCTCACCTGAAGACTCCACGCTGGGAGACTTTGCTGGCCTGTCACCTGCTGATCTGTCTTCTGATGATCCAAGAACAGAGGCATCTGAACTAGGAGGATGTTTTGGACTAGCCTGAGATTGGCTTTCCTGGCAAGAATAAAAACAGAATGCATTCAGGAGGTAATGTTCAAAGTGACTGAAAAGAACTACCAGAAAAAAAACCACATTTTAACACCTGCTAGGAAAAAGAGGTTGCCTATCCAGTACTGTATTTATTTAAGATATTTAGCTGCAGTAGTTAATATTAAATGTTTGCATGAGGAGCTCATTTGCTTTTGCAGTTAAAGAACATAGAACCTCCCCACACTTAACATCAAACAGTAAATAAATCAATTGGCTCAAAGCCATATCACTTGTCTTAGTTGATTCTACAAGAGGTAAAAAAAAAAAAATCTAATAATTTGTTAATAATCATACAAGTTACTTGACAAGTGGTCTTGAACAGCCCAGCCATTCCTGAAGCATAGGCTTTCATCTCTTTTTCCATTTGCATACCTATCCCTGTGTTCAGAACATGTTAAAGCAATTCAAAATATTCTGATTGATGAGGTAGCACATTACCATTTTAGCTTCTGGAAGCTTCCTCTTTGAGCCGTCACTTTTCTCTGCACTCCACAGATTGCCCCGATCAAAGCGGCCACGAAGGCATGCAAGTTCTCGTTCACGTTCCTAAACAAATGAAGGAAAATGGGAGAAAAGCTGACAGCTTTAAGATATCACAACACTTCAGATTTGTCAGGTAGGGGCAGAACAGTAATAACCTTCCCCAAGCTTATAAGATAGCTATGAATGTAACAAGTCATACCTGTTTAAGTTGAAGTGCTAAACTGGCAGTAGAGGAATTTTCATTTTGTTTGAGAAGCCTTTCCTGGATTGTCCTTGTATTTGGGGTAACAGTGGGTGTCCTGCACCCTGGAGTATTCGTATTAGGGCTGCGTGTGCTACGGTCTTGACAGCGCTCCCCAAAGCGTTCCAGGAATGGCTTAATTCCTGATCCCCCTACAAGAACAATTGTTTTGCCTTAAAAGAAACTCTCAAAAATAAGAAATCACAGCAATTTTGTATCCTGATGAAGGTTCCCAGTGAAGCAATTAAGCTGTCTCCTTTACAACTCTTACTCCATTATACTTCATACAAACTGACCCTGAAGCGCTAATCGTAAGTGATGTTAAAAATACAGTAAATCTGAGCAAGTAGATGTCTCTTACTACAGTCCACATGTAATACACCAGTTACTTAAACTGATTTGCCTTTTCCAAATTCCCTCCATAACAAGCCCCACTTCTATCTTTCACAAAAATAAGCATTCTAGTATATGAGGAGGATATGTTTGGCATCCACCCTGCTTGATTAAGCTTATCTTTTATTGCCAGTATATCTAAAACTTGCTTTTCTGGCCATTATTTTGAAGAGTTCAAGATATTAGTCCAGGTTTCTGAAATAATAAGCAGTTGAATTTAAAACTGGGGATTTTCACTTGTTTTGATATCAATGCTATCACTGAAAATAAAGACATGCAAAGTTAGAGCACCTATGTGGCACTAAGCTTTGATTTCTTCTAAATGTGCAGCCTCTTAACATTAAATTGAATGGATACATATAGTATCCAACAATTTGAAATAAACTTTGAATAATCTCAATCAACATTCTAGGCTGCTTCTGCTCTTAAGAGTTACTAAAACCACGTCCAAGAAAATGTGCCCTGCAAAATACAGAAGTTGTACAACTTACAATAATTATCACAGAACTCATTAGCATTTTACTCAAGTTATACCTGGAAATAGGTATTATCTGGTATAGTACCTTGAATTCCTAACTAGTACATAGTTTTCAACACATAGGACTCATTTGAATGAATATTTACTGAACCTGAAAAACAGCCTACCTGGTGTTGTGGGTTTACCCTTAGGTTCAAGTTGCACATGTGTTCCTTTGACCGGCTCTGCTTTGGACTGAACTGGTCGACGCAAAGCTGACTTTGCTGTTTGCTGTTTGTCTTCAGTTTTCCAAGGACTGCAGGGATTCTCTGTTGGCTGTTGCTGTACTTCAGATTCTTCAGAACAGGGAGCAGCAACTCTTGAGGACTGTGTTAAAATATTGTTTGGATCCTTAACAAGGGAAAAAGGAAAAAACAAAAAAAAAAACCAAGAAAGATGACAGTTACATTCTTAATCTCTCAAGAACGAAAGCACTCTGCATAGCATACTATCACCTAATACACCTATTTCTTCAACAAAAGAAAAAGCCAAGTGTTAAACTTTTAATAGATTTTTTTTTTTTCTCCCAGTATTTCAAATTGTTTCAGCATTTGATTCCAGGTGCTCTTGCCAGCTATTTCAGGTATTTTCCCACTTTTCCCTTTAACAAGAAGGCACATGGCAGATATAGTCATTGCAAAAATGGCATAAATTGAACAATAGATATCTGGTACTACTAATGTCATCATTCTGACTGAGTCTTCGTACAGCAATATTATTTACAGTTTCAGTCAATCAACTACACAAAGATACAGAGTGAAACCCAGTATCTCTGTACCAAGCCCCCCTCTTATAATGGTCAAGAGCAGCAATCAAGTATATTGACATCACCTTTGACAAAATGCATAAGTACTCTCATCTTTAAGTCTCATTAAAAGAAATTCTAAGCTATTTCAGATCTGCTATTAAAAAAGGGCACGTGGGGTTGCAATAAAGCAGAAGATGTAAATAGACTAAGATTGCTCACACCAAATCTTTAAATTCAGATTAAACAGTTATGTGCTAACATTTGTCTGCCCCAATACAATACTCAAATCAATTTTTAATCAGCAACTAAATCAGACACTCACCGCTCTCTTTGAGTTAGCTGGTTTATTAATAGAAGCCTCAACAAGCCTTTGAGAACAGGATGCAGCTTCCTGCTTTACACTGCTACTATTGATTCTAGCAGATGCTCCACTTGTAGTGGACAATTTGGATAAACAAGTAGTGCCAGGCTGTTCTTGTGCATTGTTTTGCTTTGCAGATGGATGACTTAGGTCATCTTCCCAGGAACCAATTGTAGCAGCAAGGTTAGCTAAACGGCCTCTTCTCCCAATAGGGGTTCCACTTGCTAGGGCATTAGATGTCTGCTTAGGTGGAGAAACAGACAGATCTTTTGACTGGAGAGGAGACAGAGGAACACATTCAGAGGGATCTGGAAAAAAAGAAGACACATTTATTTTGCAAATAAAATATATTGAGATACAATTGTATCTTTTTCATTATAGTATATATTGAGTTTATCAACAATTAGATGTTCCTGCCATGAACAGAATCAAACTACTAGCCCTGGAGGCATTGAGACTAAGTAAATTAAACTTTTTTAATCAAGCAGTTTACTAGTTTTATCTCACTGTTGTGAGGAACAAGGCATCAGACAAGTAGAGGAAAAAAAAAGCTTAAAATTAAGCCATAGACAACAGCTTCAATATTTTAGGCCTGCCCTAGTGTTAGAATTTTTTATGAAAACATTAACCTTCAGACACACAAAATTATCTTATTCTAGCTAACAATCATCAATGCAAACACAGAGACACCAATGGTGTTTAGCAAGTTAAACATACCCTCACTATCCCAGCAGCGCCGCTGTTCTGCCAACTTCTGCATACGTGTTTTGACTGAAAGGGCTGCAGGATTTTCTGACTTGGTGCTTGGTTTTACTGTCTCAAGAGGCTGAACCAATGAAGCTCTGTTAGAAGCAGTTTCGTGTGATTCTGAAGTCATCTGAGGAGAATCATGGCTTGTGGAACTCGAAGGAACTGGCTGTACATTCTCCAAACTAGAAGTTTGAGTCTCTATATTAGGGCAGAGCTTCTTTGATGGTGATGGCTTTGTATCTGGTTTTACTGGATAGGTCGGAGTATTCAAGCAAATTAGTATTCAAACAACCAAAAATATTTTCCAACAACACAAAATTCTAGTGCAAATAAAGTTATGATTTATGCTTCCCAAAAAAATGCCCTTCCCCCTACCAAGTACATGGCACTCTCTTTGGCATAGCACTATTATTTCTAAATAGCTTAGTAATGACCTGGACATCTTCTCCCAGGTCAAGTTAAACATCAGCTAGTCCTAGTGGCCAGGTAACTGCATCCACCACTGTTTAGTTTAAGATAAATGCCCAGTGTTTTCACTTTCCCTTTGGAAAAAAAGACGGGACTTGTATCAAAACAATCTTTATTAAACGTATTCCAAAATACCTTTGTCACCGGGAAGTGGTGCCTGGTTCCCAGTTTCTGCCAAAGGCTCTCTCGCCCTCTTGGTCTGCATTGTGGGTCTCGCCCCCATCTTGGGCCGCTCTGCCATTTTCCTCTGCAGGTTCTCTCGCCTGGCACGGGTTCTTTCCAGGAGTTTCTGAGTGATCAACAAAGCATATGTTACCAGACATTGCAGTGTGTTAACTAGTAACAACTCAGGGTAAAAGATGTTGAAATTCCATTTAGCATATACACTAAGATGCACAGCACCTGGAGCTAGTCAGTAGGTTCCAAACTTCAGTCATTAAATCAACTATTCTTTCCAATTAGCTTGGCTGTGAAAGAAAATCAGGCTAAAGAGACACAAGCAATGGCAAAATTACAGAAGAGGAGCTCCTATAGACCACAAAGTCATCAGAAATGTTTGAAAGTAATTTTTTAAATTTTTTTTTTTTAATCCAGAATCACCACATGACAGTCTTGATCTGTCAGCTCTTGCTAGCAGGGTTTTCTGACACATTTCAAAAGCATCTGGTCAAGTCACCTGACTGGCACTAACCCTCTAACGAAATAAATAACATTGAAGTGATTGTCAAGAGGTTGTAAAAAAGTTCAAAAAATAAAAGTGTGGCTTTCAATATTAAAAAAAAATTTGCTATTACACCTTCTAAATCAAAATTTATTTGCCTCAAGCTTAAATTTTAACAGCATTTTAAGAATAGACTGATATTATAACTAGCTGTTGTCATGGTAAATAGATTATTTATTAAGATATCTCTCTACAGAAAAACATATAAAGAGATACCAATTAAGCTACATAACATTCTTTTTCATTCCCTACCCACTGGAAACTTGAGTACTCTGATTATATTCCATACTAAATAGCTGTTTTAGGAAATGTTCCACATCAGTACAAAGTGACTCCTTACAGTACTCAAGTTTAAAATAGGTTGTGATTTGTTTGTTTTAAATATAGCATTTTTAAGTCATTATCACTCAGTTTGATCACATCTAAAGGATACTTAATGACTCTTTTGATCTAGGGTTTTAAGGTTGAGACAAGAAATTGTGCAATTGAACTAATGGCCTTTAAAGGGAAGCATATAAACTGCACTTGTTTGGTGGCACATAAATTATTGTGAGAACTGTGCCAGCCATTATCTGTCCTGCTGCACAGCAATTAAATACACATTTCACATTTTTAACTGTCTAAGGCTGAAGTCTTAAACAATGTTCCATTGTAGGGCAACACAGGACAAATAGAATGTCAAACTCAACAGTTTTTTTGTGAAAACAAATCTCAGCTTTCTTTGCTAACTTTCACAGAAGAGGAGGAATTTGGAAAAAGAAAACAGCCCAAAACCAAAATGCATGAAATGCTATCACTGCGTTCAATGCAGGTTCCATGCTAGTTGTGTCCACAAGTCAGCTTGTCTTATTTCTAAAATGCAGAGCTACAACATGCACGTAATATCCACATGAAAAAAATCCTAAAGGCAATTTAAATTAACAGTTCTTCTTGCAAAAAGTTGAATATATCTTACAACAGTATTCCTACAGTTCTATTCAAATACAGTCACATTCCTTTCTGTTTTGTTAGTTGAGCAAAATAGAGTTTCAGTTGTTACAAATGAGATGTCACTTCCCAAGAATGCACGCTCTGTTGTTGCTCCAGTTCCTATTGGCTTCTTGCATCTCAAATTTTCCATTCAACTGCCGTAATTCCAACGGTGCTGTTACACATGATGAGTAATCCACACTCCACAACTTGAGGCTTACTTTCCAAGTTCATCAACAGGGTATTTTCTACAAGTACATTATCCAACTGTTCTGATGACAAAGTTTCAGAGTGTCATAGAAGTCTAAAATACTAGAATATCTCAAGCTGGACCCACTAGAAGTCCAGCTCTTGGCCCTGCACATAACACCCCCAAGAATCACACGATGTGCCTGAGATCATTACCTATTTTACTACATCAAGGAATCTGAGGACTAAGTCAAAGATCACTGTGTTACAAAAGCACTTTCTGAAAATCAGAAAAAGACGTTTCCACTTCAAACGTTAATGGACAGGCTGTTTTTCAAAAGTATGTTTTAAAGTACATATTCGAGAAGGTACTCAGGCCCATATATGATTACAAGAAATTTCTTCTAACAACCCTGCTTTACTAGCAGAACAGACCAAAGGGAGCAATTGAAGGAATAGTTAACTTCAAACCTCACACTGGCAAATTTTCCATAAACAACTGCATCACTTATTTCTCTTTACTTATCCTCCATGCTAGGAAACCATCTCTGCCTCTATGAATGATAAAAAGTAGTTCATGTACAAAATAACCTAGACTATTTCTAACCTTCTGCAGTAATAAAAGGTGCGTTACAAAATCAGCTATAAACAAAGTCGCAAACAGCATGTTCATCGTGATCCTGAAAAAGTACCCGCTGCACACTCCTCTGTGCGATCTGTATTAATAATTTGGTTGAGATTCAGAAGGTTATCAGCTTTTTTTTTGCAAGATTAACCAAAATAAACATTATTTCAGAACTGATTTGAAAGTATTCCACGGAATGTTACATCGATTTATTTGAGCTTAAATTCACTGATACACAGACAAAATTTGCTACTGCAGCATCTTTTTGTTATGGCAGATCAGCAGACACTGAATTAACAGTATGCTTCATCCATTTAAGGCTCGAATTATTATGTTTAACATAATCAACACTTACAATGCCTCATCAGGTCACTGCAAGTAACAGAGTATAGTAATTTGTAGACAAAGATTATTTGAAAACAGTTAAACTAAAGGAAGGTTATATTAAAAGAAAAAAAATAGCAATACAAACCACAGAACATAAAAATAGGTGGTCAAAGGCTTTCTTTTCACAGAACTTTGGGGGAAGTTACTAAACTTCAATACTAGGACACTAATATTGGTCAGAACTTTACACAACAGTGGCATGTCCTCCACAGCAGAAATATTCTTGATAAGGTGAGTTTTTATGCACTCTGCAATACTGGCTAACACTGGAATGAAATTTACTCTGGGGAGCGGCCTCACAGTTGGTCATTTTCAAAGCATTTCAAAGTCAGCTATGTACAAGAAGGGTGTGTACGGGTTGGAATATCTCCCAGCATGCAAAACCATTTCAAACTTGATTCAGTAGTCCAGACTTGAAGCTTATTTCAGACGAGCTGGATCATGTCACTCGCTACCAATTAAGGAAGGAGGTTTTAGATGTTTACATTTAGCAAGACTTTACATGGGGGTAGGGTAGAACTGCCTTGGCATACACATTTAGTAAATCTGTTCAGATCAACACCTCATGTTCATTTTCTTAAAATCAGATCTGCACAGTCACTTTTTTTGGACACTCAAATTATCTAAAGCATATCAGTTTGATAAATAGATGGTCTACAAGGAGAGAAGAGAGTATTTCATCAATGTATCTGACCTGAGTTTTTTTTTTAAGTAGTTCAGGTTTTATTTATGCAGGCTGTGGACTGAAAGCCCTTTCTACTATGACATTTCTCAAAGCAGTGACAAGACAGCTTTAAACCTTCACACCTCTGACATGAAATCAGAGTACAGCATAGCATCTTCAAGAAACCTTCAACCTTCATACAGATTCACGGTGGTCAATTTCTCATTTTACTACAGTTTTGCCTCTGTAAAACTTCAGCACACACACAGCCAACTCACGCTAGCAAATGACGGCTTTTTTATTAAAAAAAAGGAACTATGCCTAACAACGAAAATGATCACCCGCAGGCGGCAATAGTGCTAAATAGGACGCATTTTTTATCAGATGGCCTCCGCTTTGGGCAGACTTATGATCCGACCTTTAGGCATGGCAGGCACAAATGTGTCAACAGCGCTCCCATCTGATCCCACGGTCCCCTATGTCCCCGCTGGGAACCTTATCGGCCAGACGAGCATGAAAGGCGAACGCCCGGCTAGGGAAAGGGCCCCTCCTCCGCAAACCCTTGCGGGAATCACCCAGGCTCTGTCCTCTCCCGGCAGGATCTAACAGAGCCTGGGAGGCTCCAGGCACCGGCAGGAGTAAGGCGGGGCGGGGCAGCGAGAGTGTCCCCGCTGCAGGGAAAGAAGGCCGCAGATGGGGACGAGGGTGGCTGACAGGGCTCAGCCAGGAACAACCATCCCGCCCCGAGAGCGCGGCGCAAGGAGCAGCTCCGCTCCCTTCCCTCCGGACCCCAATCGGCCCCTTCCCTGCCCTGTGTCCCCGCGGCCCCCGACAGTGACAACCGGCCGCCTCCCCAGCTGACGACGCGGGGGCTGCGCCAGGCCGTGCCCTCACCTCGGTGAAGGGGTCCATAGCCGTGCCTCCAGCAGCCAGAGCCACCCGCGAGCGACCGAACCTCCGCCCCAACCGCTACCGGGATTTGAATTTCAGCGCCCGCCGCGCGCAGGCACGACGGGAAGAGGGGGCGGTGCGCGCACGCGGGCGCTGATTGACAGGGGCGCCGCCCAATCCGGCGGCAGGCGGCCGCGCGCGCGCCCCGGGAGGAGCTGAGGGTCCGGCGGCGCCCCGGGAGGGCGGCCCCGCGTTCGCGGCTCTGCAGTCGCGGCTGCATTGGTATGCTGCACCACCGGGTACTGCGTCTGAGCCTGCCTGCCGCCCAGGGCTTCCTTGTGTTGCGTGCCCGGAGTCCGTCCAGCCACGGCTGCCCTGTCACTGAATTCGTTTGGAAAAGACCTTCGAGATCCTCGAGTCCAACCTACGAGCGAACACCACCTTGTCGACCAGGCCGTGGCACTGAGTGACACTTCCAGTCTTTCTTACGCGCCTCCAGGGATGGTGATTCCTCACCTCCCCGGGCAGCACAGTCCAATGGCTAATCACTCCTTCTGTGAAGAAATTCCAGCTAATACCCAACCTGAACCTCCCTTGGCACAGCTTAAAGACTGTCGTCTCATCCTTACCTTCCCTCTCCTCCTCACTGACAGCCCCTCTTCAAAAGAAGAGGCTTTTACCTCCTTTACAGGCAAGTAGAGCAATAGTGTCTGGTTGATCACACATCTTGCTGCATCAGCTCAGTAGGAGTGTGCCCTGAGCCTGGAAGATTAATTTTTCACCTGAATTTGACATGGAAATGTCAGTGGAAAACACTTTTTTTGTGTGATGCAGTAAATGGAGAGGATACTTAACCAGTGCAGCTGTGAAACTTGCGGGTCCTTCTCATGGTTCATGAGTTTCTCTTCGTGCTACAGCCTGTGGATCTCATGAAACCTCACCCACCACTTCTTACAGCTGTCCCCTGCACCATTTCACTGGCAGACCTTTCTCAGTGAATGTGGAATTAGCAGAGACCCACTGGTTGCTGAGGTTCACTCCTTGCTCTCCATGTGCCATCCCAAACTCCCTTCCCATACATGTTTTGAGCACAATCACACATACAGCTTGGTTTTTTTTCAGATTTACTATTCCCCTTGGGAGGCTGCAATAGGTTTGACTGCCCGAATGAATAAACCTTGTCAAATTTCCAGGCTATCCATACATACTGGCACCCCTTTATACCTTTTTGCTTCTATGCAAATAGTGTTCATTACCTTGCATGGATGCCCTTCTTCACAGTGCTGTGCTTCTTGCCTCTTTGGTTATTTATAGGCAGCAGTTTTTTCTTCTTCCAGCCTTTGCTTTGCCTCGCTAAACAAACCAACACTCCTGTAATTGTCCCTCATTAAAAAATCTCTCCAGTGTCTTATTTGCAAACAGCACAGCATCAGTGTGCAGCAGAATCTAAAAAAATAATATCAAATAATACTTTCCTGAAGAAATCTTCAAAATTGGACACTGGCAAACAAACATCTCTGCACTGTTCTCAGATAAATATGGGTTGAACCAGTCTGAGGTCCAGTGTCAGAACTTGCTCACACAGCAGGCAGAAAAGTGGGACTTACCGGATGGGACTTGTCACTCATTCATAAACTATGAACCAGCCTGTTCAGTGGTAAGAAAGAATAGGCTTTATTTCCTTCAAGAGAAACTAGGTTTAGCTATCACTGGTAAACAATAGAAACATTCCTTTAATGGAGCAGTAGAGAATCAGTGCAGGAAAACACCAGAAGACAAAACGGCCAATATGGAGTTCAAAGTCATTGGCAGAAAATGGAGAATTACCATTAAGCCCTTTCTTTCTCCTGCCATCCCAAAGGAAGGAAAGTCATGCACAATTTGAGCCCTTTAAATAATACAGAATTACTGCAATCTAAACATGCTTTCTGCTTTACTGGTAGGTCGGTGAGATTTATAGGGTGCAGCTCCATCTGTCCTTGGTGCATTTCCAAATGTGGCTCCATCCATTGCTGGTGTCTTTCAAATGACACAGCATAGCACAGCTGGGGATGCTCAGCCTGGGGGCTGACAGAATGGGGCCCTGTGGCTGCACTTTTAGTGTACATAATGATGTGTAAATAATATTAACATATGCTAATTATTATTATTAAAAAAGAGGAAAATAATGATGTTTATTCTGAGCAATAAGTTTCTTGTAAAATGTATCTCTAGACAGCGTACTCTGAAATATGAAATGGAGATTCCTAGGAGTGTGTAACTGCTTAAATCAGTGCAGTATATATTTGACAAATGTCCTTGCCTTTTGCTCTCTACAGAACCAATAATTTCTTCATAATTTCAATCCAGACTCATCGAGGTCTTGCTAGAAAAAAATAGAATAGTTTCTCATCTTGTCAAGGGATTATGTCTTTCTTCCAGGAACCAGTGAATAGTAAATATATCTTACCATTTTATCACTCTAAAGAGCCAAAGAAAGTCAGGAATTGTGCTATAAAAATGAGGTCTGTTGTCTGCATAGTCGTGGAGGTACAGCCCTTAGCAATGGAATTTTCAGTTGGAGTTATATTTTTCTTAATAAATTAGTAGAACTATTTCTACAGCAACTTACAGGGGAAAAAACCAACTGATCTTTCACAATGTGAAGGCACAAACAAAAAGAGAGGGAAAGAAAAGAATGCCATGCGAAACCAGCAGAACAATGAGCCAGCTCTGCCTGTTCAACAGCTTTATATTTTATGCCAGACTTTTGCATTCAAAAATTATGAATCACACCCTTCACTGTCTCCTTCCCTCACGTGATGGGGTTTAAGATGTCTTCTTGCCAGGCATAAGCTAATGAAAAGTAATTCTTTCTGTAAAAAAAATAATACAAAACAAAGCACTTGGGGAACAGTTTTTGCTGGCTTGCAGTTTTCATGGGAATTGAGAACTTGTGCACTGGAGCCAGTAATTTTTCTTTTAACATGGCAAGAAGAACATTTTTACTTTCCCAAGTTTTCCTTCAAAAAGTTTTAAAGAGTATTGACTGTGTTCAGGGGCGTATGTTCATTTCAGACGGGTATAGATGTTTGCACTTGCACTTTAGTAAGAGGGGAGCATTTTCTAACTAATAGAACGCTTGCCAAAGTGTTTTTATCTCTGGCTTCCTTACAAAACCAATACAATCAGAAATGTAAAATATTGACATTGAAAATGCTGACCCCAGTGTAGTCCATTGTTTAGCTCCATTCTGTAATCCCCAGAGAATATTTCCTAAATCTTTCTTTCTGCTGAGAAACTGAGTTCATAATTCCGATTCCAAAGGAGAGATGAGCAAGATGCTTCCTTTGATGCACAGAAAAATACTGTCAATTGGAGAAAAATACTTCTTTCCATCTTTTAATTTCCTTTTATTCACTGTTTAATAACTCAAAGTCGATGCTCACCTATATTGCCCTTACAAGCAGATTCAATCTGTAGCATGGTAATACAGTGCATTAGAATACAGTAGTGTAGTACTCCTTGTAGTATAGGTTTCTTTTCAGGTGTTTTTTACCAGAAAAAATCCACTCTTCCACTAACCAGCTGGAGAGCTGTCATGATTCTGATAGCCATTTCCCACCTAGCAGTAGGATTGCATGGGAGTCCACAGAGAGGACAAGCAAATGTATGGCCTAGCACACGGTGGTGTGCATCATAATTTCTGGACTGTAGTCCCATTAGAGTTAATTCTTCCCCGTGACTTCTGACAAAGGGGGAAGAACCTTGGGAAAGAGATAAGGAGACAGCCCTTGCAGAGCTTCTTGAGGACATCTCCTTCCCTTAGCCCACCTTCTTTTTTGCCTCCAGTGGATCCTGGAGGATGTATGGCGCAGGTCTGACTCTTTTTGTCTCAGCTATATTTTAGTTTAAGTCAGGCTGTAAGAAATTCCCCTCTTCACAGGCCCCCCCAGCAGGACCCCTGTAATAAGGGAATCCTGCACTACAGAAGAACAGTAAGAATATAATATCTGTCCTTTCAGTGATTCTGAAATGAAGAGGCTATTGTGCCCTCAAATCCTCTTGAATATCCTAGCATGCCAGAAATCTGGCCTGGAAAGAGGCAATTTCACCTCCAGACAGTGAATATAAGGGCTGTTCCATAGTCTGGCAAAACACTGCAGTTTGCATTAATCTGTATTTTCTATTACAAATGTTACATAATCAAAAACATTTTGATGGGCAGCATTTAGGATATGTTCTCTAAGTCAAGCCAAAGGTGATTATACTGCTTTTATGAGATCCTAGGATAATCACAGAGGCATTTTAGGCTGACATTATATCCAGTAAAGGAATATATTTATGTCAGGAACAAGGCAGGTTTCATGAGTGAGTAACCCAGTGTGTGACATGGATTTAAATTATCAATGCTCAGAGCACAAGTCTCTCTCCCAATAGTCTGAATAGGAAATTCATAACCAGCTTGCTCAGACTAAAACAATGCAAGACCCCATAACCATTACAGTGTAACTCTTACCTGGGACTTTGCTTTTTATTACCAAAAGGATTCATTCATTACTCTGCCTTGACAAGTGTAGTTGGGGGAAAATCCTTAAAGTGGATGCTTGCTGGGGGAAAATATGACAGAAGCTCTCATATGAGGAGCAACTGAAGGTAAAACTCTGACAGAAATCAAAGCCGGAAGGGAAAGCAAAAACTTTATAGGTTAATGGCTGAACTCGATGATCTTAGAGGTCCTTTTCCAACCTTAGTGATTCCATGATTACAGGAAGAAGTAAGATGAGTGAAAAATGGCAAATGACAAGGGAGGATAACAAAGAAACAGAGGAAAAGAAAGAAGATACATTAAAATGGAGAAGTAGTGAAACAAGGAATGAGACAAAAATCATATTTCATTAACAACAAAAGACATTTGTCAAGTGGACTCAGTTTCAGAAAAAGATCTCTGGGTGGTTGAACTCCGCTTTTTTACAAGACTGTGGGAGCTAAGAAATATTTGCATTTCATCCACTCTCAAAAGATTTATTGTCTTCAGTCAGTATAATATTGCATTTGTATCACTAAATCACAGAAAGTTTCTCAGGGGTGTTGGTTTAAGTCTCCTAACTGATTTACACAGGAGAAGGAGAATTAGGCTTCCTTCTTTTGTGTCTCAAGGTAAAATACTCCCTTTTCTTTCTTTATTCATATGGTATAGATGTACCATTTGCAGACATGAAAATTATGAAATGACACAAAGGAGATTAAAATATTTAAGTGCTGCTATGTTAATTTAGACCAGGGTATTACTCTCAGTACCTGAGACGTGCTTGCAAGTGCAACATAGTGTAAATGGAGTAGTCACATAATCACATTAGCAATTTCACCAGCCAAATGGTATTGTATTTTATATATTTGACGTATTTTTCTGAACAATGGAAAAATTAGGAGATTCTTCTTGAGAAACCATTTTTCTCTTTAAAAAAATGTTCTATCAGCTCCCAGCTTTTTTTTTTTAAAGACTCAGTAGGCTGTAAGCTTAACAGGTGATAATTTTCTGACCTCTTGCCATCTTATTCTCATATTTTAAATAACTAAATGAAACTACAGGACACACATAAAATAAATTATTTATAAGGAAGACCAAGAATGTTACCTACAAAATTACCTGAAAGTTTTAATACCAAAATAAGTGCTTCAAATTAAGTGTAGCCTATATGCTTTGCTAAATAGGGAAAGACCTAAGGATATGAAACGGGTTTTACATGAGTTCACGGTAGTTTTTTTCACTTTCTGTGTCAGTTCTTTAGAAAAAAACAACTATATAGTACCATGAAATCCTTTCTGCAAAAGTAGCACGTTTACACTAGAGGGTGCTACTTGGACAGAATTTTAGGCTGCTCAGTGTCTTGCTTTGGAAATCTTTTTCAACACTTGTAAAAAACCGTACATCTGAAATAAGAAACAGATGTTCCTTATGGGACAAATTCTACTGAAATTTAAAAAAACATAACTGAAATTATATTTCCACACACATACACATGAGGGACACTGGTCCCTTATGTCATCTCAGTTTCAGTACAAACTACATATATAATTACACTGAGGATGTGTTAGAGATGAGTAAATATCCTTAATATTTCAATCTGCTTTTGCTTCACAAACTGCTATGACACAGAAAATAGACAAACAAATGGAATATAAAAATAAGACCATGGCTCTTTGTTAATGAGAGGGACAGAAGCATCTGATTGATAGAGTAAAACCTAAATTAGCAGTCTATAGTACTAACACAGGGTCACTGAATGCCTGGGTGTGATACAACAAAGGGTTGCCTTACCTTACAATAAAACATGAAAGAAGGCAAAGGGAATGGAAATGGACAGGAGCTTATTTTAAATAATTCTTCCTTCATTCTTCCCATGAGAATGTGAGAACTCTGAACATGTCTCTCTACATCTCCAGGGCCTTTGGCTGCCTCAAGCCAGAGCCCACAGGGACATGGTGCAGATTTTGGGCCGAGAGCTGCTGCTCCCTAACAGCTGTTTGCAAGCAACTTGGTATGGGCAGCTTGTCTTCTTATATGTCTAATCCAAAAATCTCTTTTGAACTTGGCAGGTCTGTAAGAAGGTGAGACAGTGTTTGCCCTGCACTGTCCCCATCTCAGAGACACTGCAGCTCCAACTGTAGGACTCTGCCAACACCATGGTAAAGAGGTAGCCAGGGAATCTCCAAAATCAGGCAGGAGGTAGAGGCGAATAAAGTCTGAAAATACCTCTGGTTTGGTTTATGCTTTTCCCCAACACTATTGAACACTCTTTCAATTGGCTGAATTTGTCACTGATACCACTTGGAAGGTGTCACTCCTCATGGAGTAAATAAAATAGCCTCTGCTGTTTTAGCCCCATTTAACCTCACAAACTATGTGGGAATCTGCAAAGTAAAACTCAGTAGCAGTGCCAGGCATGTACTTGGAAACTGGAAAAAGAAAGTGAGTTTATATCTTGGGTTCTGCCCCTCACTGAGTCAGTGTCTCTCCTTGAAAACAGGGTTTACCAGAAGACCTCCTTCTCCAAGCTGGGAAAAGTCCCTTCTGCTCTACAGATCCTGTCCTAAGTGTGAGAATCTGGATGTCCCATGAAATGAAGTGCTTTGATGAAGAAGTACATCATCACTCTTTGCACAGCTACTGAGTCAGTGCCCACTGATGTCAGCTGCAAAGGGTCCGCTCCTCCCAGCACTGGAGCTCCTGCTGCAGGAGACTGCTGGGCCCAGCGTGTAGGTGAGAGCTGCCTCCAAAACTCCATGGACTTACACTTACTGCTGCACAAGTTGTTTCTTGTAAAAAGCTGCCAAAAAAAAAAAGTGGTAAAAAGTGGTATTTTGTGGTTTTTGGATATCCCCTTCTCATTTTATAAGTCTGTTGTACAGCTTGGACTAGCAAAAAATAGGGGATCAAATAAACAAAGTGGAAGAGGAAAAGATAAGGAAATGAATGGCAATAGGGAGAGGAACACTGTGCTTTTTTCAGGTTGGTTAAGAAATTAGTGAACTGCTCACCTGATCAGCCAAAAAGGACGATGCACTACTAGGAAAACTTTGCTTTTCAATTGAATTTATCCCAGCACCACAAAAGGGTTGACCAGCTTCAAAAGGCACAAAGTACAAGTGTTTAATAGATTGTTATTTTGGTGGGTTGTGGTTTAACTCCAGCCAGCAACCAAGCCCCATGCAGTTGGTCACTCACAACTGCACCAGCGGGATCAGGGAGAGAATGGGAAGTGTAAAAGCTAGAAAAACTGGTGGGTTGAGACAAAGGCAGCTTGATATAGAAAAAAAGCTGCACACACAAGCAAAGCAAAACAAGTGTTTCTCATGGGCAGGCAGCTGTTCAGCTATCTCCAGGAGAGCAGGGTCCCATTACATGCAACGGTGACTTGGGAAGACAAACACCATACCTCCAAACATCCCCCTCTTCCTTCTTCTTCCCCCCACTTTATACACTGAGGATGATGTCAGGTGGTCTGGAATGTCCCTTTGGTCAGTTTGAGTCACCTGTCCTGGCTGTGTCTCCTCCAGTCTTCCATGCACCCTGAACTTCCTGGCCAGAGTGGCAGTAGGAAAAGCAGAAAAGGCCTTGGCCCTGCTCAGCAATAACAAAACCTCTCTATATTGTCAACCCTGTGTTCAGCACAAATCCAAAACACAGCCCCACATCAGCCACTGTGAAGAAAATTAACTCTACCCCAGCCAAAAACCAGCATGGGGCAGATTGTCTTGTGCTGCCTGCACTGCCTCACCTGGTATTCGTGTTGCCACAGCAAGGTACCTGTGATTCATCTGCTGGTGTTTGTAGTTGGGCAGGCAGCTTGTGCTCGGGCTGCCTGCCAGTCCTGCCTGCCAGTCCTGCCTGCCAGTCCTGCCTGCCACTGCCAAAGGCAACACCCTGCCTTTCTCAGAAGGACCCCTGTAGTGACAAGGCATTGCTGCAGAAGTGGACAGATGGGTAGAAGAGGAAAGGTCAAGGAGGGGTGAGTTGGTCCATCAGTCCATACTGAAGGAGGTGCATGCTTTACTGTGACTAACAAATTTTTATAACCCACTTCTCTGCCGTAGGAAAGCAGCCTCTTTTTCATTAGTAGGTATAAGTGCATTTGTGAGTGTACAATAGACATTTCAGATTTCTTTCCTCATATTATAGCAGACAACAGTCAGCTGCACTCGTAGGTTCACATCGCAAGGATCTTGCATTGCTTTGACTTCTCTGTACTTACTGCAAGGTTTGCCTATGTTTTGTTTGCCCTTGTTACATTGAGTGTGTGGTTTTGAGGCTCCTTAGCATAAAGCATGAACAAATTCAGTGGATAAATCAATCTGAATACTGGAGCTGTATCAAAGTTGTGCATCTTAAAATAGCAGTCCCATTGAATAAGTCTATGAGTAAGCAGCTCCCACAAGCATGTGCTGGCTTTGCTGTGTACTAGGAGTGTAGGACCCAGCTGGAATCAGAAGCCAATGTCAGACATTTCTGAAGAAGCTTCTAGAAAGAATATGTCTGGAAAGACACTCAATTGGAGTCACTTGATCAGTGAAATTGTTTGGTCAGGTGATAGTCAGCCAGCTGAGAGTCATTAAGCAGGGAAGGAAGGCTGACCTTGCCACTCTGAAGGGCCTGAAGCTGTGCCAAGTTATGTAGAGTTAGTTAAGGACTCTCGTTCTCAGCTTTCATAGTTCATCAGTGATTCGTTGTTGTCATAGAGAAGTGGCGGAAAGATGCTCTGAATATGAGGGAGGAAGCAAATAAAACTGATGTTAAAACAAGTATATGTATATATATATATGCATGCATATTTAAAATGCACATATACACATATATATTTTTATATGCATCTATATATGTGCATTTATATATGCATGTATGTATTGGAATTTTGCAGTGTTAGCTTCTGACAGATACAGACATCAATAAAATGTGTCACTGCTCTTCCAGGCTGTACACACTGCAGAGCTTATTGATGCTAATATTCCTATAAAGATACTCCTCTGCGTGCAAGACATTGCAGTATTTTTGACCGGTTGAATATGAAATTATCTCTGAAGGCGTGACTAGGTTAATCTGAAATTATCTCTGGAAGTAAAGTTATGTTAAAGCTGAAATACAAGATGCACGTCACCTTTAATTCTGGCTCCTAACAATGGGTATAGATCCATTTGGACTGTGGAACTGTGTCATTTAAGCTGTATTCCACAGTGTGGCTCATCTAAACATCACAATTTGCAGCTATGTTCCCTCATCTTGCTACAATGTGATCAGTTCCAGCTGCACTGATAGCCTCCAGGAATTTTTTCATGACAGAGTAGCTTGTCTTTTTCCCTGCTGTCCTTCCAGACAGACTTGCAAGCTAAGATGTCTTAGAGGTCAGAACTGCTAGAGGTACACTATATATATATATGTATATATATGTAATTATATATATGTAATTATATATATGTGTGTATAGCATTTTTGTCATGAGATACTCAGTAATGTTTTTCTCAACTGACCTTTCCATGTTATGCTTTTAATCAACAAATGTGACAAAGCTTGCTCAGAGACAAAGCAGAAAGCAGAGACAGGTGGCCTTTTAGCATCCCTCCTCTGTGCCTTCTGCTGCTATTGCTTTTGGCATCATCTTGCTACAGCCAGGAGCTAGTATGACCTAAAAAAACCTTCATGCCATTCTGAAAAGGAAAAAGGCTAGTGGGGAAAGAAGAAAAAATATAGTGCAGGCAGCAGATTCAGGGGTGACTGACTGCCCAAGCACTCAGGGAAAAAGGACTCATGGACACCGGGGAGGAGTAGGCAGGAGATAGAGAAAAGGCATCCACTGGATGGAGCAAGGAGAGGGGGTAGGTGTGTAAAATACACAAAAATAGATGTATAGGTACTGATTTCATTGCTATGGCATCCAAGCGTATATAAAATAGCATCTCTAGAAGGAGGATTAGGGTCCATGCAGCAAAACCACTGGGAAGTTATGGTAAAATGGTACATAGAGTTTATATTTTAGCAGTTGTCTATCATCTCTTCACCAGCTGTGCTGATTATTTGCAATGCTTGAACCAATTCAGTGTTTTTTGGGGTTTTTTTCCCTGTAATTGCCATGTAGCACAAGCAAACTCTAACCCATTAGAGATAGCTTTGTCTCTCTAAATTTAAAAGTGTTTATTCAGTTCCTGCAATTTGAGCTTTGGAGACAAGCCTGCAAGTTCCAGATGCTACATTGTTAGCAAAATAGTTTAGAGGGTATTTTAGGTTAAACTTGGACATGTTGACAGAGTATATATTGTCTCAGATCTTCAAAGATTTTAAGTTAAAAGGGACATCAAATTTGTCAGCTAGGTAGGAGCGTGTTTCCGTGCTAGCTCCTCATTAGCCGACTGGGAAAAGTGACACCTCAGTCTTTTCATAGCTGGTCTTAAGAGTACCTGGTTTTGACTGTGTGCAAAGCAGTAGAAAAATAAAATAAAAATATTTGCTTTAAACCCTTATTTTTGTTTTTTAATTATTGCCTGTGAAGACTGACATGAAAGCAGGCAGAGCTATCTGAGCAGTGTTTACTCAGTCTTGTGACCGCATATATGCAAGAATGCATGTCTGTCTAAGAAGGATTCATGAAACTCAGTAAAACCTTTCCAGGTAGGACACAGAAAGGGATTCTCTGAAGTATCAACAGGCTGTGATCTGTAGAATTTTCTCCACTGCTACCTGATGATACAGCCAGGTCTTATTGGATGGTGCTAAGGAGGGAATCTCTGTGTAGAGCACATTGCAGATATGGATTTATTCATTGGGAGGGAAGGTGGCAGATATTTAAGATACTCAACTAAAGCACCACACAACTTCTCAGCTTCCCTCTCCCTGGGGAACCACTACACTCACATAATCTATGTTAAGTGCTATTGTGCTGGTAAGTCATTTTCAATTAAATTGCTCTCTCCTCTAAATGTTGACCGTTTAAGAAAAGTAAATGCATTATTAACACAGTAAAATGTATTGATGTGTAATCTGACTTCAGCAGTCCCCTTAAGTCTGCATGAAGAGTGCAGAATCTTCCTACACCATGGCTACATTCATGGATTACACAACCGTGATTGCTAAGATAAAATAACTTGTTCCTATTTGATGTTCAATTTTAAAACACGCAGATTGTATTTCGAGCAGTGAAAGGTTTCACAAGCAAAGCAACAGATTGCACAACAAGTAAGGTGACAGGAGGGTGTAATATAAAGTCTGTCTTCTACTTTAAATTCTATTTACTATTTATCAGCGTATGATAACCATCAGTTACGCCCCTAAACCGTTGCCCTGATGCAATTCCTCCATTCTTTTTACATGGGACACCCCCGAGCATGAGACACATCTCCCAGGGTGGCACATGTCCTGCTAAGCACCCTTGTCCCATACAGTCCTTCCTCTGCCTGCCACAGATCCAACTATTACCAATTGCAGCGATGACGGAAGCTGTTGATTATCAGAGGACTAAAACACTGGACTCTGCGTAAGCTATGCTCGCTAGATTCCTGCAAAGGATGACATTAAAGCCTCGCCTATGCTGCTGACACCTGCGACCAGCCGTGCCGGTGGGATTCAGCGGGCTGATGATCCCGGGTGGCGTCGGCGGGGTGGCACCCCGGTACACTGACGGCTGAACTACAGATCCCAGGGTGCAGCGCGCCCGCGCCCCGCCCCGCCAGCGCTCGGGACGCGCGGAGCCCGCCGGGACTTGTAGTCTGCAGAGGCGGGCGGGCGGGGGCTCTGGCGGCGCGGCTCCCGCCTGCCGGCCCGGGGCCAGCCGCGCTCCCCGGATCCGCCGAGGCGGCGAGGCGGGCACATTGCCTCCCCACCGCCTCCTCGCAGGGCTCCCCGCCCAGGAGCCGGGAACCCGCCGCGCAGGGGCAGGCGGCGGGGCAGAGCACCATGCTGGAGTCCATCTGTGTCACCGGTGAGTAGCGGCAGCGGGGGCGGCGCGGTCCCCGCCGCGCCCGGGGCAGCCGGCGGGCCGCCAGCTCTTCCCTAGCGGGCGCGAAGCATCGCCCGGCCGGCATCGCGGGTGTCGGTGGGGTGTCACCTAGTCCCTGGGGACAGGGGAGGGGGCTCCACACCTGCCTGGCTCCAGGCGAAGGAGCCCCCCCGGTGGATAGGGAGTGAGCGTGTCACCTGCGGGCCCTGGCCCTGACCCTGCCCCAGGACACTGGGAGTGCGGGGTGACACCCGCTCCGCTGGAGCGAGGGACAGACCATGCCAGGAAGAATGCTAATAAAACCATTGTTGATTATATCTGGTGTCTTACACGCTTTGGCTCTACCCTTTGCTGTATTCTCAGAGAAGTTAACAAATCCTTATAGTATGTATGTATAAAAACCTGTATTATGACTATATAGCGGTAATATAGACAGGTATACGGTGCCACACAGAACTTCTAACTCCTGTGCTGTGTACATGTCGAACACAGGAAAACCTACAATACAGTTGCTGCTTGCAAACAGATGTTTTCCAGGTTTAAATTTGACATCCTTTCATGTGTCATTACTTCAGCTGCTCAAGCCAATGTTTACTTTGCCACGGGGAAATCTATCTACAAGAAATCTGCTGGAGGCATCTTAGTGTGCCCTCATTCAGTACCCTTGCAATCGTAACTAAGATCTCTTACAGCTACTCTTTCTCTGCATAATTGATATGCTGTTCCATCTGTGCATGGATATGACTAGAGTGTTACTTCTGATAATGGGAGCAGAAATAAAGTTCATTGGATGGATCAGAGCATCCCTGGAGATGGGCAGTAGCAACTGCAATCTTAAAGAATGAGATTTCGTGAAAAATAGTTATTTTGAGTCCAAATCCGTCCGTCAAGTATTCCTGACTGCACCTGTGCTGCAGTAGAGCAAGCCAGAGATCTTCTTGGATGAGAGTTTCATCCTGTGCAGGTCTGCCTATAAATCAGTGTTCTGTGATTATGTCCTGAGTTTATTACATCAGTGGGAGTTTATTGCTAGATTTCATTAGAGCCAAGTCTTCACTTTTACTGATTATTACTGCGCCCATGTAATTTAATTTGAAGGACCTGAATTTGGAGTCAGTTACATAATACTGTATTTCAGTATAGAAGCAAACATGCAGGAAACTGCTTGCAAGTCAGTCAATACTTTTTTTCTTTTTTTTTTTTGAGGTAGAAAGAGTCCATGTCAAATAGCACTGTCATTTTAAAGAAGAAAATCCAGACTGCCAATTGGTCCTATAAGTACAGTGCTATTTACACAGGCAGCTAATGAATCAGATATACAAGTTGGCTGATAGCTGAAACCTGTCCTTGATTTTGAAGCTCAGAATTAAAAACTGAACGACAAATAACACCTTTACAGGAGGAAAGTAAATAGGTGGACATTTTTTGGGAAAAAAAAAAAGTCTTAGGTTAAGTGTAAAAGTTCCCGATATCATACAGACTCTAGTTAATAACTAAGATACTTGTGAAAATAGCAAGTAACTCAATGTCACTGTGTTTACAGAAACTCATTGCTTGATTCTGCTGTTAAACCATTTTCAGTCATTATAGACAGAACTTCCAGTGTGTTCTAGTTCAAGTTTCCTTACAGCTTGTGTTCAAAACTGTAGTGTTTTTAAATTTTAAAGGTGTTTCCAGTGGTGAGGAAATAGAATATAGGATTCTGGTCAGATTTGGTTATGCTACAAATACAAACCTGTAGTGTTTGAGAGGCAGTGGAACATTACAGGTTTATATACAACATTTTGTGTTGCCTGCTTTTTTTCAGAATATTATTTCTATAGTACTCTGCACACACAAACCATGCAGTCTAGAACCCATAAACTACAGGGTGTTGCGAATAATTCAAATTGTCTGAATACTGGAGGTAAATATTTCTTCGTAATGTAATTGTACCTTTGCACGGTGTGTCAAAGGAGGAATTTTACTTGTCACATCTGTGTAGTTCCTTCTCATCTATCAGTTTCAGACTTAACTATTGCTTGTAGACAGAGCACATATATTATTTGCATTCTTATAAATTTAAAAATTCAAGCCAGCCTTGAAATAATTTCTGGTTTTGAGCAAAAAGAAACTCAGCCATATTCTAACATGATAATGGTAATCTGAAAAACAAAAGTAGTGGCTCGGACCATTACATCCCTAGGATAGGAGGAAGTGCTACACAGACGTTTGCTAAGCACCTTAGTCACACTTGCAGTTTGGAAAGGATTTGTTCATTGTGCATGTATAACCTGAGTGACAGCTGCTCGAAAACTGCAGGAGCTCTCTGCTATTTTAGAGCAAGGCCAGCCAGCCAGAGATATCTGTGCCCACAAATACCTACCATTAACCTCATTCTACCTATGGAACAGGTATTTAAGAAGCTGCTTGGATAGTAGCTGCCCTGTAGCCTAAAGGAACGTGTTTGTACAACACTCTCCAAAGGCTAGAAAAATGCTTACAGTGGGATTTTACCATGCATATTATTGACTTACTAGCTCAATCCATCAGTTTCTAAAGGACAGAGACCAATAATATAACCTGGCTCCTGAATAGAACATAAAATCTAACATTTTTTCTAACAAATACCTTCTGAGAAGAATGGACGATGTCTGCAGTGGTGCAAAGTTTAAGGCTAGTGACTGGGATGCAATTTATACATGAAAAGTGTTTTATTAGTGCAGAATCGTCATGAGATTAGTGCTTCCCACATATTCTCTGTTAGCAGTCTTGGACTCCATCCCTTTTCCCATACTGCTGTGACACTGGAATAGTTACCTGTATATAAATGGAAGTTACAGGTGAAACGCCTCTTTTTGCAAAATCAAGCCAGTGGTATTTTGAATTGTTCTGTGACACGTAGTACCCTTGTGTCTGCAGGATGGAGTAAGTCCAGTACTGCCAGTTCTAGCTGATATCTTGACAATGATGGGATTTTGGCATGGGCACAACCTGCTGTCTTGTGAGATTCTTTAGACTCACAGGGGTGGTTGCCTTTGGCTGGCTGGCTGCCCTGCTAGCCCACCTTATGGGATAGCAGAAGCTGAACACTGTGGCTCTAAGGAGGGATAGAGCTCTACGCTGGCCCAAGACAGACCGAAGTTGCCATTGACAGGAGGGTTTTCTGTTCTTTGGTACCCTAATTATGACAAAATGGGGACAGGCAACCCTTCTGTCCCCTCCTTGCTTACGTCTACATCACCTTGCACTCCATATGTGGCAGATTGTTTCATGTAATATTTCACTTGTGTCTCTAGGACCATGTTTTTATTGATGTGTTGTTGTAGAAAGGAACAACATATAAATAAATGGAAGTAAACATGATAGAGAATCTTTTAGGAAGAGACAATATTAGTTTAGTTTTCGTTTTTGGGTTGGTTTTTTTTAATTGCTGAAGGACTTGTGGCTTTTTGACTGTTTGGAAGCGAGAACAATGAAAAGACTCTTTGTACATAAATTACACGAGAGAAGTTCTCAAGGGTAACTGGAGCCCTGGGCATATGCTCTTTGACAGTTTTCTACTGCAAAAACAAATAAACGAAGTCAGGAAATTCAGATTTGTACTTCTCAGAACATATATAACACACATGGATGAGATACAAAAGATAAAACCTATGGGATCTGTAGTGTGATATCTGTATCCTGGTATGCAGGATAGCGTTACAGTTTAGCATGGTGGTTTTCAATTTGCCTTTTTCATATCTTTTGGAAGTAATCTCCAGTCATCTGTCCAATGGTATCCAGAATTTAAAAGCTGGAAATCACTGCCAATCAACTCATGCAATTAATCTGGGTAGATAATTCATTCCAACTGGCTACTTTATAGCAGCATAGTACCTCAGTACTTTTTGAAATACTGAAACAGGTTTTCAGGAGGCAGACTGTGCAATGAATTTGTTTTATATTCAGAATACTAGACCTCTTTTCAATCACCAGGCATTGCTATTCATTGGAAACTCTTGGATATATTAAGTCAAGTTTCCTAGAAGACAGTATATTCTTAGTTTGGTTGATGCTCTCTGATTTACAGATGTGAGTTTAAAATATCTGTGATAGCTTAAACAAATGTACTAGAGAATGAACTTTAAATTTGGTGCTTTGCAACATGATTTTGATATAGTCTCAAGTATTATTTTTTAATTTATTTGGTAATGATGTTCAGAAGACCTATACAAAATTTTAGAACAGCAGTTACATGACTTCTGTGAAAACTGCTTTGTTATCTATTATAATATTTCAGATGTGCTGGATTACCTGTTGATTCTAGGTTTCCAGCACAAATAGGCATGTAACAGGATCCTTTTATTGGAAGAAAATTAAGGACAGCCACACTTAGTTTGGCAGCTGAAAAATCACTTTGCTAAGAGATTGCGCTTATAAAGTAACTACAGACTGGGGACAACTATTTTTGGTATCAGCCATGTGCATGTGAAACCTGCCAGTAGATGTTCAGCACTCAACCACCATTTGTGACACTTTCAGGAGAATACTGACTTACAGCGTTCAGTGATTGTCTACGTATAAAAGCATGCATTACTGGCCAACTGTACCTCTTAGCTCTGACAGCTTGCTGTCATGGGTTTTTGGTATTAGATTGACACAAGCAATGAGGGAGGTAGGGAATGGGTGGTTTAAGGTCATGTTGAGTTGTTTCCTTGAATTCAGTTTCTGTTTTTTTTCTTTTCTGTTTATCGCTTCTTAGATACATGTGTGATATTAGTTCAAATTGTTCCATTATAGCAGCAATTTAAGGCTTCCATATTCTTTGTGGCTTTTAAGAGGTAGTTAGTAGAGAAGATGAAGTTTTAATGTCTCTAGTGTCATGTTATTTCTTTGTCTATATTTTAAGAAGTAGCTGTGTAATTTCCAACTTCAATTTTGTCTACCTAAGCAAAGTCACGTGCTCAGAAATTTAATGTGTTCAGACATTCAGGAAACCTTAGTTTTACTCACCCTTCTTAAAAGTAAGGATTCTCATACTGTAATAGTTGATACAGGTCTGAAGCCAATCTCAAATGACTTGCCCAGAAATATGAGTGTGGTCATCCTATTCTGTAGTCCAAAAAATGCATGTCTTTTATGTATTTAGTTTGATGTTGTTCTCCTTGTGATGGGGAACTGTAGTTTCTCACCATGACAGCTCATGGGAAAACAAGATAAGCCATGTAGGCAGGCTGTCACGTATGTGATGAGAATAATCTGACAGAATTTGAACAGGAATGCCAAGGAGCACGTTCCTGTGCCAAGCATAGAAAGGGGATTCACAAACTTACCGTGGAAGAAAACTGAGTTTGCATAGGATACACATGCTTTAGTGAAAGAGAGTAATCTAATGCTTCTACTTTTCTTTCCAGTGCAGGAAACACCCAGGCTGCAGATAACCCATTGTATGTTCATGCAAATAGGACCTCTTGTCTTTTAGGACAGGATGTTCAGGAGAACTGAGGAACAGATTGATATAGAACTGACAGAGGTCCAACAGCATGAAATACGTTGTCATGGTGCTTATGTTGGGAGAAAAACCTAACTTTACTGTGAAAATAAAGCTGCAATTAAGCCACTGTCGATTCCCCCCTCCCCTTGGAGGCATTTAATGATTTCTTGCTAATGTTCCAGAGTATAATTACTGTATGTAAAGTAATTATGGCTCATCTATGTATAACTGTGGGATGAAGCTCAAATCCCTTTTGCAGGCTTTAATCATGCTCCAGCCACATCTCCTCTTCTGTGAATGCCTTTATTTTAGGTACAGAAGTAGGAAACATTTCTCTGTCGCACGATTTACGATTTACCCATAGTTTCAGCTCATCTAATGTTCTATGAGGAACTGGTTGTCAAGAGGAGGGGATGGTTAGAACCAGTGAAGCAAGGTCACTTCTCTCTAAGAAGCCAGCAGAAATGTTGAATTCAGTTTTAATCCTCTGTGACTTTTCCGTGCAGCTGCTCTGCACCAGGGACCAGTCTCCCCCAAAGGCTGTGATGGGGTCAGAGCAAGAAAGGAAGGGTTCACTCATTAATGAAACTTTATTTGCTTCGTGCATTTAGTTTAGTTTACAATGCTTCTTCTCAAGTGTTTTTTTTGAGGCAGCTGTTATTGTAGAACAACTTTGATTAGATGAAATAGCCAGTGTTGTCTTAAGGCTTTTCAGAAGTGTAACTAGCTGATCTCTCTTCTCTCTCCTCTTTAAATACAGCTTACTGTCTGTATTAAGACTGAACACATTAAACTGAAATCTTTGAAATGTATATTACTATCCAGAAGGTGTTGTAAATTGTTCACGGTGGCTGGCCCTTTCCAGTCTTCTCACCCTTTTCTGAGAGTAAATTCTGTGAATCAGATTTTGCAGATGAGGTCGCACCAGACTGCTTGTATCACAGCACAGATCTCTGTGGGACTTCACTGTAAACACTGCTCACATGCTCCTATACAGTTTCCTATTTTGTAAGTTACTCCTTATCCTTACAGAAAGCCTTCATTGGATGATAAAGATCAATCAGCTCAAAACTATGCATTTGTTAATGTAGCGGTAAACATTGGTGAAGCCCTGCAGAGTCTTTTTTTAAACAACTTAGTTCTTAGCTGCCAACAGTGTAGTTGTGCATGGAGATGCAAGCATAAAATGCTTATTTAGCTGGATCTTACAAGTCCCAATCTAATTGTTCAAAAATGACATATATGCTCAGTTCTCCCCTATGCCTAGAAGTCAAGATTAATTTCATGTGACTGCTGTTAAGACATTTTCTGTTTCCTTTATGTTGCAGTTTTGAGTCCTTAAGATTAATACCACTGTGTGAAAATCCAGTTTGTCCTCATTATTTTCTTTTCTATTTTCCTAAATGCAGAAAAACTTCACTGGCCTAAGACAGAGCTTTCTAGGAAATCAGTCCTGAGTCTGGAAGTACATAAGCTGAACATTAATAATGAAAACAGCCTCCAGCATCCACCCTCTGGGATCCTTAAGGACATTTTCACGACAGGAACCAGTAGCTACAACGTCCTTCTGCAGAGCAAAGAGGAGAAAAAACACCACGCTCCGAAGCCGGCGTCCGCCCACCACAGGAAGCACAGGAGGAGCAGCACCAAGTGCTGCCCGTGCTCGCGGGGCAGCGAGCACCGCAGGGCGAAGGTGCCGCTGCCCTTGCTGGGCGGGCGGTGCTGCGGCCTCCGGCAGCCGCCGCTGCTCGGCGCTGGGCCCGCCGCCGCCCTCAGGTTTGCCGGCAGCGCCTCGCCTGCGGGCAGCGCCGCGCCGCTGCCTCCGCGGCCCCGAGCCAGAGCCAAAAGGCATCCCAACCCGACAAAGCCCAAGCCATCCCCGTCCTCAAAAAGCCGTGCGAAGGAAGGCGATGCCGCTGGCCAGAAGCTCTGTTTACTGACTGCGATCAAGCCCTCCAATGTGGAGAAAGAGAAGGTTAAGTTTTTCAACTCTGATTTCACGTACAATCCTCAGTTTGAATATGAAAACCCTGCTCTGCCAAATGTGTTAGCTAAGCACAGCCATGCATCTGACACATTTCTTAAGCAGGTATAGTTACTTTTTTCCCCCCCTCCTTTTCCAGTGATTGTTTCTTCCTACACCTATGTGGTATTTGGCTTTGTTTGTAGCAAGTAATTTCTGCTTATTCTCCCCTGCTGTTTGAAAAATGCATCAAAACATGAGAATGCGCTAGTAGAACTGCAATAAAAATCTTTTTTTATTAAAAAAGTTAAAACCTTTCTAAAATTTACAGGATTTTAAAGGACGAAGACACAGTTCCTTCTAAATGGGTTTACACAAAACATAACTTATACCAAGAAAGTTTTTTAGGCAATGAAGCAGGGTCCAGGACAAAAAAACCTATAGTGCCTAAACAGGCAGAGGAATAAGGCAGCATAGAAATCCTGCCAATCCTCTTGGTGACACAGGAATTGGGAGGGGACAGCAATTATTTGAGATCATCGCTATTGGATAAGCATATGTTGATATTCCCTATTTTAATCAACTTTGAAAGGGTATTTGAATATACATTAGACTCAATCAGGCAGCAGCCAAATTCCATTCCAGAGAGAGGTAAATTTTAAGAAGACAATTTTGGTTTTTCCTAACATGCATCCACACTGGTAGCATAGCTACAGGCATTCCCATTCTGTGTAAGTGCCTTGGCTTCCTACGTGAGTTACAAAAGAACCTAAACAACAAAAGCCTTGCTTTCAACTTCGACCTAAGTGACAAAACCCAGTGCTCATCTACAGTAGCAGAAGCAGTATTCTTCCCACTTTTGCTGTTTTTAAATGGTTTAGAAGATTTTTTTATTTTAAAATGGTTAAATCTTACTTAAGTCTGACAAGCTTTTCCAAACAGAGACTCTTATGTTTTCAAGTGATAGTTAACTTGAGAAGACATCCTGCCATTCCCTGAGTTTCACTTCTTTGTGATATGAATATTTCACTTAAAACTAAAACTCCTGGGGGAAAAGACTTGTGAATTGAAAGGACTTGGGATTCTAGGAACTCATCCCTGACTTGTGAACAGACTGACTTTTTTTTTCTTTTTCTGGATCCAAGAATGCACAAAAGTGTTATTTCCCATTATATCATTGTATTGATAGTCTCCATTTTCACATTGAAAATACCTGTATATTTTAACAACTCAGTTTCTCGGTTCTCATTAAAAATTAATTTTCTTCATGAGAAAAGAGAACAGCTGTTCTTGTCTTAAAAATCTGCTTCCATACTTCTGAGCAATGAACTAAATTGTAATGACACCAAATAAAACTGCTCCTTGACTAGAGCTTTTTAATAGGTTTTCCTTTGATTTTTTAGCAATATTGACAACATAGATGACAGCAAATCAACAACTACTGATTTGACAAACCGAATTTAGTACAAATTATCCCTTTCGGTGTGGGCTAGCAGAGCCTTAAAAGTCCTTTTCTGCATGATGATTTTCTGGAGCAAGCCTGTCTTTGGTTTACCCTTCTTTTAACAAAAACCCCTAAGCCTAAACACTGAATATTTTAATAATGAATGATTCCTCAGTATTATTCTGATTTGTAACTCTACCTTTTTCCTTGTCCATAAGAAATATGGGAAAATAAAGGCTTTGTAACAGCTTTATGAAAGACAGTAAAGGATTTCATATTCAATGAAATATGATATTTCTGAAAATTAACAAGGAAGATGTAAATTGTTTCACAAGACTTAGTTTGAGTCACTAGAAAAGCATGTATTCAGAGTTCAGCTCCTAAAAATATCGAACAAAAATACCTTGCACTTAAAAATGCTCAAACCAGCAGCTTTAACAACTCCAAGCCCAGCAGGTGTCACTCTCTCTCTTTTATCTACAATTAACTTCAGAAATTTTCATCTCCACTCACATTTGAATTTAATTTCATGCAAATTTACTATCCAGAAAAAGCAGCATTAATCAAAATTTTAATCAGCAAGTATTGTAGCAGCACTTGCTTTTTCTCATTGCCATTTTTTTTTCCATGCAGATTTTACTTGTCAGAAGAAACACCTAGGTATCTTACGGGAAGTTAAGTTCAGAAAGGATGACTTCAATTGCAAGAAAAGTACTCACAGTATCAGGAGCTGGGTCTGCAGTAAAAACACAACTGTGGGTAGTCATCCTTTTTGCTAGGAGAAGGATCAATTCCATTTTGTTGGGGGTTTTTTGAAACATATTTGGCTTCTGTTTATTGCTCCACTTATTTTAGAAAGCCTTGGTAACTGTGAACAGTTATTCCTATTTTTTTGTACAAAAGGTGCTCATGGGAACTTACACTTGCTTGCTCTTTTGTAAGTACAAAGCTGTAAACCCAGCTCTTAGTAACTGAACCCACCATTTTTATAGGGGGCTTTTAGGATACTTACGTGAAATGAGCTCAAAACCTGACATCTCAGAATTTTAGAGAATTTTTCAGTCATGTCAAAAATCTATTCACCCACAGCTGTGCATAGCCTGCTAGGACATTAAAACAGATTGTGTTTTCTTATTGCCCTTTCTGCATTTGTGCATGTCTATGAAATTGGTTGATATAGCATTACTGAAATATGTCTGGAAGCCAAATCACACTCTGCCCCATTTATTTATTTTTGTAAAAGTAAAGAGCACTGAGGATTTGCAAACCATTAACCCAGCAATGCTGCAGTGGGGAACATACAGGATTGTGAGCACCCACTTTACCCCATGCCTTTAGTTAAACATTTTAAACCTTGGGCACAGCCCAAAAATTTTATTGATTGACTTTTCACAGACATTGAGAAAACATTTTTGAGTTACTAATACATTTGAAAAATGCTAATTTTAGTGTCTCCTCATACTTTGTTCTGTTTGTTTCTCTCTTCCTACTTTATGATATTTTCTTCATAATAAGGTTTTTTCATGAGCCACACAATATGTGCCTTTAGGGAAGTAAACTTGAGAATAGGAAATAGCATGGAGATTTGCACTCTTCACATTGATTAACGTATCTGGTATTACAGAAGTTAATTCTCTTACCACTGTGTTTCAAGGTCACTGCTTCAGCTGTGTGCTCTGAAAGTTTTCTAGCTCAAACTACTTGTCTGTCATTTTGAAGTTTCTTAGCACTCAAAAGCATTTGTTACTTTTGCTCAGATATTAGAGGTGGCAATATTTGATTAGAAATAATTGTTCCCAGCGTTTGCAGAGCAGATGAACTTAACAGTTCCTATTTGCTGAACTGAAATCAGCAAGTTGAAACTTTAGGTAACCTGTTTCCTTGATTTGCACAAGGCAGTGAGAATTCTATTTCTATCTATGTTAAAAAAACAAAAAAACCCAAAAAACCCCAACAATTCTGTTGAATCAGTGATGCCCCCATGAAAAAGTTATACATGCTCTTCCCTTGTACTCATAAAAGTATAGCAGTTTTGAGTTCATAAATAAACCAGTTATGCCACATTGCAGGTGTTTGTGGGACACTTTTTAAGGCAATAATACAAGTAGCCTACAATTAGCAAATTTATCAGATGTTGGGAGGAAAATTTAGGTGGAGCTGAAAGGCTAAACAACATGGTATTCAACACTGAGTAATCCTTTGCTATGTCCAAGTGGTGTCACAGCTTAGGCACGTGGAAGATTCAAAAACACGACACTGTCTGTAAAAAGCACTTAATTGTAAAACACTTCATTCTCCACTAGTTACAAATGCCCTTGTTAACTAAGATTTATAGATAAGGTGTGCTAATACATAACACAAAGCATATCAGGCCATCCAAGTGGCATAGGTTCTCAGGGTCTGACACAAACTTCTCTCTTCCCCTAGAAGAGACTATAGATCACTTCTGGTGATACTACAGTAGGACAGTAGCTTTACTTCAGAACACAGTCTCATACAAAAACCCAGTGAGTATTAACTTTGAAGTCTTTACAAAGTAATTTAAAAGTCTTTAATTAAAAATATTTCTACCAGCTCTAAATTACTTGTGATCTTTATACCACTTAGAACAAGCATGCAAAAGAAAAGCCCCTATAAACACTGAACAAAACCCAAAATACTACAGTCTAAGTGGACTAGCCTCAAAAATCTGCACTTACCTTCCTCCTTCCATTCCTCTTGACCCACACAGCCACCATTTTATGTCTGTTGATTAGACTTAACAAGCTCAGTGTGGTAGTAAGTGTTACCTAATGATGCACCTTGGAAGCTTTTTCCCCCAGCCGATAAGTTGTGCAGGAAGAAGAGCTATGGTGTGTCTGCCTTGTCTGTCTTGTAAATCTCAGCCAGGACTGCAACCGCTTTGCAGCAGAGCTGCTTCTGAACGTAGGATGAGCTGACTCCTAGAGCCCCTTCTCTGACTTGTTTGCCTCTCACTACTCATGAGAAGTCTTATCGGTACATATTTCTACAATAACTCCCAATAGCTGAGCTGTGTTGCTGAACATGGGTGACTTGGGATTCAGAGACCTTCTTGGCTGTAAATAGTTTGTTTTAAAAAGCCAACACCACCATAATCTAAACCAGTCAATTAAACAGCCTTGCCTTGCTCTTGTTAGTGCTTCTGTGTCATTGTATTCTTGAGCATCAGTAGAGTTTGCTGTGCAAGGGGGCTTGTCTTGGGATTGCTACTTCTTCTGGCACTCTTTGATAGTGATCAGAGTGATAAGCAGACGTTTTAGGTAATATTGAAAAGAGTACAGCTGGTACAGTCCCACAGTTTTTCTTTTCTTCCATTTTTTTTTACCTGTTGCTGAAGAGTTTACAGTTTGGCCTTAGGAACTGCAGCAGCACCAGTGTTCTGCTGGCCTGAAGGCTGGAAAATAAGCTCACAGTTGAATCCTGCAGTAGTGATGCCTTAAGTTTTAAGTTTTTTCTTTTCCTGTTCTGCTTTAGCTTTACTAAGCTCTCTTTACAGGGTAGTTAGACATAACGATTCTCTCCAGCTCAAAATTCAAGGACAATCCTTCCAAACCTCAGGCCCAAAAGCAAAAACAATGTAAAAAAGAGGAGGATGGAACTTCATAATTCGGAGTTATTAATTGGACAGTTAACTTCAATATGCAAATAGACCATAACTTATAAAAGTGTGAAACCCTGTGACCACATCCCTTTTCTGCGTCCATCTTGAGGCCCATCCTGGCAGGGCTGCAGCCAGGCCCTTGTGTTGCCAGGGTGTGACCTTTGAAGGCCTTTGAAGGCTTTTCAATAAATACCTACTTTATTCCTCTAATTTTGTCTAGGCTCTGTTCCAGGTCAAACTGAGGCAGCTGGCATGCTCATCTGGATTTTCCCCTTTCCCAGCAAGTTCTTGCAACACCTGACTGAGTCATCTCACCTTGGAGACAGGTGCAGAACCCCAAATTATGGGCTTGGTGTTGTAGTCAGTGCCTGGAAACCAAGCATTTCCCAAACCTTTTCCCCTCAGGAGCTAGCCCCAGCTGGGGGGGTTGCAGCAAGGAGTGTCAAAACCAGGAACATCACTAGGGATGGGGCTCATGTCAGTGCCAGGGCCATCTGCCACTCCCCAGAGATATGTGTGCAGTTTGTGTGTGATTGCTCTCCCTGTTGTTTTGGTGCTTCCAGAGCCACACCTGCCCGCTTGGAAAGAATTTTTGGAGCTTTTTTCTGTTTCACTTGAAACAGAGTCAAGAGAGAAGGTGATAGGGGTGAGCACCCTTAATAATTTCTGAATATCTGTTCAGCAATGAGGAGGCTTCAGCTTAATGGCTTTCTCAGTATGCAGGAGTTCAAACCTGCAACACCTGTCTGGATGTGGCTGGAATGCCAGGATGTGGGTTACTTAGCATGGCACATAAAGAAGTTTCTTCCCCTTGAAGCTGTGAACTCTTGTCAGGTTGAGGTAGGAAAGGTTGGAGTGAGTCTGTGCTTCTTCAGGAGGACCTGTGCCTGAAAACCTGCTATTTGTATTGTGCTGTTGATTCAAGTATCTCCCAGCATTTTAGGAAAGTCTTCAACAGCCCAGGCAGGTGCTTGCAGGCAGGCAGGAAGAGCTAGAACTTGGGTCTCCTGACTCTCAAAATCATGCTGCCTCCTGTAGCTCCAGGGAATTTGCTGTTACAGACAGCCAAGCAGGAAGTTGGATGTGTTCAGTGCTCGTTTTCTCACTGCTTGCTGTGATGAAGTGGTTTTAGAAAATGCCTGCACTCCAGCTAAGGCAGGAGAGTCCTCTGGGACTTCATTTCTAATGAACTTAGGCATCCTAGAATTTCAGTGAGTACTTAGTGTTTAGTCTTATAGGCTTAATTGAAATTTAATATCAACAAGTTGTGAAGACAAATTTCATGCCAGAAGATTGTTTGAGAGATGACTTCTTCCAGACTGAACAAATAAAGTTAATCAATTGTTTATAGAAACCTTATATACCAAACAACTAGTAGATGACATAAATATCTTAAGGATCTGGCACCTGGCAAAGGAGACTGTAAGAACTGTTATCATGATAGTTCAGGCTGTTGGCTGAGAATAAACTTCCTAGGAAAAGGGTGGGAATATTTAGGTTGCTTCTTTAACCAAGTATTTTGTATAAGACAGACAAATGCCTCAGCATGTGCAGACACTGAAAAAATTATAAAACAGCCAATGTTTTTAGAAGTTAAAATTCATTGGTAATTTAAAAAAAAAAAAAAAAAGGGGGTTTGGAAAAATATCCAAGACAAAGAAATTCTGAACATTAGGTGCAATATTTCTTTGGCATTCAGGTAAGTGGTATTTCCCTCATCAAAGAGCTATTAGACTTAAAGAATATGTGTCACTTATGTGTTTCAGTAGCAATTACTCAGGGTTGCTTAGTTTCAACTTGAAAAACATTAGGGGAGGATTGTTAGTAGCTGTGAGAGAAAAAAAATTAATCCACGTTTTGTGGAAAATCAGTCAATCTGCCAGTGTCAGAATTACATAGCTGGAGACAAGTGTGTTACCAGCTTCATGCAGGGATATAAGTGTAAAATGTAAAAAGAGATTCAGTCTGCAAGATTTTCACCTTTATTGTTACTGGCATTTTCTTAGCAAGAGCATTAATTTTTTAAGGTAGTGCCAGGAGCTTCTGTTATCAAGTCTATGACAAAAAGCTATTCCCTGTAGCTGGACTGTTGCTGGGAAAGAAGTTATTCTGTACCACATTTTCTTTTAAAGGTGTGAAGTGTTGGAAAGCAGATTACTGGAGATGAGCATTTCACACCCCACCAATAACATCTTCAATATGCGGAGTTCACATCATGGTTATGGGCATCGTGCTATGCTTTGCACCTACAAGGGACTTCTTCTAGCAGCAATACATAAGAGAATTGTTGGTACCGCTCTCTTTATCTCATGAAATAGGCCTTCATTTTGGGGGGTTATAAAGAAGTACTGTGGTTGAAATGAAAAGTTTAAATGAAAGTTCTGTAAATAAAAGTTCCTGCTCTCTCTCCTCCTTTCTGACACAGACACGCATGGTACAAGGGATTTCATTGTAAGGAGACATTTTAGTAGAAGTATTGTCATTAAAATTATAGTTACGCATCTCCTTAATCATGGTTCAGTGTTCCTAAATTAGAAAATGCCAAGAAATGAAGTAAGGTGACAGTATAGTTGATCTTTTTCAAATTCTTTTGAAAAACATAAAAAGAAACATGCTGTCGAACTGCAAATGTCCTGGAGACCTGTTATGTCTGTTTTACAAGGCAGTTGTACAACATTGCCAAAATTGAAGAGAAAATAGGTATTATTTCACTAGACTTATAATCATCTAATCATCATTCTGATGTATGTGGGTCTAAGATGAGTTGATTAGAATCTTTTTTCAGTACTTTGGTATTAATGTACATCTGAAGATGGTATAAATTCATTACAGAGTGTGTCAGCATGTATTAAATGAGTACAGCCTGATAGTGACTGCCAGTGAGTTAAGAAAAGAAGGAATTTAAACTAAGAAAAAAAGTGATTGAGAGGGAGAGAAAGAATACAAGTGCCAGTCTGACATGGGGATCTTACTGCACTGATATTTGCTATGATTTTTCACTTTACAGTCCATTAATATTATGAAGCGGACATTGCAGAAATATGGAAGCTATGAAAAATTTGAACAGGCCACTGGAGGCAGCTTGCTGACCAAAAGTCGCATCTGGAACCACGTCAGGAAATACATGGTGAAAGAGGGCTGTCTTGGTGAGGTAAGGCACGCACTGCCTCAGGAAAGAAAGACATACGTAGGCCTTAGACATTACACATGCATGGACCCAAGAGACATCTGGGAGGGCTTTCCTCCATCATTTCCTCCATAAGAATATTCCTTACATCACAATTTTCTCATGGCTAAGCCCAGTCTAGTGTTTGAACAATTGAAACGACACAAATTCATTGTGAATGCTTCAGTCATCTCTCTGAGCCTGTTTCCTGATTCGTTTATGCTTGTTCTTAAAATCTCTTCTTTTGGGAGTACCCAAAAACGACACCCTTCCTTCCCTCCTTTTCTCAGCTACTTGGAGACCAGCACATTTCCATTTATTCATCAGTTCTGCCATCTGTTCTTCTGTATCAAATTATTTACACCAGAGGAAAGAGTTAAGAAAAGGCCAAGAAAAATAAGCAGCAGCCCAAAAGAGTGATTTATAAGAAGCAACACAAATGAAAGTGACATAAGTGAATAAAAATGTCCGAAAGAGCTTGTTGAGTTGGTTGAGTGCTGTTTTTTCCTAGCTTTAACCATCTAATTTTTAGAGCCCTGAAAAAAAAACTTATTTTCTATATTCAGAATTTTAGAAGACCAGTTTGATGAAGTTACATGAAATTTCCTGGAAAAGTCAGATGAAACTGAATGTATAAAAAAGGGATTAATCCAAATGAAATCACCAGATGACAGAGTCAAACACTTGGATGAGATCACTGGCAGTGAGCAAGGAGTCTGGAATAATGACACAAAAATTAATTTCACAGAAACTAGGTTTAATTGGTAAACATAATATTATTAGGAGAAACTGCTAAACTCATCCCACATTTTTGTGAGACTATGATTTGACACTGATAACCAGACTTTACCTGTGTTTCTAAGAGTGGGATTAATAAACTACAGTTTAGAGCAAGCAGAAGAAAAAATGTCTGTTTGGTGTTTCCTGTGCTTTTATCTCCCTCTTCATTTTTGGCTTGGTTTGACTTCATGGAAGCTGGATCCTACATCCTCATCCAGCAACCCATGTCCTTCTTAATGAAATGCTTGACTTTTTCTGTGAAAATAGGGTTAATACAGGATGGTCTAATATATGAAAACACTCTCTCCAGCTGAGGAGATCTTAATAAAGCTAAGTGGCACCTGTCCTTTAAATCTGAATGCTTTAGGATTTACCTGTTTTTCCTGCCTCTTAAATACAAGTTTTATGGGACTGACCTTTTGCTGTTCAACTTGAAGCTGAATGGTGAGTCTTGAATACAGGGAAGTGTTGTATTCATGCCTTTAATCCTTGGGTCCTTTTTTGGATACTAAAAAAGTGATCTTGCTTTTAAGTACTCTTCTGAGCAGTACTGTTTGTTTGGGCTTTACATGAAGAGGGAAAGGTGCTTAGTCTTCAACAAAGAGATTTTCACTTTTCCTTCTCAGTCACTTTTTTAAAAAGGCTTTTTGAAGTCAAATAATAAAATATATCAGTATGCATTAGTTTCCTTCTCCACCAGTTTTTGTTTTCATTATCAGTTTTCCAAGAAAGAACAGGAAAGAAAGAACTATTTTGCTATATAGAACAAAACAATACAAGTATTTCAATAATATTTCAAGTCTGCATCATGTAACAGGAGAAAAAGTACACAGTACTTCCCCCTCTCATTCAAGTGGCTTTAGAATTGCAACTAAAATGTTTTCAGACAGCTAATTATATAGATACCTAGTCAATTTATGTGTTCTTATCTAGTATTTTTCAGTTCTCAGCAATACTAAGATAATTCAACGCAGTTCAAAAACTGGACTTTTCTCCAATTTATTCTGCATGCAATTGCTCCTTGCTCTTTGAGTCTAGTCAGTGTTACCATACTAAATTATTCAGTCTCATGTTGGTGTATCTTCACCCTCACCCACCCCATAAAGTCTGAGGTTCTGTCAGTAGCCCAGGTGAGTAGGATAAACTCAGTCAGAAGGGTCTCTCAGGTGCTGATCAAGACAAAGTTGTGGAGGGCAAGGGACCAAAGAGAAATGAAACAATGGAAGGGCCAGAAGAAAAAGCAGGAGCAGGAGCAAGAAGAGAGCTCTTTCAGTTCTGCCTGAACTCTCTCCTCTTCAGATTGTGGTCCATCTGACGGAGGACCTGCTCTCCCGAGCCTCCATGACCGTGGTGAACGGCCGCCCCACTCTCACCATCAATGTCTCCACGGCGCGAGAGCACTGGCTGGAGGGGATGCTGAGACACGAAATTGGTATGAGCATGACATCCCTTCTGCAGGCAAAGGGGAGTACTTGCATGCATTCTTACTGCACAGTGATGGGCCAGGCATGGACAGATACAGAAAGAGGGAGCATCCCTATCTGAAGAACCTGTGCTGGAGGTGTGCTAAAGGGAAGGAGAAACCTTTTTATTACTGCATTAAAAGGATTCCTGGGGTTCATGAATGTTAGCAGTTTAGGTCAGATCCAGAGCAGGCTTTTGAAGTAAGCCTACCAGCTAGTCCTGCTTACTGCCCTGAGGTTCCCATGCCAAAGGAATCTTTGAGCAAGCAAAGAGTAATCCTTTCAGATGATGCTAGCCCAGAGGCTCTGCTTCAGGGCATACCTTCTGTGCTGTCACTGCTCATGAGAGCAATTTTGTTTTTAACTAATCTGGAGTTAAAAAAAAAGGGGGGAAACAAAAATAATGTGACCGTTCAACCTCGACTCCAGTTTACCAACCTGCTCCTGTCACGCTGCACTGCTTGCAAATCTAGGCGTGCTTTAGGTATGAAGAACTTACCCAGTGATCCCTAAACTGGTGTAAAATTGCTTTGGTTTTGCATTACACAAGGTTGGCCCAGCCTTGTGGAAGTTTTCTGCAAATTTTTCAGTGCATCTGTTTCAACTAAGTGCATAAAAAATGGATAAACTTTGCTAGTGCCTGAATATAAACTGAAAAATAAGCCTTGCAATTGCCTAGAACCACTCATACTCACATTTTAAGGGACACAGCATCTTCCAAGGCTGCAGTAGTGCTGTTTAATCACCTTCAGGATGCAACATTTCTGCCGTTTTACTTTGATTTTCCTTCCTGCTGTTCCCTACAATGCCTAGCCTATGCCAGAGACGATTCAACTTGTATGACACTTCTGAAAATTCCTTTCCATAGATTTAGAAAGTCAAGTCCTCCTGGTCATTGCATTCCTTAGGCATCTTCAGGAATTTCACTTTCAGTCAGCAGGTGAATATTTGCATGGTGTATATATCTCTGAAAAAATTCTCTGTTGTAGACAAGGCTAAAGTCATCACTTTTCCCAGTGCCCAGTCCTACCAGCTAAGAGTTCTGAAATGGGTATCTCCTTATATATATATATATACACTTCTTCTTTTAAATCATTGGATGCTACTGTTCTAAGTGCCACATTCCTTTTATTTTTTTTTTTTTCAGGAACTCATTACTTTCGGGGTTTTAACAACAACAGCCAGCCTTGGTGCAACCGGAATGGACGTAGAAAACACGGGTTAAAACCCATCAACCCCACAGAAGAGGGGCTAGCGAGCATTCACAGCGTCCTGTTCCGCAAAGACCCTTTTCTTTGGAGAGCTGCCCTGCTCTACTACACAGTGTACCAGGCCAGCCAAATGTCCTTCAGTCAGCTTTTCCAGGACGTGGGGAAATTTGTCAAGGACCCCAGTACTAGGTGGGATTACTGCGTACGGGCCAAGAGAGGGTGGACTGACACTTCCCAGCCAGGTGGGTTCCCTATTTGTTTTCTCTTTTTTTGTACTTCAGGGAGGTTTTAAGAACGTGCACAGAGCTCTTTAATCATGTCACACAGTAAAACCATTGCAAAAGGGAGAAATCGGACTCCACGCTTTCTGAAATGGGGTCTCAGGAATTCTGCTATGGAAAACAAGGCTGAAAATGCTCATGAGTGAGACCCTCAAACTAAATCAGTAAAGGATTTTTTTTATTGTTGGAAGTGGAATGCAAAACTGAAAAAAATTCATACTCACAGTTTGACCTGCTGTAATGTTGCCTGTGGTTATTCACAGGGGCTGTCTTCTATATTTAATTCCTTTTTCTGGCTAGTGCGTTTTGTCTTCTAGCTAGTTTTTGGAAAGGTTTTCAAAGTCAGGGATATAAATATCTAGTTTTTAAAAATAAAATTGTTCTGCTCATTATGGCTTCTGAGAACATGCCTTGACCACTGATAGAGTGCAATGCATCTCCATTCCTTTCAGGCTGTTTCAATAAGGACCAGGTGTACTTGGATGGCATCCTCCGAATCCTGAGATACAGGGCGTCCATTGATTTCCATCTTCTGACAGCCCTTGGAAAGGTGACTGAACTCATTATTCCCAAGGGAACAGTTTTATCATTTCAGCAAGCCTGCCTGTAACGAGCTATGAGTCATGGTGCTTTTTACTTTGATCTAGAATTCTCTGCTCGGTACTGCACCTTCAATTACACTGTGCAAGTATTCTGAGGTCCTAAAAACTTCTACCAGTTTGTCCTCATTCTTTGCCTATCAGATTAAGATTTTATGGTCATATTTCTCAGACTTTCCTCCCTTTTTGGGGTACTACCTGACTTGCAGTACAACAGACTGCCTTGGCCAAACAAGACAGGTACTAGATAAGGCAGTGGTCCTAGCAGAAAACAAAATGAACCATTTGACATCAATGCATCCCCCTTCTACCACAAAGAATATTTTATCTCAAAGTTCTCTCACTGATGGCAGGTGTTTTTCAAAAATGAGGGGTTTTTTCCCCAGAATAATGGTATTTCTACATTCACAGAATATATTTTAGGTCCATTCTAACTGTCATGGCTTGTTTGTTCTCAAAATCATCGTAAAAAGTCACACTTCCTGAACCAAATCCTTGGGTTGCTAAGCTTTCACAGTTCATAAAGCAGGGTTCATACTCACATAAACAGGGATTCAAACTGACAGTGAGCTTGAATTTAGAGCTGGTGTACCCAACATTTCTGCCTACTTAGCAATCAATGGATGATAAAGGTAAGGGGCATATTATGAAAGAGGGTTTTAGTCCACATTTAAATTTTTCCTCTACTGTCAGAAACATCCTTATTGATAAGCAAGAGCTATTTAGGTAACTGAACCGAGTTAGGAAGCTTTGAAAATAAAATCACACTGTCAAATAAGTGTGCAACTTTCTCTCTGAAATTTCCTTTTGCTTTAAGCCTGCTTAATTCCACACAGCTTCTGCCTGCTGAACTACTGAACACACACAGTTCCTTTACTGCTTTATGCCTGTCTCTCTTCAGGGAGTCTGCAGGATTGTCAGGCCCCTCAAAAACATACTAAGTCATTCCTCATAAAATTACAGATTCTACTATGATCCACATTGCATGGCACCCACATTAAGGGTCTACAAGCAATTTATTTCTAGCAGTATGATAAGTTATAAGTGCTTGATTTTACAAATTCTAAAACCAGGGGACCTTAAAATGTATTCTGAATGTTTTTCCTTCAGACATCTGCAGTCAAGCTGGAAATTTGTCTTAGAACAATACCTTCTCTCAGCATCACGGATTAGTTAAGGTCTGCAGAGATCTCTCAACATCATCTAGTCCAACTTCCATACTTAAGCAGTGTCAGCCAGTCCAGTTGGGCTTTGAATATCTCCACTGATGGTGACTCCACAAACCCTCTGGGTGGCCTGTGCCAGTCTTTTTCCACCCTCACTGTACAAAAGTGTTTTGTGTTCAGATGGAATTTTGCACATTTTAACTGGTGCTCGTTGCCTCTTGCCCTGCCAGTGTGTGCTGGTCAGAAGAGCCCTATTCCGGTGTCATCAGATGTTTATACAGACTGACAAGATTCCTATGAGCTTTCTTTTCTCCAGGCTAAACAGTTGCAACTCTCTCAGCCTTTCCTCACAAGAGAGATGCTCCAGTGCCTTAATCATCTTAGTGACCCTTCATGGGCCTGCTCCAATATCTCCATATATTCTCATGAAAGAGAGAAGTATTAAACTTGCACTGGAATCTAGCCTAGTGGTTTATCACCACTTTAAATGGGGGATCTATTTGTTTGTTTAGGGTGGAATAGGAGGATCAAGTTGTTCCAAAAGGAGTATTAAGCTTGGCTGGCACATCTTCCAGGTCATGCCTTCCTGTTGCTTCTAATATTACTTACAGCGTAGAAGAGTGTGGTGTGGATACGTGCAAGCTGTGCTACGCACCTATAAGTGACTAAGGAAAACACTTGAAACCTGAGAAAAGATGCTTCCTGAAAGGAACAGTTTTAAAACTTCGCAGGAAAGAATCAAGTACAGGAAGCACTGCAAAATATTCATGTGGTAATTGCATGCAAGTATTGCTGAAGAGAAATAGAGTGCAGGTATTGAGTGCAGATATTGGATACTTGAGTATAGCATAATTACCAGAGTTTGAAAAAGTAAAAGCAGCAAAATATCACCTACTGTTGCGTTTCCCAAGCAACATATGAGCACATTACAAAAAGCAGAAGTAAACCTGTTTTAGCCTCAGTCTTTTTTATCTAGTGCAATGACTAATTACATGTGGTAAGGAAGACAACCTGTTCCCACCATAGGATGGGATTATGTTTTTGATCTCCTCAGAATGTCAAATTTGGTAATTCTTTAGCATGTGCAAGGACTGGGGAAATGCATCCCATTCAAACCATATCTCAGATTATAGATAGATTTTTCTTGTTTGCAGCAGTAACAGAAACCTCTGAACATAAATATGAGGGAGGAAGGATCCTTTTTCTTTCTTTAGGCAGGAAAAGAGCTAGAATTTAATTGCATGTGGTGCTGTGTCTCTAGGCTGAGAGGAGATGCTATGGTTTTATATAGCTCCTCTGTAGCCACTTCTAAGTAAGTTAACTGGGTGTAATGGCACATGATCTTCAAACAGCATCTTAGTGACTTGAATTAGCCTGGGCATGGGTTTATGTTCGTTTTCTTAATTGGGTGCATCTTGTCCTTGCAACTAGAAAAGCACACTTGTGTATGCAGATGCAAATTGATTCTCTTTGTGGACTTTGTTCCAATTATCATGGCTAAGATATGCACCTGTCTCTATGGATCAGGTTTAGCAATCTGGATTACACTATCCTGTCTTTCCAGAAAGCCCTTCCATGCCCCTTGCACATTAGTAAATCCTTCATGTGCACTTTAACCACTGCTGAATAGAAACCATCACCTGCCAAGAGGGAAAGCTGCTTCCAGGGAACGCAGACTGTTCAGGGCTCAGCTCCTTAGAAGAAACATGGGGCAAAAAAGGCTGGAAGGAGCAGGCTCCACTCAAACCACCTGGCACAAACCTCCTGTGAAAAAGTAGGACGTGCCAGTTAGTAAGCACAGCAAGGCTGGTGGGCTTTGCCAGTGCATATGCTACTGTCTGCAGGGTGCCCAGAACACACAGCTTGGAGACAAAGCAACAACTTCACAAATTTCATCACACTGGACAGCTGCCCAAGGAGTCCTGCTCTGTGCTGCTTGTGCCCACCCAAAGCATTCATCCCTTCTGGACTATCATTCACAGCATCTTGAGCTACTGTGGTTAGAAGTCCTAGCTTTTAGAATCATAAGACTATGAAGATAAAAATACCCATTTTCCTCAGAAAAAAAAGCTATCAGGTCCTGTAATAGCTGGAAAATGAGAGTTTGGCACCCTGATGCCGTGAGGCAAACCCAGTTTCCACTCTGCTATTGAACTGGGAAAACAAAAAAACTAAAATTGGGATGCTTAAGTGTTGTTTATGCTGTAGTTAGTTATTAGAGGTGCATTTTAATTTTGCTTGGCATAAGCACCTTTACTAGTGAAAATGAAACAGCAGAGTTCAGGTCAGCTGGCACCATGCATTTCTCAAACTGTTTCCTGTGCCATGCGTGTCCTGCCCTCCCTTTCTACTTCCTTAGTCTTTTGCAGTGTTTTTTCCATTCCCACGTAAATCCTTCCGCCTTGTTGAGAAGATATTCCAGGACTCATATGTGCTCCATCCTCTATTCCTGCAGCTGCTGTAGATGATTCTAATTCACATTCCTACAAGTCAGTTTACTGATTGAATCAAAAGCAGAATCAGGAATTATGAAGGCATTTGCTAAATTTACACTTTTTTTGCATCTTCCACTGAAGCACACAGTTGCTCATGTTTTCAAAGTGTTCTCCAAGATTTTAAATTCCCCTGCTCTGAAATATTTTCTCATTATAGGAGAGAATTTATAGCAGCAGCAACGGGACCGTCCTGTTAAATTGACCCATGTCCTTCCTTACAGATCTCATATGAGGATGTAGATCGCCTGAAAGGATTAGCTGTGATTGAGAACATGAGGGTGCCACATTTTTTGCAAGACCATGCCCGGTACATGGAACACTTGAAAAAGATCATGGAAGTCAACGAGCTGACTGACGAGGAGCTCCAGGATCTCATAAATTAACAGTATTAGACCTTCACCTACTTATTGTGTGAGGATGCAGAACTGGACTTCCCAGAGCTTGCAAAAAGGGACTTATGAGGGATGGGAGGGAAGAGTGGCCAGAATATGTGGAATTCAGCAAAAGCCCCCTTATGTCCTTTTGCATTGTGATTGTATACTGATTATTTTTTAAAGGGATTGTGCATTTTTGTAAAATTTGGCTTAGAAATTCCTCTGCTGTGATCTGTCCAATCATCTACTCTGTTTTGTATGTTTGGTATAGTGCTCAGTACTGTCTCTTGTAATATATTGCCTTCTCCCACCCAGGTTTAGAGGTGGAGGAAAGGAGACAGAGGAGAAATTCCCCCTTAGTTCACTTTTGTTTGCCTTATCTTTGGTCATAGCTGTCATGGTTCGCAGCAATAGAACTGCTGTAGATTATGCTGCATTGCTGTCTGCGTAACTTTCCCGTTTAGTCATCATTGCAATGAAAGTTTAAAAACAGTGCACAGAAGCAGGTCTTTGTGCCACAGGATTGAAGTCCATAACATTACAAAAAGTTTCAGTTTTGTTTGTTTTTTTTTTAGTGAGAGAATTAGCTTTTTAAAAAAGAGAGAAGAGGTAGGTATTGCTCTTTTAATGACTGTAAACGGGTAGCAAAGCTTTCCCCTTCATTCCCTCAAAAAGTTACACTGTTCCACATCTTTATGTGTATAGTACATGTTTCAGGAAGCTGAATTCTGGGAAGGGCCTCCCTCCTTTGAGGACAAGCATAGCATGTCTAGGAAATTCAGCATGGCAGTGTTTTGGAAGGAGGATTGAACAAAACTGTGATTTCACGACCTATGGTTCTAAATAAATTCAGGAACACAGGGCCATGATCCAACATAGCAGGCAACACTCTTTCATTGGGTCACCTGAGCCTACAGAGGATCAGGTCACATTTTTGAGCAGTACTCCCACCCTACAGCAAGCTTGAGCTTGCAGAGCTTGTTTCAGAAACAAGATGTGGCTGGGGGAGAGAAGACGACTCTCAAGTGCCCTATTCCTGTGTTCCAACAGAAGTGCTGCACCACTCTGAAGCAACTTTACCTCTGTTTTAACTGCTGGTGCTATACCAGGACCAAGGAGAGAAAACTCCTCACAGCAAAGAGCTTTCTCTAGTCACATGATGAATAACTTAGATGATGCAGGAGGACTTACTACATAAACTACATTTTCTGATTGTGGACTATTATGGAATTGTTGAGGCAAAGTGTATAAGTATTCTGACAAACAGTTTTGTTTTAGTAGACAGCATTTTACAAGGGCTCCTCTGAACTCCTGGGAAGCAGCTGTGGTCAGAGAGGCGGGGCAGGAACTAGTGGGAGCCTTGGACAGGACTTCTGCCCTTTCTTACCCTGCTGCTTTTGCCCACTGCTAACAGGCCTGGCATGGGATAAGGTGAGTAGATGGAGCAAAGATTTCCTCCATGCCACATTTGCATGGACTTGAGTCACAGTATCCCCCCTCCCTTTATCTTGTTCTTTAATGTAACAAACGGAATAACTCTCCCACTTGTTTTACACCCAGGACATTACCAGGCATTACAGTAAAATCTTGAGAACACATTTTCTGATCCATAGGAAAATCTGTGAGGAGAAGCTGACAGTTGGCTAGGAGATCTGAAGGTTTTGAATAATCCCATAAAAGCAGCTGCCTTTCAGATACTATTTCAGGTTGTTTGCAATGGCTGGCTGACTGCTGCAGAAAAGAAAATGCATTCAACAAGAATAAATTTACTAAATTTAGTCATTTTCAAGGCAGGGACTGAGAACTGCTTGCAGCAGCCTTAATTTTGTGTTATCAGTATTGTTGAGGAGCTGAAAGCCTTTCAGCCTCTGTATGCTGTTTTCTCTCCTTTCCTCCTTCAGGCTGTCTAGTTTGATCACTGGTGACTTTGCCTGCCCAGCTTTGTTTTAGGGCTGTGCAGAGCAGACACAGTGTTGCAGCAGCCTGACAGGAACCATTTGCAGTCACTTGCTCCAGGTTTTGGCTTTTTTGCCAGAAACAGCAAGAAAGCCACATGTGACTGAAATCAAGCCAAGGATTACAGTCAAACACTGTCTTTGGAGTAAACTGGCCAGAGATCACTTGAGCTACACTGTGGAAAAATCTAGCTCACTTTGCTGACCCTGGGGTATGCAAAAGGCACAGTCCTTTAAGAAAGGAACAATTTTGAACTGATTTTATTCTGATAGGAGAGATCCCTGCCTTTCTCCCATGACTTCTACATAAGCAAAGCGGTTTTCCTCCTCCCACAGTAGTAGCATCTTATAATCTAAATGCATGTGCATAATGTGTCCTCAAAACCAGAAGGTTGTGCCAGTCACTCTTGTGCCACAAAATGCCATGCCTGCAGGCCTGACACTTCTACCACTCTGTAGCTCTAAACACTACTACAGGCCTTTTTGCTTTACTTGAAGACCTGCATCACCTTTTTTTGCAAAGCAGTAGGTGCCATTAAACTTCCATTCTTCATTATTCTAGAAATAGATTTGCCTGGTGCAAAGTTTGGAGTCTGGAAGTGGTCAGTATCAATATGTAGCAATAGGTGAAGCTGTCAGCCTCCGTTTTTGGCATGAGACGTGTCATTCCTCCTTTGTAAAAATGTTTCAAATTTCCAAGTGTAGCTTTTGTAAATTTTCCTGAATTTTTGTTTCTCACTGTGAAGAGGCTGGTTACTGAGTTGTGATACTGAAGTTCTGTGATTGAGTGTATGGACAGCGGTGGTGAGCAATGGTGAGCTCATGTCACTGCACAGTTTCATGGTGTCAGTGCTGTGTTTGCAGCCTTTCCTGGCTGCCTGGCTGGGTTGCTTTGCTGTGTATCTATGTCTTGCTATGTTATTCCTATACAGAAACCTGGTCAGCATTGGAAAAGCCTCCCCATTTCACCAGACCAATTTTGAAGGGCATTTTATACAACTTTTACAAATAAAGACAAAATAATGACAGAGATGAGCGTACTGAAGTGTTACATCGTGTGGTGTGAGAGCGTTACTCTCTCCAATGGCCTCGGCTCTACTGCAACTTGGACACCCTATGTTGTGTATGGAAGAGGTGCCTTTCTGACTCGGTTTCCAAAAACATCACTTAGGGTTGGAGTCATAAAGGGTCTGTTGAAGCCTTACATTGGGTATGGCTCTGCCTGCTCAGTCAGAAGGCCTGGCTGCTTGTGAGGAAATTATCCTCCTGTTTTCTAGGATATGGTCTGAGGCAGCGTTGGAGCCTCTTTGCTGCGATGCAATT
>WEKY01045196.1:0-18840 GCA_013390045.1 Picathartes gymnocephalus | reverse complement strand
TATCTTTCAATGAAGATTGAAATAAATTAGCTCATGGTAGCAGTCATATAGTAACCTTGTTAAAATTACTAGTTATGGTATAAGTGGGCTTTTATTTCAAATGAAGTTCAATTTAGTAAATTTTAGTAAACTGAAAATAATCTGATCACAGGTACCAAAACCAAGAACTTTTGAGTCTTTATCCTATTGCTTTGGAAAACATAGCTTAAATTCCCCTCTTTTGTTTTTTGTATATAAAACTAGGAAAAATTATGCATTTTCTACATTGTCACAGACGTTCCAAATGCCATTAATGAGTATTTGATAGACAGAACAACTCCAGTAGAAAAAAAACCCTTCAAATACATCAGCTGAAAAGATGCTGTATTGTACCTGGTCTGTGTCACTGCACACAGCATATTATGAAATTACAACTTAGTCCAGACATTTGCCTTCAATATTTTTTGTTTCTTTTATCAAAGCTTAACCTCTCCTTCCTTGTAACTGTCATAATGCAGAATTTAGAGTAGCATAGCTTCCAACTTACTTTTAAATGCTCAGAATAATCAGGCACAGAAAAGCTTCCAGGTCGTACGAAAGCCAACAGTTCTCTGGGAGGCATCAGTCTCAAGGCAGGATGAGGCAGGTTGGTTCCTAAATTAATAAGAGCATTTAGCAGTTTCTCTTGGTTCTATGCACAATCAGCAGAGAAGAAAAAATGTCTAATTTGGGTGAAGTAGATTGAGAGATCCATCATAGTGTTTACAGAAATTAAGTTAAATAGTTAAATATCATCCTAAACACTGTTTCACATAGGCCTTTTAGGTGAAGAACAATGGCTATTTCAGATCTTTCTTTATACATGAAACAAAACAGGCTTGAGCTTATTTCAAAAGTTTTGCAGATTCTTTTACAACAGTGGAAGAACTGTTCTAATGACATCTTCAACCATAAAGATACTTTTTTAAAAATTTGAAATGGTTTCTGCGAAACCATAACTGTTGGTCTTTCCACTTTTTTTTTTTTTTTTTTTTAATTCTTAACTTCATTTGCTCAAATCCACAAATTTTGAACTGTTTAAAAACATCATTGGGACGTGCTGGGGAAGCATTTGAAAGAAGAATACTCTGGAGGTCTGTAAGCTCTAGAAGTGTACAGGTCAAAAAGCACAATCATTTATTTGCAGGGATTTTAGCTCTTCCTGGTACCTGGGCCATCATTTTCCTATTCTTTTGTAGTTAACCAAATGATAATAATTAAACAACACTTTTAATTCCATTATCTGCTCATCTGCTTTCTGTCCTAGAATGCATATGAGTTTCCAGAATATATTAATTTGAAATACAGATAATTAGAAATTAATGAATATGACTTTTTTGGAACATTCTTACTCAAAATCACAGAAGACAACAAATAGGTTACTGAATCCTGTAAAATAAGATTACAGGGAAACTAAAGAAATTACCTAGGCCTTTCCAGGATCCAAGAGAGAGCACTAAATGTATGTGCTAGGAAGTGCTCACCTAATTTTAAATTCACAATCTAGTCAATGCTTTTGAGCATCTTCTGTATGGAAGGATTTTCTATTATCCTGTTTTTCCTCACCATATATTAAACCTAATTCTTTCTGTTCTGATTGCACTAACAATAGAGAATGAATTATTATGATTCAGATTTCTTATGTTTCTGGAAATTATTGCTTCCATCAGAACTGCCATCTTTCAGATATGTAACCACATTTCATTCATTTTTTCTTTGTATGTTGTAGATCCAATAGACTTTTGCTGATTTGTCAATGAAAATACTATGTGAAAAAATGTCAGTGTCATATTAGAGTGAAGATAGATGGAATTTACTGTTTGTTTCCTCCTTTTGCTCTTCTGAAGTAAAGGAAACTGGACTGCAGTGTATGTGCATGATTACTGATCAATGCTTAGAAATTCCCACTGAATTTTGGACTTCAGTCTTAGATGCTGTATGAATATATATTTCAGAAGAAAACCCCAGCCTTGGTTCAAAGACTTCAAACAGATGACAAAGACAGAAAGAGAAAACCAGGTGCAGAACAGAGAAATTATGTGCTCTATGTTGTGTTTTGGGTCAGCAGCTGGGTTAGGAAATTGCAAGTGGGCTGGCCTGTTATGCTGTTATGCACTCATAGGAGGCAAAAGCAGTGCTTCCATTCTGCATCCCTTTTCAAACAGATGGAATCGTCTGCTCTGAAGAAAAAATAGCAGCAAAGATACATAGAGCTGACTTAATGTTACTGAGATAACCCTAACATCTGCCTTCACTTCTGGCTTTCTCATAATATTTGAAGTATACTGCAAAATTCAATATGCTTTTGCTCTCTGTCTTGTTTTTGAAATTTCTTTTCTGAAGATGCCAATCAGAAGATGATGGAAGGTATGGAAACAGTATGGAACAGTATGGAAACAAAGGTTCTAGACCTTCTTTAATATGAAGCAAAATGATCCACCAATCATTATCAAAGACAATTTTTAAGATACGAGAGCATTCTTCCCAGGAAGTAGAGAAGGTGCAATAAAGTCAAAAGTTGTGTGTATGAAATACTGTCAGATTGCTGCACAGAGCAGTGCAAGGATGAGCACTGAGAGGTGACTGAAGCAGATCTCAAGCCAAGGTGCTGAGCTGTGAAATGGGACAGAGAAGAGAATAGAACTGCAGTCAGGAAATGCAGAGAGCAGAAGCTGGAGGCAGCCCGTGGTTCTTAGGGGTTTTGCTGTACCCTGTCAAGAGTGAGCTCCTTGATTCCTACAGAGAGGTATTGCTATACCTCCTGGCAATTGTGACATTCATCTCTCTCTTGATTCCTTCAATGTGCTAACAAAGCATCCTTACTGAGGTTTCATCTTTTACTGTCTGCCCTGCTATTTTCTTTATTCTCTACTGCACTCTCAGGGAGACACTGACAGGATTTCACAGAGGCATAGTCAGAGGAAGTACTTCTCTGACCAGGGCTGAAAAGTAGAGGAGGGATTTTGAGCTGGTGTTGGAAAAGAGAGAACTGCCATGTTAGTATAGAGTTACTGCATGATACCTGAAGTTAAATCTTTTCATTTTACAGATGACTTTCTAAAACAAAAATCTCAAAACAGAAATTGATGTCTTTAATGAAAGCAGAATATTTATGCTGTTGTTCTCTCTACACAGAATTTTTCTCTCTTCAGTTCACAGGGAAAGCTGGCAAGTCGTTTCATGGCAGATTGCTTACTGTAGAAAATGCAGGACATTATGCTAGAAGGAAACACGTCCCTCACTAATCTGAACACATACTGTGTCAGGCTAAATCCAAGAGGTTATTCAGTCTTCTAGTTGAGCCTAGAGTGGCAAAGTACTAAATGTTTGTCAGAAGACTGTTTCATTTTTCTGAAGAGTAATTAGCCTATTTTCCCCTAGAGATTACAATTATACCAGTTTGCACAGTGAACACCCTACCTACTTCATTTGTATGTGCTTATCTTACTTTCCTCTTGTCTTAAAATAAGTACAATATCAATACAAGCTTTAAAAGAATTGCTATATTTGTTGCTCTGTATAACTCTTTCTATATTTAATAAGGGTGGAGTGATTGTTATGAGTTTATACAACACTCAAAAGTTTCCACAGAGAGAGTAAGTGCTATGAAAGTGTTAGCTATTATGGCAAAAGTTGAAAAGAAGTAGAAATTTTGTGTCTTCACTTTGTTTCCTGTTTTAATTTTAAATTGAAGAAACCAGCAAGCAAAATCATGGGAGATCCAAAAGGCCCCTGAAATGGCAGTCTTTTATACAAAGGGTTGTCATCCTCATTGGAATCTCCAATTGTAAATTTATTGACTTGATAAAAACACTGAAATCTGCCTTATTGCTGAGTGTTAACTGTAAGATGTGGAGCAAACCAGGCATGTGCCTCTCCCCTGTGGCATAATACAGACTATGAAGTTGAGCTCCTATCTACCAGATCTGGGCCATGTCCTAGCAGATACAGTCTGTAGTGGAAATATTGCTAGACAATTATTCTGCAACTATTTAAAAAAAAAAGAATCTACCTGAATTAATGAAATTTGTTATGCTTTTTCCCCATAATTTATATGTGAGTTAATATTTTAAAATTTTAGTTCTTTAACCATGCACAGGTCTAAGAAAAAAATCCTGGAGAAAATTCTGATTTTTGCAGATTACAAAAATTACAGCATTTTCAACATTTTCATTTCTCAACACTGTAACTACATTTTAAGAAACTTTTTGTAGCTCTTTTTTCATATAAAAGAAAATTCTTTCTATTGAGAGACTACTAACCACTGATTTTCATATGAAAAGTTGTCATTTTAGATATTTTCAGAACTCCTGATTCTGTGCAGCAGCCAAATATGGATTTGTTATTTCTCTTTTTCTTTTTCCCTCATGAAGCAGAGACATCTCACAGCAAGTCTTTAAATATGTAGTAATGTTTCTTTCATTTTGCTAGAAACACTTCTGAAGTTTGAAGCATCTGAAATGTCTGTAAAGATGCTTGTTCATGATTATGTCTTAAATCTTTCATTATTTGCATCTACAATATATGTGGCAGAAGGATTCAAGCTAAAAAGAAGCCCACAGATATTAGGAGTGCAGTTGAAGGAAATATATCTGATGGCGTAATGTGGTCATTTCAGATAGTTGATTATGTGTGCCCAGAAAGAAATTTTCAATTAAAAAATGCTTTGAAGTAAATTCAAAAATTATAGAACTGTTTATTCAAAACATATTTCTTTGTCTCAGTGCTTAGACACAGATTTCCTTATAGATCTTCTTTCTTTTGAAAAAAATTGTAAAACAGAAGCCATTTTTTTCCAATAGTTGCAATTTTCCTAGATGTAGAAGTGCAGGCATCACAGAAACACACAGAGGATGTGTTACTTTATTAGTATCAGCTTCTGTAAAATCCTGCAAAGGCAGAAAAGTTCAGGTCAGTAAGCTATGGACATACAGTAGCTCTTTAGATATTTTCACATGCAGATTTATGTGCTGTTTGTTACAATCCTTTCTCCAGATATACAAGTTATATAAATTATCCATTTATTTTCCAGGTCAAAAACTGGTTGCTATGTCCAAATAATGCTACTGTTTCTCAGAAGGGTAGGTAGAAGGGCTTCCAAGGGAAAGAAAGTTATTCTTTGCAACTGGCCCTCAATGTTAAAATGCTGGTGAATTTATAAGAAAGGAAATAAAAGAAATTAATGTAAACATATTGAATTGCCATTAAAACCATCAAATCGGGCTTTTTACACTGTTTGTCTTTCCTTTTCTCTTTTTAGTATCACTGCTTTATAGCCAAGATACCTGAAATGGAAACGTTATAGTAAATGGAATATGTTAGAATGTAGATTAAGTCTTCTTACTTTTCTGTGTAGTGGATTGTTCAGTAACATTCAGATTCTGCTGTTAAGAATAGGACTCTACAATGTGGTTTGCTTTTTGGTTTCAGTTTATCATATTCTGTACCTCAGTCAATGCAAAGTATGTTTTCATTACAGACTGAATTCCTTTTCTTGTTGTGATTTGTGTGAACTGAAGACAATGACAGGAATGATGGAGATAAATGTGAACATAATTTAAATAACAGATTCTATTAATGAAACTGATTATTATATGTTTCGTCTTTCAAATTCAGACATAAAACTTTGTATTTTTCCCTTCCCTTGGAGAACTTTTCAGTATGCTGTAGCACAGCATATTTCTAAATCCTCAGTGGATGTTTAAAATTAGTAGAGTATGGACTACAATAACCTAAGGATTGTCTAATCCTCAACACCTGTTTTGGCTCTCTTTCTGTAATTGATCCCTGAATAACATGCATTTAGAGACTTAAACCATGAAATGTGACAATTCTTATTAGTAAGGTTCAGAAGATCAAATAACAGGGTTTGCAACCATTTATCTCTAGTTGCTCTTTTAGAATCAGGATGACATTGGCAGCTGAGTCGGAGTAACCCTTGAAGCCTACACGAGCATGGTACTGCCTGAAGTATCATAAGCATGAAGATCATGTAAAGCAAGCAGTGACTTGCATCCCAATCCTTCCATCCCTGCTTGCAGACAGCAGTCTCAATCACTGCATTTGGCTTCATGAAAAAACAAAGACTAAATCAGGTTTCTGTTCATTCTTTAGTTCTAACCAGGGTCTCTCTGCCTGGAATAGGTTTTGTTTGACATCTTCCAGACTCTGTAACACAAGAAATGTTATTGAGCATGGTATCTTGGATCAAGCAGAATAGAAGGAAGAGTTTGGAAATACCAGTTTTAACTTCATGCATATGAGAGAATGAAAAATACATAAGTGATTGAACAGCCTACTTCTGGATCATCTTTAGCACAGACATAGAAGTACTAAAGCTTGGAAAAGCAACTCTCCGGTCACCTTTGCTTTTTTCAGTAGAAGCCTATCTGTTCCATATTCAGCATATCTTGTTCATAATCATTTATTAGGAAAATATTAGCCATATGTTTTTCCACTTTGATTACCGGTTGTACCAAAGTTGAATGCATTAAGTGTTATGTGGACATATAGCTGTTTCTCAACTATAGAAAAGATTAATGAAATAAAACACCTTAGAAAGAAAATCCATAGTCTGTGTTAATAGGTATTCTGTTTAAATATGTGTATATGGTACAGTTTGAAAGCATTATTTCCATCTTAAGAGAATGTTTTGAACATTTATGGTATAGTATTGTCTGCTGATGAACTTCAGAGTGCCATTTCTTTATACTGAATAGTAGTTGAGAATCTGTTTTAGTTAGGCTCTGGCTATCTACAGCTGTTCAGAAGCATTGCAAAAATAGGAGACATACCTGCCTTTTTTCTTGTATGAAGTTCTTACATTTTAAGAAATGCATTATGTTGATGGATGCCAATAAATTTGCATCTTTTTAAATTATAAATAAGTGATCTATCATCAAGCAACACTTTAGTAAAATATGCAGAAAGCTACACAGCTCAGGTGTTAAACATATCTTTCCATAAATGTATACACTGACAGACTGCTACTGGAAAAAAAAGAAAAGAACTATTTTCCTCTGATTTCCTTTCTTTAAATGTCACTATTTTTGTGTCCATTTGCCATCTCATAATATTCCGCAGAGTCTGGGGACCAATAAATTGTCCTGTAAGAGAAAGAACATGATAGAAAAGAGCTCTCAGGTACTGCTTTCCTCTGTCTGTGCAGGCATGCTTGTAAAGCTACTATCCTATAGCAACTGGTTTCTGCTAGAAAACTTCAACCTGTGTCTTCCATTTCGACATTTTCTTTTGAGAACATGAAGATTTTTTAAATTCCCAATAGATTTCTCTAATTCTTTTTTCACTTGCCTGTAGGGGGCAAATACATGGGAAGGAGAGCTTATATCATCAAGTTGTTTCTGTTAAACTCTTTCCTTTATTCTAATTCCAAGCAAAAATACCTGCGGTCATGTATTGCTTTTGATTGCAGAATGATTATTGTTACAGAAAATACAGAGTAATACTTAAAAAGGAAATGACACCAGCTCTGTTCAAATTACACCAGGAACTCCATAACGGTTTGGTGTAAATGGTTTACATTAATTTTGCACTATATTTAGAAATTTCTAGACCTGAACTCCTAAGAAATTTAGAGGGTTTGAAGATTTTACCAGTATATTAACTGATCTACAATCATACTCTGAAATGCTCAGGTTACCTTAATTACTGTATTGGTGGAAGTCTGCATTTACTTGAAAATGTAAAATTTGGCCATTTACTTGATAAAAGGATTTTTTTAAAATTTGCACTCCAGAAATTTGCATCTTTGAATACTAATGATCATCTAGATTGTCATGCTTTGTTACTCCTGATGTACCTGGAAATGAAGTCTGTTCTATAGCTTCTGCACATAACAACAAATTATGATGTCTCTTTGTCTTCCCTATAGTCTACTGTAATTTTTAATGGCTCAATTATTGCTTTACTTCTTGATCTACTGAAAATGTAAAACATAATATTTTCTGAAACCCCAGAAAATACCACTGGTTTCTCATACACTTCGCATCATTCTCCCTGAAACAGAACTATTTAATTTCACCCTTCTCTGTTTTTTTCTTAAATATTGTTCTGTAAAAGATTTCTAATGCAATAATAATACCTCTACATAATTTTGTTTTTACGATCTGCATTTCTTAAATTCAAAAATATTGTACTTTCCTTCTTGATTCCCAATGTCCAAGTGTAAAGAATAATTGATTTCCTATGCCACCTGATGTCATTCACAATTAATTTAAGTAGCTCTTGGTTTTGCCTGAGGGGGGTTGACTTTGGCTTAAGGAGTTTCAGGTTAAAAGTTCTAATTAAAATTAACTCTCAAGAACTCACTTTTGAAAAATTTCACCTTTTGTAGACATTATTTGTAAAATCTTTTCCTTATATTGCATATGTGGGCCACCTCAGTGGAAATCCATCTAGTTCTGGGGAAAATATGAAAAAGGACAAAAAAATGTGAAATCACAGCCAAATGAAATGCTGTTTCTATTACCAAAAAATCTTCATAAACTATATCCTGTCATAATCTTTGCTGTACTAACTTTTCATTAACTCTTCATCTCCTAGTTCTCAAAAAGACTTTTACTTTCAATAAATAGATTGTAAATCAAATTATATATCAACCTCTAGAAATTAGGTATTAGTTACATTAAATAGCTATGTCATCAGCCTAGAATTTTTGAAAAATTGGAAAAAAGCAATTGAGAATTATTATTTTCTCATTTTAATGATAAGCTTTTCTGTGCCTTAAATATCAGTGGAAAGATTAAGAATGCATAGTTTATCTAGTCAGGAAAGTAATTCTGGTTCATGGCTGCTCACAATGTTTGTTGTCAGTGAGTGAATGTGTAACAGGAGCTTTATTTTCTCTGTCGTTTTCTGTGGAACTGTCGACTTAATTCTGTCATCCAAAGTGCTCTGTAGACAGATACAAAATGTCTTGCAGAGAAACCATGAGACAGTCTTCTTGAGGATTGTATTCCCCCTAGGGAAAACCTTTCAACACCAAATTTTTTGTAGTGCCATATGAAAATTCTTGGATTTTCAATGAAAATAGAAAGTGAAAAAAGAGCATATTTGACTTGAGTTATTAATTCAAAAGGCAGCTGTACAACAGTCCTGATGAAATGAGTTACCTCTGTGACATGCCTGCTGAGTTCAGTCTCAGCTTCCCTCATAGCTTGTGTTCTCTGATGCAGTGGCTCTCAAAGTTCAGTTGTATCTTTGATTTCTGAAAAGAGTCGGGGAAAAGGCTATTTCAGCCTTTTGAAATTACTAGCACAGAGACCACTTTTTAGCCAAAATTTGAAGACCTAAGTGAAAAAAAATGTATTCAAGGAATTGCATTTTTTTTAATGCCCAGTACAGTGTGTATCCATATTGAAAGCAACAACTTTAATATAGTGGGTTTGTGACTTAATCACTGCTGTGTACTGTATTTTCTCTGTTACTTTTCGCTGAAAAAAACCCAAACTCCACATTGATAGGAGAGATCAGGAATTCTGGGATCTGTAGTCAAAGAGCGTAGCAAAATAGATTTTTTTTAAATGAGTATGCCAATTTTAAATTTTGTCAAAATAATTCTTATTGTCCATGATACTAGAGAAGGGGAAGGAGAAATAGAAGGAGAGGAAAACGTTTCTGGAAGTAAAGACAAAAGACTCTGCTTTGTATCAGTTATGCGAGAAGTCCAAAAGTCATCTATGCCTAATTATAGCCAAGATCTTAAAACAGGTCCTATCTGAAAAAAAAGATCATTGCAGACTCTCTTACACATTATTACACTGTCTCTCTGCATAAATAATTCAGTCTTCTGTGGTTGGAGGCAATGTATGGTGAATTCTGTCTATTCTGTAGCTGAGGAAGTGCATACTAAGTGTAAGTCATTGCTTCATGTTTTTGATTTGCTCCAAAGAGTTTCAACCAGCAAGGTCAAGACCAATCATGGATTTAAATACATTTTTGGAGAGGACATTTCAGTACAGTTTTGGATCCATCCTGAGATAGACTAGCCTATATGGTTTTCATCATACACAGACACAAATAAAAATAAAAGTTTGCCTGGGGTGAGAAACCTGAAATCTGATGAAGTTTCATTGATTGGGAACATGCAGACTGTTCGCTGAAGAAGTGTGCTGCCAAATCCCTTCTGCCCTACTAATTATAACACAGGTTTTTCTGTAGTCTATTAGAGTGTGGCCAAATTTTAGAACAAAACCAGCTGACCAATATGGTCACTCACATATTAAGTCTCACACAGAATTGGAATTTTAGAAAGCCATGCTGTCTTATGGCGTCATTTGAAGAATATAAACATCACCTTGGCTGTCTGGGGTTTCTTTGGCTACCTAGCTTACAAAACTGTATATTGATTTTCACAAACCCCTACAATTTCAGTGCCATGAGAACATTAAAGCATTCCATTTGAAACTCATACTCTTCAAGACTGGGAGACTAATAGAAGCTATAATTTTATAGAATATTTGTCTCTTAAAACATACTTAGTACTTCTCCCCAACATCTATCATATTTGTAAGAATCCCATCTGATTTCATAATCAGACACAGACTGAAGTATTTTACTACCAGGAATTAATTGAAGATAAATATTAGAGGTTTATTTTTCATTTGATTGTTTTTGTTTGTTTATATGTTGTTTGTCTTCCAGTTCTAAAAGAGAACAAAGTAGAAGTTCTGCCAGTCAAAACTGAAACACCACAAAGCAAAGGTCTTGCTACTCCCTAAATCTACAAGTTTTTGACAAACTTTGCTGTGGCTTAGTAACAAAATTGTGAAATGCAAAATAGTGGGAAGCTGAGCCAGGCCATCTTAGGACATTGTGCTGCTCACACTTGTTACAGTTTCTTGTGCCTGAAGTCAGTTTAGCAGTGCTGTAGCCATTCTATCAGTAGTTGTCTAGTCTTAAAAATTATTCTGTAAACAAAACATCCAAACAGAACAATAAAATACACTCTTATTTATTGTTTGGCATTGTTTTGCCTTCAATGAACTGAAATCAGTCAGTGGCCATATCTTCATTCTTATGTGTTCATGTCATTAGTTAGTTCTTTTCCCTTGTCCTTTTTAAAATTGAAAATCAACCCCAAATCTTCTTTTCTCACCTGATACAGAAAGTCATAAAATACTGAAATTTGAGGTTAACTGTTTGATACAGACATAGCATTTACTTAGTAGATACTGAGTTTTGTTTCTGTAGAACTACCGTGTTCCTTCTGGATGGTTAATGTGATCTCGTGAGAATTGCAAATAAGATCTTCATTAATATATTACCCATTAAGACACCCTTCTGGGTCATAGGGACTCAGCTGATGATTTTACTGCTGTGTCTAGTCAGGTGCTCTTCACAGTAACATTACACAGTGCCCGAAAATGGGCATGAGCCAAATTAATACTGGAATTGTAGAAATTTGGTCAATGTCTTCTTAAGAAAACTATTAAAAATAAATTATTATTTTCCATTATATTATAGTAATTGAAATAATGTTGTCAAAGATATTTTTTTCTGAATCCTTTCTTCCTGAAATTTTAACCCCATTCCTCCCCACAATGATATTAGAAATATATTTCATGTATTTTTCTACCAAAAGCAAGTTTGTTATTTATCATAAAGACAGAATAGTGTTTCTTCTGAAAACTAAGTTTGAAAAAGCAGATGATCTAGCAATTTACATGTATGCATTTCTAAATGAAAATGCTTACTTCATGATATCTTTAAATTTTATATAATTGTTTTATCATTATTCCTTTAGTTTGTCCTATTATCATCTCAACTTTTCTTTGATTGTTTTTATAGAAATTTTTGCATAGGTAAAAGTAGCTACAAATTGGTAGATTTCTATTTTCCTTTCAGAATTATGAATACATTTAGACAAAGGCAAAACAAGATCAGAAGCATTTATGTAAGCAATAATACATTTTGCTAGCTAAGAATAAAAGAATTTAGAAATCCAAAGAAAGTGAGACTGTAGTAGAGACTGTGGTCCTTTCTTGTCTGCCTTGCATTTATCTTTATACCTCCACATGACTTCCATAGATATGTTAAAAAATATCAGGAATGATTCATGTATGTCTATTATTTAGGATCTCCATAAAATATATTAGTCAAGTGACGTTCAATGCATATCTCTGAGAAATTACTATGTGATTTTATTTTGAAACTCTATAATTTTAAAACTCCTAATTTTTAAAACACATAATTTTTTGAAACTCCTTAATTTTACATTTTTAGACTTACATTACACCCACATATATTATGGCCTATGGTTATGAAGTGTGACTGCACTATGTTTTCACTGAAATCATCTCAAGGAGAATGTTTCAGTTTTGCCTGGCTTAAGTTTAACCTAGAGAAACAATTAAATATGTATCCATTTTCCCCTAGAATTGCAGGGTTAGAGATGCTTTCTTCCTCAATAGCAACTATTAATATTTTTAGGGGATGTTATGTCTCAAATCGGTAGTTAAGCTTAGAGACTCATGGGAGAGCTAATGGCAAAGAAAGACTTGTATCAGAGGCCTCAGCCAGTTTGAAAGGCTGCAGGGGGACCTCCTGCTCCCAGGTGTGTTGACATGAGAAGGTGTTTGTGTTAGCACAGATGTGTGATCTTGGCAAACTGAAGAGAGATTTTCTGTTTTAAATACTAGGGTTTTGGTTATCTCTTCTTAATGAGACCGTCAAAGAAAGCAGAGAAAAAGAGACCTAGAGACTGAGTTTTAATCTCTGATGATTCTTAGAGGTGGCACCAAGACATCTGCAAGTCTGGATATTATAGCAGTTTTGAATTAGAAATTCCTTGTTAGTTCTTATATTTATATTTTCTTCTGATAGTCTATCTTCTTGCATAATAAGCACAGTACTTCACAGTGTAAAGGAAAAAATGTTAGAAGTTCACCAATCTTTTGCAGTTAAAAAAAGCTAAAAAAAAAAAGATGCATTAAGCTTCTTTATTTTTCTTCCTTTTCCTTTTTCTGTCTTTCTCCTGACCTATTTTATCCAGTTCTGACAGGACAGGAACTTTGAAAGACTTCTATGCATTGCATTTTTAAAGAAAAAGATGAAATCTTTACGTCCCTTGTTGGAATGAACTGATCTTGGTCACTGATCTTGGCGTAGGCTGTAATAACATACAGCACTACATATTTTACTTTCCATCTTCCATTGTATGCTACTATTTTCCTGATGACAAGTGTTCTGATTTCAGGAAAAAGAAGCTGACAGCATTTTGAAGTCTTTTCTCACACATTTAGAGTTTGAAGTGCATGTGCAGCTAAATTGTATGAGGCTCAGGTGCAGCAAGAGTCCAAATTCTCGCTCTGTGTTTCCTGCCAGCTTAGGGAGATAATGTTGTTTTCCCCAAATCAGAGTTGAATTGAGTGCTTCTGAGATCATTTGTTATGCATCTTGGTATAAGCAATTAAATTCATTACAGTTTTTATGGCAGCATAATTGAGAGCAGAAATTTGCCATTTCTCTGTAAATTGAAATATACTCTCAACATCGAATAAGCCTCATGAGAACAATAATTCAATATTCTTTGTGACCTTTGATAGGAATGTTTATAAGATAGTCTAGATGAGCAGGAGAAGTTGTGGAGAAGATACAGACTGATAGCAATCAGTCATGGTCAGATTAAACCTCTATATTTAATAAATCTGCGGACAACTCAATGATTTGGAAGCTTGGATGTAATGAACATTTTGTGTCCATGTTTATAAAGAGTAGACCAACCACTCAATGGAAAAAGACAAAATTATGTAACTTAACTGATTGTACTGCATTGTACTTAGAAATAGACCATATATTTCCCTTGAATAATTTAAGAAATAATCAAGAATATTGTAATTAATATTCACTCAGTCCCTCCAAGTGGATACTTAGAATAATTTTCAAAATTTTGTTTTCTAGACAATGGGTAATAAAAAAAATGTGCAGTATGGCAAGATAAAATGCACGTAACAAGTAATTGAGCTAGAAAATATCTTTCTATAATTTCTTTGGAATTTCAGGAACAAATCAAATTAAAATTAGTAGAGCACATTTTTCAGGCTAAAGAAATGGTAATTGTGAATAAAACTATTCCACTGGTGCTCAAATAGTAGCATTTATAATTGAGTAGACATAGAGGGAATACTAAAATGCAACAAAAATCCTCACCACCTCTTTGAAAATGTGAACACATGCATACATGCAATTCCAAAAGCTTTCTCAGTTAAACATAAGAGAACTGTTTCCATATTTTTGGTTTAGATGCAAGATTTTTATTCCATTGTGTCCTTTGTGTTCCCTTGTAGGTACTCTAGTCTTTGGGAATATGAAACCCTGTAACTAAATTCAAGACAGAAAATGAAGAAATGCAATCCCATTTGAAATTAAATTAGATTTCATACATGAAACATAGTCTTGAATCACACAGAATCATGCAGTAGTTGAGGTTGGAAGGAACCTCTAGAGATCATGTTCTTCACTCTGCCTGTTCAAGTAGAGATAGGAGGAGGCAGTTGCCCACAACAATATCTAGAGGAGTCCAAGGGAGGAGACTCCACGATCTCTCTGGGCTACCTCACAGTAAAACAGTGTTTCCTGATGTTTCATTTGGTATCGCCTGTATCTCAGTTTGTACCCATTGCATGTTGTCCTTTTACTGTGCACCGCTTGGAAGATTCTGGCTCTGGCCTCTTTACTCCCTCCTTTCATCTACTTTTATACATTAATAAGGTCCCCTTGGGCCTTCTTTTCTTCATACTAAACACTTTAAGCTCTTTCAGCCTTCCCTCATATGTTAAGTGTTCCAATCCATCAGTTATCTTAGTAGATCTTCACTGAATTTTCTCCAGTGTGTCCATGTCTCTCTTGTACTTGGGAACCCAGGTGTGGGCTGAGGCAGAATCATTGCCCTCAACCTATTGGCAGTGCAGCCCAGCCTGCCATTCACCTTTTGTGCCAGTGCATGTTGCTGGCTTGTGTTCAGCCTGAACCAGGACCCTCAGGTTTATTTCTGCCACGCTGCTTTCCAGCTGAGTAGCCCCCTGTGTGTACTGGTTATTCCTCCTCAGGTGCAGGACTTTGCATTTCACAGATGCACACATCGGGTTGGAAGGGAACACACAGCATCATCTTGTCCAGGCTCCCTGCTCAAGCAGGGTCATCCTAGAGCACATGGCACAGGATTGCATCCACATGGTTCTTGAATATTTCCGGTGAGGGAGACTCCACAAACTCTTTGGACAGCCTGTTCCAGTGTGCAGAGCTTCATGAGGTTCCTGTCAGCCCATTTCTTCAGCTGTCAAGGTGCCTCTGGATGGCAGCTTGACCTTCTGCTAAACAGGACTGGACTCAGTTTTCTATCCACCTCATTGTCTCCTTAACCAGCCTGTATATTCACATCTTACATTCAGACAGTTTCAAAGGCTGAACTCCACTGCTGTCTCATCATCCACAGGCCAATCACTTAATCACCGAACTTTTTCAAGTTAGTCAAGAATTACTTCCTCTTGGTGAAGCTGTGCTGTGACGGTTCTTCATAACTTATTTTTGTCCTTAATATACCTGGAAATGGTTTCCAGAAAGGTGCCCCTCACCTTCCCAGTGATCCCAGTGATCAAGGTGATACTGACTGGCCTGTTGGTGTCCTTCTTCTTGCCCTTCTTGAAGATGGAGGTGGTGTTTACTTCTCCAGTTTTCAGGCACTTCTCTCTTGACATAGAATTGCACATTTGTAGGGGCCTCTAAACAAATTTTGATATCGAGCGAAATGCAACATCTCAGTAAGTGGGTAGTAACATGAAAACAAACCCACAAATTTTGAATAGAGAGACACTGAAATATGATTAAACAAGTATGATTCCAAAACACTTTTGAGGACAAAAAACTTTGAGAAGTCAATTTTTTGTTTCTGTAGTTGTAAGGTTGTTTTTTGTTGGTTTTTTTTTCCCCAGCATATTATTATCTAAATCTAGAGGCTTGTGGTCTCCTTCGGAGGTGGGTGGTAGGGAAAGAGCCTTTTAGCCATATATTCACTAGTATATGCACATTACTTTGATATAAAGTTCAGATATCAAAGAAAACAAAAGAAAACTGAGAATTGTTCTCCAGTGTGAGTAAACAGATCTTTCTGTTCATGTGTTAGTAAAACATTATCCAAGATTGACAGGTTAAATATAAAATTACAACAGCCTTTTCCAACTTCTATTTATAGTCATAGTTTTAACACTAAACATTGTTGTTTTACAGGCTTAGATATGAACCAAATTGTCTCGTTTGGATATAGAGTACTAATAACTATATTTTGAATTTGAGGTGTAGTGGTGGTATTTTTTGGTGTGCCTTGTACCTGTTTACTTCCATCATGATTTCTGTCTTTGTCTAATAAAAAATGTATATGACTCAAGCTGTTGATGTGGTTGGCATCTGTTTCAGATTTATTTTTACTGACAGCAGGCTGCTGCTGGTGAGCACTCAGCCTTTTAATCATCAGAAATACAGAGACTGGCATTCCTGTCACTGCTCTTTATTTTACTTTGGAATTCTTCATCCGATGTACTGCACTAAAATGTGTGATAGATGAAAAGCATGACAGAATATGCACTATAAGTTTCCTAATTATAAATTTTAAACAATACTAGAATTTATTGACAAGTTATCATAACAAGTGTAGAAATGCTAAATAACCCTTGGCAATGGCTAAGCTTTAAATATAATTTCAAAGATTATAGAATGTCTGTGCATATTTACATAGTTACTTCAGAAGTTGTTATAAGAGACAGAATAGTTTAAAAAAAAGAAGTATTTGATGGTTAGTAGTATGACCCATTTATCCTTATGTGTGCTGCAATATCTTTCCTTTTTGTGCATCACGATAGAAGGGAGAGTATGTGTGTATGGACATGTGTCGTGGGTTAAAAAGTAATTTTTTACCCATAAGGAACTTGACTGCTTCCTGCAGATATGAGAGAACCAATTGACTGGCTAGTTCCAAGATAAGCACTCTGTTTAGCCACTTAAGAAGCTAAGTACGCCTCTGTGATTCTCTATTTAAGAAGTAAGATGCCCGAGAATCGCTCTGTTTCTTCCGGCTTCTGAACAGGTAGCAGAGGGGCTGGCGGGGCCCAGGCTGGGCCAGGCCCTCTCGATTGGGCCCTCCCTGCTCCACGGGGCTGGGCTGGGCCAGGCCCTCTCGATCGGGCCCTGCCTGCTCTGCGGGGCCGGGCCAGGCTGGGCCAAACAAGGCCCACTTGGCCGGGCTGGGTGCAGCTGAGTTCCTGCCACAGCCGAATCCTGGCCTGGCTGCTGAGATCCTGCAACCTCTGCCTCCCCCATCTACCCCCGGGGAAATGTCTGCAGCAACTCCGGCCGCTGTCCAGCAGAGATTGTGTGACCAACGGCAGAGCCTGGGAGAGATTACAGCTCTCTCAGTGCAAAGATGAAACTTACAGACACCAATCNGAAGCCATGGTGATGGACTATAATATATTGGACTATTCCCTGTAACTCATGAATGCAGTTGGGGGGATGCAATGCTCTAACTGCAGTCTGAGCAAAGGTACCAGTGCTGAAACAAGCAGATGTTAAAGTAGCTGTGATCTAGTGGGGAACCTTACCACAGAGATGGGAGAGATGAGAAACCCTTGCTCCAGGGATAGGAGAAGCCTTGCTTCCAGAGAGAGAAAACCCTTTGCTTTTCTACCAGAACAGCTCATCTTTAGAATAGTACCCCATGAGACAGAGATGAGCCCTCAAAAACAGTTGCGAGAAGAACTGTGTTGAGGGAAGGAACTTTCACACTGTGAACAGATTTCCTTTTCCAGGCAGCTGATTTGCTGTGATGTTGGAGCCATGAGAAAACTGCTTTCTTGTGGAAAAGTCTCCATGGCATGGCAGGAGAGACTCCCTAACTGATCTGAAGAAAGACTATTTTAGAAGTGATAAACTGACTAAAAGTCTCAAGTTTTGTCTCTTTACATTGTTGGTGGGGGAAATATTTGGAAGGGAAGTGTCTGAAGGTTTATTCTGGTTCTTATTATTTTCCTTTTAGTTCTGTTAATAAAACTGTCTTTATACCTCTTAAGGTTTTGAGCCTGCTTTGCATTTCTCCCAATCCTTATCTTACAGCAGAAAATGAGTAAATAAGTTTAGTGGGTACACTGGTGTTCGGCTGGAGTGCTCAACCCACTACATTAAATTGGTGTTGTGTGAGGATGGCGAACTGAAACCACTACAACCTGTAAAAATGTACATAAACAATTCATGCATATCATTAGATATATATTTAGATTTAGGATTCAGCATGAAGTTGGAAACACTTTCTGAGCGTTCCACTGTTTGAAGAGTCATTGTTTCCCAGTTTCTGCACTATATGTAGTAGGATATTGGGGCTTAGTTTAGGTGAGGTTGCTTAGCACAGTACAGAATAAAAAAAGGCCTATTCCTTGTGATTCAAAGTATTAATGCCATTTTTCATTCATGAAAATGATTGTCTTTCCTATTCACTTTCCTACTATTCCCTTTTCTATAGACACACTTCCTTTTGAAATGATCCATTCCAAGGAAACCCTGTATTTTTTTCTGAACACCCCTAGAGTCACTTTAGTTTATGGTAACTGAGAAAAATAGCAAATGAGCAACAGTGGGTTGGAAGAAATATTTGGAGCTGAACAGTAGGTATTTATGATCTAAAGCTATTATACATGGACTTTCTCCTGCTTTGACACTCTTTGTATGTAACTTGTTCTCTTATGTAGCATATGTGGTAGACATAGATCATGTCTTGCACACTGGCTGTTCCAGGAACAGAATCACAGAATAAGCTGA
>WEKY01045187.1:6401-27854 GCA_013390045.1 Picathartes gymnocephalus | reverse complement strand
GCGGAAGGAAGGAGTTAAAATGAAATTATAATAAATCCTAATATCTTCTTTCTAAATAAAGAACAGCTGTCATATATCCTTCTAATGTCCATGGGTGAGATAGCTTATCTATAATGAGCAAAGTCTGATCGAGACTGGCTTGGCTAAAATACCAAGGCCCAGAGGGAGATTTATTCCTGTTCCTCTTCCTTTTACCTCCTAGGAAACCAGAGAGCAAAGCAAATTGCAACAATTTGTGACTGTAAAGCAAACACAGAGTTCTAATTATATTGTTTTTCACCAACAGTTGCTTTAAATACACTGTCCCGGCTTGTATTTTCTTTTCTAAAGCCCATTAGTTCTGTCAGTAGTGTTTTTCCCGGAGGAGAACGTTATTCTAGCTGAGAAGCCTTTGATTATTTTCATTATTATCTGAGACACTCGCACGACTTACAAAATTTCACTATGGCCTTCGGCCTCTTCAAATGCTGCTGTGTCTCTTCAGCACCCCTTGATTTGGTTTAAGTGTTTCATCTAATTCAACTGACAGAAAATAATTTAGTCAGGTCTTAAAAGAGGTTTCTTTCTTGACCTACAAATCTAATTTCCAATCAGCAGTTGCTCTTTGGTTGCCTTAGAAATTTAGACATAGACAGACAGATGGACAGATGTGCTGTATTCTGGTGCCCCTTTATTTGCTTTGTGTTCTGGATGCCATGATATGCTCACGTGGCACATCCTTGCACATAATTTTTCTTGCACAATGCTGGTTGTATGTACATTCTGAACAGTAGCTGATTGACCACTGATTATTGGTCTAAATGTTAAGAGGAGAGCACCAACACCAAGGCTGTTTCTCTAAGGATGACTAACAAAGGGAGAAAGAAGATTAGGCAATTTTAAGTTAATGTCTGTGCTGAGTGGCTCTAACAAACTACAAAAACAACATACATTTTGGGAAAGTGCCTTGTGTCATAGCTTACATGAATATAATTTTCTTTCATATTTTTAAGCTGCTTCCATCTTGGTAAGGCTGGAAGAAATTACATCCTTGGTCTCCATATGTAAGAAACCAGGAGAGGAAGGGAAGAGACCACTATGGATGAGTCAAGACCTTTCAGTCAAATTGAAAGACAAGAAAGAAACGCACAGGCAGTGGAAGCAGAGACATGATGATGGTGCTTTATCTTCCAATTTGCTTTGTCATGAGTTTAATGTATATGTAAATTAATGTAGATGTAAAGTCATTTCCTTTGTCTAATGCCAGATGAAAGAACAGCTCCCATCAGAATACCGTTGCAGTTAACTTAAGGAATGGGAGTAATTATTAACTGCTTTTCTGCCAGAGGGAAGAACGGTGTATTTAATATGCCTCTTAGTTTGTGGACTTTCAGCCTCTTACAGTGGAGCTGGGAGAAGGCCAAAGTGTAACATTTCAGGTTGGTTATGAGGTGTCATCACTCCTTGCGCTGAAACACCCCTATGTGGCAGGGCCAGATAAGGGCTAAGTTTTATTATCTACAAACTGTTTTGTGTACCCCCTGGGTTATTTTTGCAGGTGAAGAAATGCATAATTGACGTGGAGGAAATATGAGATGGCTGGAGAACATGGTCTGGTGGAGTTAGAATGGTCCTCTTTTTGGCTCTGAAGGGCCAGGCAGAACTAAAAGAAATTGTGTGACCAGAACATTGAAGGATGCTATGGGTAAAAATGAACTTTTGTCTCATTCAGCATTATTTAAATATTAAAATGTATCATATGCTAATAATCTTGATGAAGTACATGCTACCACACATATGACTATATTTCTTAAGTCTCTGTATAGATTGTCTGTATGTAAAGAAGTGGAGAAGGATGAGATTGGACTATATATAAGGAGGGTAGAAATTTCATCTAGTTAGGAGGAAGACCAAAAAAGACCTTGATGACAGTTGATGAAGACAATACTTGCATCTTTTCACTAGTTCTCCTCCTGCAATCCATCTTGGATAAGTGTAGGAAATCCTCTCAGTGCATATTCTGAGTTGAAAAAAAGTGGTTACTAGAGTAACAGGGGATCCTGCAGCCTAAACTTCATATGCAGGCTCAGATGGGTAAATATAAACAGGAAAACTATGTAAGAACATGTTTCACACACAATTGCATTCAAGGTGGAAAACAAAGTGATGTAATTCTATTACAATTCATCATTTCTGCCAGAAACCACAGGCAAATTCAGTAAACCAACATGGCCCTGGTATTAGTTAGGTTACTCTCTCGAAAGTACAGAGGTGGACAAGTAAATACTGGTGTATGCTTGCAACTTTGACTGGCAGGTCTCAGGAGCAGAAACAGTGTTTTGGTCCACAGTTGCATCACATATGATGGGGCATATTACCTGATGCTTGGTGAGATGCTCAAAGAACTGAGCATCTGCAAAGGCATTGTTGGAGTTTGTGTAACTCCAAGGTTCTGTAATTATTCAGGACAGATTGACTTGTTCCTCTGTAGATGAATTAAATCAGGGCCATAATTAGGAGCTTGATACAGCACTGTGTGTGTGACTTTGTCACGCAGAAAATTACTTTGAAAAGAGAAAGGATCAGAGATTCAGAGAATTTGCTTTCTAATTTTCAGCAAAAAGTCTTTGAAATGCAAAACAATTGTGACTAAAAATGGAACAGTCCTAAGTAATGTAGGAGATTTTTAATGACTTAGACAATGTCTTTTTTATTAGTTTCTGTCTAAAATAGGAAATATAGGAAGTAATATAAATTCAAGAAAGAGGACTTATCATTATGGGCTTTGTCTGTTTCTGGGATAATATATTTTTGCTTTTTGATCCATAGAAGTTGCTAGTTTTTTATTAGTGACACAAATACAAATAGCAGTATCCAACCCATTATATTTCTTTCTTTTAAAGAGTTAATAATGGGGAATATCCACATAAAGTATGGTGACCTATTCTGATTATGAACAAGAGTCCAGGAGTATTCTGAAGGTTATTGGTAATAACTCCATAACTGGCATAACTGAGGAATGAGCAAGGGTGGGTTCTCCACCTGTGTCTGACACATGAGAAGCAGAAAGAAGGAATCAGGGATGTGAATGATGGGGGCTGCTGGACAGCACGACTGCAAAGAAGGACCTGGGGGTCCTGGTGGACAGCAGTATGACTGTGAGCTAGCCATGCACACTCAGGCCACCAGCAGCCTGGGCTGTGCAAGGAGCAGAACTGTCAGCAGGGCAAGGGATGTGATCCTTCCCTTCTTGCTCTCAGCAGCATTGAAGACATGGCTGGAATGTGGGGGTTCAATTCCATGTTCCCCAGGACAACAGAGACAGAATTCCTGAAGAAAATTCAGTGAAGGCATTGGAGCACCTTTTGTACAAGAAGCATGTGGGAGAACCATGACTGTTCAGCCCATAGAACTGAAGGCTCAGGAGAGCAGTACAAATGTGTGTAAATGGTTGAGTGAGGGGAATGAAAAAGGAGCCTGAAAATTCTCAGTGTTACCCAGCAACAGAATCAGAGGTGATGGGCACAAGCTGAAACATGAGAAATTTCATTAAAGCATAAGAAAAAATAAATTGATTGCAAGGGTGATCAAAGAGTGGAATGGGCTGCCCAGAGAGGTTGTGAAGTTTCCAACTTTGCAGACATTCACAGTCCAACAGGAAATGGCCTGGGATATCTCAGTCCTTCAGACTCTATGAATGGAAAGAATGTCTATTGTCAGTTATAAAACAGAATGGAAGAACACATCATTCTATTGTTAGTTCAGTGATGCAAACCCATGTGATTCAAACCCATCAGTAACAGGCTCAAAGGGTCCTTGCCAAAGTCATGACAAAGTCCATCTATGTACAAACAGGCCCAGGATTCTTTGCTTTTACCCCATAACACAAAGTCATCCTCAGACCAAATGTATGCTGTTCTGCTGCCTTGCCAGAATACCGAAAAAACCAACGAGCTGCAGTAAACTTAAAGTAAAGTTCCAAATCTTAACTCCACAGCAATGGCGTTACCTCCTTTTTAACAGGAACCTAGGAAGGTAACCACACAGTGAAAAAGTTTGTCTTCCTTTGATGAAGGCATGTGAGTCCCCCTACTTCTTATACAGATTTCTAATCATGTAATATCCTGAAAAGAAAAAAAATAATCCTATCAGGAGATGTACTCTTCACTTCTCTTGGACTACCATTTTTTAAAAAGTGCAGATTATTACAGCTATTGTGCAACAGAACAAAACACTTGTTTTTCTTCAATCAGGTAAAAAAATGTAGTCAGTTTGGAATGGTTCATTTTTTTTTCTTGATGTGTGATTTAGATGCTGGACTGAAAACCAGGTATTCAGAGGAAATTTTATAGAGAGTGAAAGAAAGAGTAGAAGACATTTATCCCTGTTTTTTGTTTCCCAGGTATAGACTCTCTCTCAGGGATTCTACTGTTCTGGAAAAGCCTCTCTTAGTTCTGCGGAGTTCTATGACATTCCATTATACTCTGACTTCAGTTTGTAAGAGGTTTGTTGAAGCTTTCACTGCTCTAATGGGTAGGAACAATCATTGTGATGCTTCAAGCAGATCTGTTTCACGATTTTATTTTCTGGTTTGCTTTCACCTTCTAGACTCAGACACTTGAAGAACAAAACTTTTAGCTATGTGTAAAAATAGACTTTCTTTTCCTGATGCAGTCAAATTGTACAGTCTGTAGAAAATGCGAGGATATCTGATGAGATAGCCCAGGTCTTTTTGTCTTCTTTCCAGCAAGTGAAAAAAAGGGCCAAATACAACTTTATTCTCTTTGTTGGGTATGTGAGGTTTATTATGTTCTGCTTTTGTTGGATTTACTTTAACCTTTCAAAGAAAATCACCTGCAAGAACCATTCCACTTGAAACTGTCACATCTCCCTTTTGGAAGAGGCAAGATCCTTGAAGGAAGTGACTGAAGAACTCCTTGTAGATATACTGATCTAGCCTTTGACATTTGAATTGCGAAAAAGCTGCTGGGAAGGAAAGTGGAATGGAGCCTGAACATCTCTTGTCCCTCTCAAGCTTGTTTTCTTCATGAACAAATTTTACACAATTTCCTTGGTATTACTTTCACTCCATTCCTTCAGAGTCCCCACCTGGAGCAGCTTATAAATGTGAGGAATAGACAGTTCTTACTCTTTGAACAGTCTACACAAACAGAGGAGAGAGGAGACGTTAGTGCTCCATCACAAAACTGTTGTTGATATCACAGTATTCAATTCTTTTTGTTATGGCTAGTAGTTTCTCTAATTAACTATTAATTTTAACATTTGTGTTTGCCTGGAAGCATATGAACACATAAATCAAAATAATAAATACCTAGTTATAGATAATATCTCTAGGATAACATCAGGCAGGTTACCATCCCAGGCTTACCCCATTTAGGCTGGAAATCCAGTGCAAGTCTTAAATATTTTATCTTGGCCAGTGCAACAATCTCACCTCTCTGATATTCAGTGAATGATGGTGGAGCAGTTGGAAGGTTGTATTGTACTTGGTCAAATTACACTAGAATTAATTGGGAAAGAGTAAGTATGATTAATTACCTAGAGATTTCCTATAGAAAATGCTAGTTTTCACTGTCTGTAAGACACTTCACACAGAAGACCTTGCAGGCTGACTGCAGCAATCAGGCATGGAAAGTTTCTGGTTTAGAGAATAGCTGGTCTTCTAGTACTCATTTACAAGAACATCACACACTTTGAACCCTATTCTCACTGCATGCTATAACCTGAAAAAGAGAGGAGATTTATGGGATCTCCAGGATCATGGCCTGTCTGGGAGTTGCCCTTCTTCCCCACCAGAGACCACAAGTTTACAGTGACTTAATAGCATAAATAATGCTATAGGTTAGCCAGTTTTCATCTCATACAAATAAAATTATATTCTGTTTGATGTCCTTTAAGGGGTTTGGAAGTCCCATTCTTTTACTGACCTGTCCAATACGTGATCCTGTAACATGACTGTGTATTGTCCTTAGTAGCTCACCTCTTGAGTAAGTATTGTCTTGACTTACAGGAAAAGTTTGTTCATGAAATGTGAAATCTAGAAAATTATATCTGAGGCAACACAGACAAAGAGAAAATAAGTCCTAGCTGTGCTGATATGCCCTCATTGAATCTGTTCACCAGGCAGAAAAAGAATCTCTCTGTAGCTCCTGCTCAGAATAAAGGAGTCAGACATCATTATAGTGTGAATCACCAGCAAAGATGTCTTTCTCCCATCCTAACACATCCCTCAAGTATCCTGATCCTTTTCTCTCACAAAGGTGTGGGACTGTAATAATTTTTGACTTCAAAAACAATTCTCAATCCATTTAAGTTTCTGACAATCAAACTGAAACTCTCATATCCTGATAAATGGAACAAAATTGGAAACAATCCTTCTATATTTTAAACTCCAAAATGGTGAGGGAGGTTCATGAAACCTTAAGAAAGGTTTCTTGTTTATGCTAGTAATATGTGCCATGAGAAAATCACATTTCCAAATCTGCCTGAAGAACAGTTTCTTTCTGGGGAGAATTGGTTAATGAGATGATCAGAGGAGGAAGAGAGTCTGACAAGTACCTATAGTGCATTCATGCAGAGACAAAATGATGTTACTCTAACCCACAGACTGATGTCTCCCATTCCCACCCCACACCAATTCTCATCTCTTGGCTCTAAGCAGCTGTCTTTGTGTGGTATGGGATGGTGCTCTGCTCTGCTTTGGGTCACTCCATAAACAATTGCCTTGTTTGAATTCAACTCATGCCCACTGTCTTGTCACAGAAGTAACCTACACCACAGAAACTTTAAGTTCCTTTCCCCAGTCTAGAACAGACTTCCACACGGCAGGCATTGCCATGTTCGGGTACATGATTCCTAAAGTATCTTCCCAAACTGTAAAGCAAAAATCCCCAAAGAAAACCCCAAAAGCAAACATGGTCAGATAATGCTGCTGTGTCTCTGAGCTGCTGGTGAAAGGAAGAATATTGCATACAACTCCTCTGTCTTTGCTAGAGCAGCTGAGCAATTGAGCTAAAATTAAGTAACTTAGGTCACTGCAAAAAATTTGCCTGTGACCAGTATCTTAATCTGTCTCTTTCCTAGATGTTTATACCATCTTCCTGCTGTTTCTTTCATTGTTTTAATCTGCCCATTTTGGGGACTCATGTGTGGTAAGTGCAAATGTAGAGGAAAACCTGCAGAGGAGACTGAAATTCTTTCCTTGTTCTGTCCAATTACAGCATCAATCAGGAAAGCATGTGAGATGTCAGAGAACATAACTAAAGACAGAAATCACAATTGAATGTGGTGCATATATGCTCCAGTCCACCAAAGGACAGGGCATATGAGATTGGATATGGTTCACAAGACATGAGAAATGTGCCAGGGAAATGGCACATGCCAAAAGTTTCACATGCTGAAACTATAAAGTACCAGATCAGGACATGGGCCTTGTAGTGCACTGTTGAGTGGGCGCAAGCGGCCAGGCAGGATGGAAGGTGGAAAGGATGTCAGGAAGTAGAGAGTTGTCAGAAGTTGCATGTTCAAAATTTAATGGAGGAAGGCACTCGAGTGCCAAGGAATTCTGTCAGCGCAGGCTGTGGAACAGCGATGATGGTATCTTGGTGAAGGCAAACTTGCTGCAGGAACAACACTACTGGGGTGAGTTTAGGTAGACAGGCACCACTTTTATAAGTAGACTACGAATGGTATGCAATTGCATTTCATTCAGGGAGCCTTCAGCAGGTGACAAATTTCCTAGGAAAAGGTCCTTCCATTCCTCTAGTCTGTTAACATCCACTTCAGAGGGCAGAGGCTGTCCCTCTCCTAATATCAGGTAAGAAAAGCAGAGTGGAGCAGAGCTATCCAGCTGCAGCTGTACAGGCGCTCAGAGAGAACAAATTTTCCAAGGATAGACCTAAAGTCAGAAAACAAGAGGGAAACACTCACTTTGCATCTGACTCTACAAAAGGAATCCTCCTGTTGTTTGTTGTTTAAATGTGAAACCTTTTAATGGGACCAGAAATTGGAGTCTAGACAAAAGAAGCTGCAGAATCCTCACTAAATTAGCAGTGATAAATATTTGAAGGATTTTTACCTCACTGGCCTGTGATTAAAAGCAGAATTAAACACAGTAGACCCTGTCTTCCCCAGCATCCCAGCATCAGAAAGAGAAGAACCCACAGGACACTGACATAGTGGTTAAATTAAAACTTTTCTGAAGACACGTTAGAGGCTAAAAGATAATACTTTACAGCCCATCATCAGAAAACAAAGAAGGCATGGCTTTAATCACCCATGCTGTAGCTCCAAGCTGGCAAATATCCACTGGAGTCTTCAACATTACATATACAGGTAGGTGTAGCAGGAACAGTGAGACTGCTTGGTGTTCAAATCAGGCCTGACGGCTGCACCCATCCTAGTAAGTTAGCCCTGGAATATCCCAGGCAACTCCAGCAGCATGGCATGGGTTGATCCCTTAGTAAACTGTCTTAGTTTTCACAGTGAGTGGCTGGATGCCAAGTGCCTGTGGCAACTGTTCCCTGAAAGATCCTGGTTGGGACAGTGTGTAGCTAATCAGGAACATGGATTACAGTCTATCGGTCCCTGCAAATGTATTTCAGGCATGCTCCCCTACAAATCCAGACCCATTAATATATATACAGAAAATATTATTTACAAGATGAATGCTAAACTGAAGAAGTAAGATAATGAAAATATCTCTATCTCAATAATCACTGTAACACAGTGGATTATAAATGCATCTCTGATTCTGGGTGTAACAGAGTCAACAAGGGGGATCCTTGGATTATTTCAGCTGTGTTTTGGCCATCTCCCTATGTCTTTACAGACACCTAACCAACTGATGGTCACTTGAAATAGAAATAACTACCTGAGATAAGCTCTTGAGATAACTACCGAGTCATTAAAATTTACAACCAAGCAGAATACTTCCTGTGCACCACTATCTGGCTATCAACAAACCTCCTAGGGTAGCTTCTTACATTGTCTTAACTGATGCATGAAATAGTATTACGGTATACTGCCTGGTGTCTCACATTGCTGAACTTGCTCTCTCCTGCATTAAGCAAAGCTGCAGCACAGGAAAAAAGCAATTGTCAGTATCACTAAGTCATTGGAGATGTCAACGGGAGAAAACCTCTCTTAGACTCAGGCTTGGTATATGAAATATTTTTTTTCTGTTAAAGAAGGTAAGTAAGCAGAAAAAAAGCACACTCATGCAAAGAAAAATTACATTGCAGTTAGTTAAAAATCTAAAAGAAACCTTTTAAAATTAAGGCTAGAAGAAAGTTTTGGAAGAGAAATATAATATAAGACTGACTCTTTACACAAATACTTTTAATTCAGTTATGTTTTTGTGTTGATTTAACACAGACTGGCTTTTAATGGGGGCAGGAGAAACCACAAAGGCAGCTTCTGAGAGAGAGGCTGCTTGAAGATTCTACTATGTGAGGACTATAATACAACAAACTGTCTCCTGTAATTCATGAAATTCATGGGGAGATATAGAGGTCCACTTGCAGCCTGTGAGAAAAGGTGCTCATGCTGGAGTGCGTGGATGCTGAAAAGCTGTAATCTAGTGGGAAACTCGAACAGAGAGAGAGAAGATAAAGAGAACTCTTGCTTCCAAACTAGAACAGCTCATATTTAAAAGACTACACTGCATGGATTAAATTGACACACGCCATGTATTTTGGGAACAGTTTTGCCCATGGGAGGGACCCACATTACATCAGGTCAGGTGGAATTGCTACTCGTGAAAATTAGAACCACGTTGGAAAAGTTCACAGAAAACTGCCTCCCGTGGGCAGGACCCCACGACATAACAGAAGAGACTCCGCTCCCTAAGTGAACTGAAGAAAGATTTTGTAGAAGTGAAAAACTGACTAAAACCCATATTTTTGTCTCCATGTGCTGTTGGTGGGAAGGAAAGAAGGGATAGGGGGGTGGGGCAGCGGTGTACTAAAGGTTTATTTTAGGTTTCATTATACTCTTTTGATTCTGTTAATAAATTTCTCTTTATGTCTTTTAAGTTTTGAGCCTGTTTTGCTCTTACAGTGTTTCCTCCTTATCCTTGTCTCAACCCCTGAACATTTTGGTTTTTCTTTGCCTCTCTTCTGCTCATCTATAGCAGAAGAGAAGAATGAGTGAATCGCTTTTCGTGGGTGCCTGGCTTCTAGCCAGTGTCAAACCCCAACAGTTTTCTGAATAAAATTATATTTAATTTTTCCAAGTTATAAAGAGATGTGGGTTTTCCCAGTAAAAGGATAATTTTAATAATTGTTAAACAGAAAATTACAGTCCCCCTTCCCCAAAAGAGCAAGCAAGAAGACAAATAAACAAAAACTCATCATGCATGCAGTAGCTAGTATTAAATCTGTAAGAAATGCCACTATTATAAGGTGCCAAGGACTACTGATAAATCGGATGATTATGTTAAAATTCATAGGGAGCTGGAAAACTGGACCAACAGCAATTTGATGTAGGGCAAGAAGGCAAAATGCAAAGTCCTGCCCATGGAGAGGCAAAAATTCACACACTCTGAGTGGCAACCAGCTGGGCAGCAGCACTGCATAGAAGGGCCTGGAGATCCTGGTGGGCAGCAAGCTGACCATGAGCCTGCAGTGGGCCCTCAGAACGGTTCAAAGACAAGAGCTGCCAGCAGGCTGAAGACAGAATGCCTCCTCACCAAGTTTGCCTGGTGACCAACACCCCAGAGGGCTGTGCGGCCCTTCAGAAGGACCTCAGTATTTGGAGAGCTGGGCAGAGAAGAATTGTCTGAAATTGAAATGCAGGGTGCTGCACATGGGGAGGGATAACCTCAGGCACCAGCACAGGCTGGGGGTGACCTGCTGGAAAGCGGGTCTGTGGAGAAGGACTTGAGGTCCCGGTGAACAACAAACTGTCCATGAGCCATGAAGGACCAGAAAGAATGTTAAGGGACTGGAGCATCTTTTCCACAAGAAGAGTAGGAGAGAGCTGTGACTGTTCAGCCCAGAGAGGTGAAGGCTCAGGGGGACATTACTAACATATTTAAATAGCTAAACAGAGGGAATACAGGAGAGGGAGACTGACTCCTCTTGGTGGTGCCCAGTGACAGGATAAGAGGTAATGAGTACACACGTATGTAAGAACACACATTTTTGCTCTGATTGTGGTTAAACTCTCAAACAGGCTGCCCAGAGAGGCTGTGGAGTCTCCAGCCTTGCAGACTGTCACAGACAAACTGGGCAACCTTGTCCAGCTGAACATACTTGAGGGAATGAACTAGACAGTCTCCAGTTGTTCCTGCCAGTGTCAGATCCTGTAGCTGTTATGTGACTTTGTGAGTTTGTGATTCTGTGGGGTGGATCACAGTGCAGAAACTACTTTTTTTTCCCTGATTTCTGCCCTAGAAATGCAAAAACATCCATTAGCTAGAGGTAGATACTGCATAATGTGATTTTTACACCAGTTCAAGTTAAGAGCTTAAGATAATTTTATTTTACCATATAGAATCCTTGTGTGGAGAGGTTACTGATCTCATTTCAGTAATTTGTAGACCCTACCATGTGTTAATAGGAATGTACACACACCATCCTTTAGAGTGTTTATTGTGCAAAACACTACCTTTTATACACTTCATCACTGGAAAATATTAATCAGATCACAGGATTTAGAAAAAAAACATTATTCCAACTATTCAGTAGCTGCTTCTACAGAGCTAAACATTACAGAATATGGCCCATGGCAGTCTTTCTCCAAATATGTAACCTGTTCATGTTATATCTGTGTAAAGTAGTGATGCCTTTGACCTCTAGAATACCCATTTCAACATTCAAAATCCTTCTGTCAGTGTATAGATTGATTAAAAAAAAAAAACCCAAAATTTAAAACAAAACCCCCAAAGATGCCTAAACTGACCAAAATTGTAGAAAATGTCATTGTCTCTAAATGACTTATTGTTCACTTTACTAGGGGGAAAACAATCCCAGGAAATAAAGAGTTTCATGCTAGTATAGAATGAGGTCATCTGTATAATTACTAAGAGTTACTTACTAGTTACTGTCAAGTGTGATTTGTTCGTATTTGGTCACTTACATACATGATCGTTCAGAAAAATTATTTGATGGTCTTCACCATTTCTGTAAACTGAACGTGGATCTTTCTCTTATTTCTCTCAATTTCACACTGTGCTTTGTTGTGTGATTCCCCACCTTTCACACCCTGCTGGTCTCTTGCTGACATCTCTTTTAACCCTGCTTTTTTAGTACTTTCAAAGTAGTGAACAGTTTTGATTCCCATTGTTCCCATGCTCCATTTTGTATTATCTTAAAACATCTTTTAGCAAAAAGGCTAGCAAAATTTCTAAAATAATGGAATCTAATTTGGACCCTGTGTAGGTATCTCCACTAATGTAGCCCATTTATTCTATCTGATTTACTAGTTCTTTGTTTGACTAAATTGCTGTTCACACTGCAGCCTGGTCTCTTATCCAAATAGCTCATCTGTTACAACTTTATCCTGAGAATCATGCTAATCAAGTTAAACCAAGCGTGTTATTGCTTCTCAGTCCTCTAGTTTAACTGCTGAAACCCACTCCTGCTCCACAGCCATTTTTGCTGGTCTCCAGAATTTTTATCTTATATGGATAAAATGTTTTGAGCTTCTGGAATATGTATAAACTTGAGGAAACTGTGAAAGAGTCCACTTTAAATCAAAGAAGAGAGCTAAAAAGAAAGGCAGAAACTCTTAAAACACAGTAAGAACATACCCAATTATCCATAAGCTTCTCTTGCCTACCTCTTCTCATACAAAACTTGCCCAAACCTCGACCCATCACAAGTATTTTTGTTCATTTTATTTGAAAAATAGCATTGTGTAAATTTTTCTTTTCAACCAGCTTATAAAACCCTGTAATTCTGATATGGAAGAAACATACAATATAAAAATACTGCATTCTTTTCAAATTGCTTCTAACTGCTTTTTTTTTTCCTAAGAGCCTATAACAACAAGCCTTATGCAAACTGAAATTGGGAAAACATTCTTCTTTGAAGCACCCTGTGATTTCCATCTTACAGTACTAGCAGAAGCTACAGATAATGCTACTTTTTAATTTGTATTCTAAACAGTTCCCTTTCCATTCCCTTTGTTCTGATGAGCTCTCTTTGCTTTCTTTGTTTTCACAAAGTGGACGAATGACAAAATCTTACATGAATTTGAGGGGAAGGACAAAGACTCTTGCATTGTAGGATCATGAACAATATTTAAATATGAGAATTACATAGAAAGTCGAAGGACCAAACTTTTGCATGAAACTAGAAGCATGGAACTGTGAACTAGTTTATTGATGTTATATTTTCAAGGCCCACAGTTCTGCTTCAGAAGAAGAGCAAAGTCAGTCCCATATATGTTCTGTCTGGTTTAAGGACTTTGCCCACTGTCATTGAAATTCTTTCAATCACTACTACAACGACATGTTCTCTACTGAATTCACTAAATATTTGCCAGCAAAATAATGCATGACAAGGGAATACGAAAATATACAGGACTGCACTAAATTGGCCCATCTAGCTATTTTATACCTTGACCCTTTCAGTGGCACAAGTAAGGTGCTGTAGATGAAAATGCATAGACTCCTTAAAGAAAGATAAGAGATTATGCCTGTTCCTAAAGTGTCTCTTTCCAATAGTGTCATCTAAGTCTGCAGAGCTGAGGAAGGAGTTGAGCCCATAAACTTGATTTTAAGCTTTCCTTCCAGAGTGCGCATTCTGATACATACGAGCAGTTTGTGATGAGAATTAATTTGTTTCAAAATGTGGCTTGAAACAAAAGTACCCATCGATAACAAGTTAATTTCAAAGGGCAGAAGGCTAGGAGACTCCATTGTGTTTCACTCTGATCCCATTCTTCTCATTATTTTAATGATAAGCTTGAATATTATAACCTACAAAAGTTGTACCCAATCCAAGAGTAAGGGGAAGGTATATACCAGCCATCTGACCTCAGGAGCCAGGATCCCAACAGAAGAGCCAGTGATGGCAGCAAACACAGTAACATTCAAAAAATAATGAAGGAAGACTTAAATATACAAATAAATGGGGAAATATCAGTTAGTCAACAGAAAGGCAGAAAAGAATTCTGAGTTATATTGGATAAAAATTTTGTTCATGTATGTCAGGGAGATGCAACTTGCTATTGGCGTATATTAAAAGTACCTTGCTTTATCTGAGATGCAGTTACTCTCTTCTGGTCCATTTCTGGGTTGTGTTAACTGGAGAAGTCTACTTTTCCAGGGAGATTCCAGAGCCAAAGAAGATGAAGAAAAACTGTAAAACACAGAGAGAAATCAGCAAATGTGGCATCTCAGACAAAGCTGGAAAAAGCTGAGTTAGTTTCACTTCAAAAAAAGGGTATAAAGTGTGAGTAATTTGCTAATGTCTTCTTAATGCTCCATTTGACATTGACTAAATTTGATTCCCCCCACCTCACTGGGAAATGCCATTAGCAGTCAAATGTACTATGGAAAAGATAGCTGGCACCGCCAATACCAAAATTAGTGGGACCTTGTATAACCTCCAAAAGGACATAGGTCCCTGTTCCAGGCTAGAGGATTCTGGGATCAGGATCTGCACAGGTAGAAACTGGGTCCTCACTAAGAGGAACTTTTACAATTTCCTTGCAATGATGAGTTTAAAGGCAGCATTTCACTCAAGATATGAGACTTTTGTCTCCTCATGCAGAAATATCCATTCCTTCCTTACCTGTTGCATGTGGACTCCTGCCATGCTACATTACTCACAAAAGTAAAATGTAAATAAACTGAGCAGCATCGATCAGTGATACTCAGATACTCTGAGTATTTAAAACAAAAGCATAAACAAAGGAACACCCTATGCTGCCAAATCAGCAAGCTCCATGTAACAATCCTCATTGGAAGACCTGTGTGCACAGAAGAACTGGTGATCCATGTAATAGGCAGTGTGAGTGGACAAAAGCCAGGGCCGTGGGGTGCTCTGCTCTGCTGTGTGACATACACAGCTTGGCCTTCAGACTGTCTCGAGCTGGGTTATCCTGTTAACTGCAGGATAAACATACCTGGCTGACTGTAGCAGAGAAACCTGCAGGCAGGTCCCACTTTATATTGGTGATTACACCCCTTGCATGCCCTTGTCTCTATCTAATAGTGAAACAACAAGTTCATGTAGGAACTCCCTTTTCTTGAACAATGAAAATGTTGTGTAGGATTATTTTCCTTGCAAGGAATATTGTAAGAGGAACAAAAAATGAATAAGCTTCCCATAGGTGGATCTGCACAGCATGCCACCCCATTCTACACTGCCCAACTTGAGATTACCAGCACCTGAAGTGAGTTTGTCTACACTTTGATTTCTTTCTTAATAGTATTCTCTCTAAAAACCACAATTCTAAGCAGTACTTTACAGAATCTGAGCAAATTTCATACAGGATTTATAAAAAACCCACACTCTCCTAGTTCTAAGTCCTGTCATTCCTTTACCTGTATTTTCCATTCCAAATCCTGAAATGAAGTATCATTACTAGGACTCCTCAGAGATGTAAGATATGATGCTGTAGGGTACGTAATTATGTTGCCATGCATCTTCAGGGAAACGCTAGAGTCCACGTTAAAAAGGGCTGGGATGCCAGAAGAATATTGCTCAATCCATTGTACCATAAGAAATCACCGTTTTTCACCTTTCTACTCAAAGAATTTTTGCCTTATACTAAAAAAGTAGAAAAAGGATTCTGTATGTAAAGAAAAAGTTGTCTTTCTCCGTTGTTTTTTACAATGCCAGATAATTTGATTGGCTAATTTCCAGTTATAAAACTTCTCAAAATTATAATTTATTCAGTATAAGTGAAATCTCCATATCCTTACAAATCCACTGATACGAGTGCAACATCAGTCATGGAGCAAAGAAGCGATTCTGCTATGGAGATGATCACCCGCTGTTTGCTTTAGGTGTTGCAAGGTTTGGGCAAGAAGCAGGAGTCATAACATGCAACTTTCTTCATGGGCAGGAAAAAAAAAGGAAGCTGGAAGCCTTATTGTGGAGGCAGCAATGCTTTATGGTTGTGATTAGAGGAGGAATGGGGCACTGCTTCCCATTTCAAAGAGTGGCGTTACCACACCAACTGTCAGGGGCCACTCGTAGGTGAAAATAAATGAATCGAACAAAGATGTGGCACCTCTGCAGTTGAAGACAAAACCACAGCAATATAGCTATTGAGAAAGTGAATGGAAATTCTCTATCTAATTGTTGTATGTGAGAGACACACAATAGTGTATCTGCCTGGAAGAAGGTTTGAAATGGTCTAATAATTCCCACAGCTATTTTATCTGTTTTCTCTTCATAAACTGCTACCTCCTCTATAGACCTCATTACCAAAAGTTCTTTTAGTTCCTTTTCCTGACAGAGATTAATGACACATCCTAAGTTTATTGAGTGAAATTATCAACTGATAGTTCCATAATCCAATTTTAGATTCCATAATCCAATCCATAATTCTCCAGGATCAAGGGAGTTCTTCATGTTTCCTCCAAAGGATTTTGCATCAGGCTCTGATCTGTAAGAGAAGTTTGTGGAATACACTTAAGGATGAAATTAATGCATTGTGGTCATACATTCAAATTTTGTACAACATCCATGGTTATATTTCTATCAATCAGCATGCAGTTTAATGCACTCCTCCCACACCTGGTGCCTAAATAACAACTAAATTGCATACTACCAATAGACCTTATTTTCTTTATTGAGTGATAGATGCCTAAAGAAGAGAGGGATCCAAAATGCTTGTGCTTCATATAATTCAGCTTTTTGCTTCAGAACTCAGTGTTCTTCCTACCTGTACTTCTCCCAGTAAAATTGTCCAAGCACCTGCTAAGCATCTGCAGGGACTCTCGCTCCTTTCCTACCACTGAATTTGTGTGCATGTATCCGGGCACACTATGGCACAAGTTTGGCTAAAGTGGAATAAAGTCCCAAAATAGCAAATTGTGTGCTGTACTCCAGGTCAATAATGTGAGTAATCACGAGACAACTATTTCTCTCGTCAGACACACAACACCTGTATCTGCACAGGAGTTGCAACAGTGTCCACAGTGGGTTTCTAGTCCTTACAAATTAATTAATTAACTGCAAATCACAGTGGACCACAGTGTTTGCTCTAAATGGCCCAGCATGGACAGAGAGGAAAGGATGAGTACTGTGAGGCATTTTCTGAGAGAAAAATAGGAGTTCTGCTATATCCCTGGGCATCTGTGTGAAATGTTACCATTTGTTTTCCTCTGCAAGTATTGCAGTCTGCCCAGCTGCCAAACCAGGATGTCACACTCAGCTCTGCAAGGTCTTCAAAAATACAGCTGCACAGCAGAAAATGTCTTAGTCACAGAGGGAGACAAGCAGGCTCCATTACTAAACTGTTACGGGATCAGCTGTTGAAAGGAATTGCAAGTTCTTCAATAATCATTTCCTTACATATTTGGCAAAAGAGATTCTCACAGAACCACATGAAAGGAGAATGAACAAGCATCTTATGGTTTGTTGCCCAGAAACACATCTGCAAGACTGAGCTGAAGGGGGGTTTTTGCGCAAGCTGAAACTTTCCAAGTGAGTTCAAAGTCCTATATAGAACATTTCATGGAAATCCAAAATTAGGCCAGAACAATAGAGGTGACTGAAGAAAGCTTGGAAAGATAGAATAAAGAATGAGTGATTTATTGGTGGAGAAAGTTTTCTCCTTGAGGGCTGAAGAGAGAATACCAAACCAGCCAAAATGGACCACAAAACACAGGAAGATCCTGGAAGTAGGTGTAAGAGCTGTTCATAATAGTGGGAGGTGATTGAGACAGCACTCCCTTTCAGCTTAGTGTTTACATTTGCTGGTCTTCAATGTGAATTGCTGCTGAGTATTGTCTAGGCAGCATTTCCTATCATGTTTCTTTATGGAAAATCATTTAATTTTTTAGAATGCATGTAGTTGTTTCTCTGCTTTCAGAGTCCTATGAAAGCTTTGTCAGTCCAAACTGTTCAGTTTTCATGCTCTGATCCCAAGGTTTGCATTTGTCTTTAGGCTCCAGTCCCTGAGGTAGCATCATGAGATGAAAAATCATCTTCCACTAACAAAGAGCTAACTAACTGTGTTCCTACAGTTATAGGAATAAAGACCCAAAGCTCTGTGTTCTAACATTTATAGTTACTTAATTCTGGCATCTAAAATAGTTTGTATGCATAACGTTCACTTAAAAAGAAACATTTTGAAATTATGTATAATTTCCATTTTTGACTGTGATTTTTTATTTTTCTCGTTGGAGTCTTGAAAGGTGAAAATGTTAGGTTCTCAAGCTTTCTGTGTGCTGGATAACTCTAAAAGCCTGTTATTTAAATGCAAAAAATGAAATAATCTCATAACTTCAGAAACTGGTGTTTTATGGCAGGAAATCTGATGAAATGGAAAGTGCCAGTCATTCTGCATTGTTTCACATCTCTTCAGGAACAGATCTCTACCCCTAACACCATTCTTGCAAGACTCACTCACTTGTATTGGAGAGTTGATAATCTTTGGGAGAATCATGGAGAGCAGGTTATACAGAATTTGCATAATGCATTACCAACATAGCTCAGAAGATGCACTTGACAATTCGCTGCACAAAATCTGTCTTATTCCTGCTGAGACAATGCTAAGGAGATTGCAACTACGTGCTATATCTGAGTAATAGTATTTAAGACTCAACTCGTGCTTTATGCAGAGGATCAGATTTGTTTGACAATTTCACACCCTCAGGCATGATTTAATTAATATTAGGAGGTAAGATAATAGTTGCTTTTTTCTTCCTAGTGACTAACTCCACTTAGGTGATGAAAGGTTATAACCTAGTGCTACATCATCTCATCTCCTTTGTTTTCTATCAAAAACATCAGGTGTAATAAAGAGTTTTGTCATTACCCTAAAGGCCCTACTATTTAGTGCAAATTGAATTTCAAAGTGTATTTCTAGGGTTTTCTGGTTTCTGGCACACAGCTTAATGTCATTGGATGATCACCAATGAGCGCCTGGAAACAAAGAAAAAGTTTGAAGTAATGATGGTGTATGCTTTACAGTTCTAGCCACACTCCCTCAGCGTGTTCCATTTCGCTGTTGAAAGACCAGACAACAACTTCAGTTTCATCAGCAGGGTACAGTGCCCTCCTCCCCAGACCCCAAATAAAAACTAACATCAGCATCTTCACCAAGAAAAAAAAAACATAGTGAAAAATAATCCGTAATAATCTGTAATTTACAAGCAATTTAGGGTTCTTTCTAAGCTTTTGTGGTGTGTATGAGATACCACCTGCAGACAGAACTAAGCCATGAAATCTGAATTGCCATATCAGTAATCTTTAAACTTGGCTCTATTATTCTGCTGATATTATGACAGCATGGAGAGGGGAAGCATGTCTGGTAAGACTCCAAGGAGATAGATACTCAGAAAGAACCCCTTTCCCTGAAGTATTTGCACCTCAAACAGGTGACACAGGATAGTTTTTACTGCCAGGCATGAGTTTAGCAGAAGAGGAGACTTCAGGGTTCATGTTGCCTTAATGATATAACAGTGTCTGATGTATTATGATATGCTGTAGCCTGAATGATTTTGTTCTTATTTCATGATAGACTCAACTGAACCCAACAAATCTCCCACAAGATAACAAAGTAATATTTCAAACCTCAAAGCCAAGAACTACACAGTCTCTGTCTCCTGAGCTTTGTAACACAGACAACTCAAATACGCCTCAAGTTTGAGAGAGCGAAAAGGAAAGCTTACTTAGCCTTCACCCACTGCCAGTGGGACAAGCACTGGATGCCAATAAGTCTTGCGAAAGGAGGAAAAACCTGGAGAGTAGAGTGCTTGCAGCCTACTAACCTTTCCTATGCTACAAGCAATAGATGAAAGACCAGTAAATTCAAGCCAGCCATCAGTACATCTCTAAACTTCTGAATTGCGTACAGCCGTTGAGGTACTGCTTCACTAACCCTTGAAATACACAGAAGTAGGAAAAAACAATTTCATTATAAATGCAATGTAAGCCACACAGAGGGTTAAGGTCATATGCAATTCATTTCATATCCTGGTGGTCACAGAAGAATCTTATCTCCAGTGGGACTCAATCTGCCATTTAATGGCAATACCTTCTTCAGTGGAGCCTGCAGCATACTCTGATCTTTGGTGGCTGGGGTAGCTATGTTGCTTACTGACTTCTTTTGAAACCTCTTCAGAGCATGAAGAGTTCCTCCTAATGAATAGCTCTTTTGCAGCTCCTGACCCTCACAAAAAGGCTGAGCACAGCCCAGATAAGGGGGAGATATGTAGGAACACACAAAAGAAGGATTTTGAGAGAATACAGACTTCTGCTGCTAAGCCTATTTCTGGGTACACTCCAGCTTGCTGCTGCTGTCATCTTAACATGCACATCATACGACAGTGACCAGTTAGCTTCACTTAGGCTGCCAGTCAATTTTCAGATTTGAGCTGTAAAGTGACTCGTATAAGGCTTTCCTACTTGACAGCGATAAAAAAATGATCCTTAAAATGCAGAGCTGAGTTTAGTAGGGAAACACAGTTATCCCTAGCTCAGCCACAATCTCCTGAAAGCTCTCATAACCCCTATGAGAGCTATCCCTATCTCACATCTTTCTCTCTGCTTTGAAAGCCAGTGATTCGATGGCCAGCAATGGAGAAGTCAGCTTTGTCTCCATTGCTGCAGTAGAATTGTTCTTCGGCTGTGCATGGATCATCGAGGCCTGATAGCTCAGCCTACTATTGATAGGACAGAATAGGTCTCTTGCAGTGGCACAGACTTTCCTGCCTAACTTGAGGAGTGTAGCTGGCTAGAAACAGCTTAGAAGAACAGTAGCCTGAGAGACCTTCAAACAAAGAAGTTGCCAGTCAGCAGAAACAGACATTCTTGTTCCAGAAGGCAATTCAAATTGCTCCATGTGATGAATCATAGTGATTCCTCTTACTGCCTGGAGGGCTTTTGTTCTCCACATTTTCTGTCAAAGAAGTTGTCCTGGTTTGAAGGAGAGGTGTCTGCTAAGGAAGGCAGGAGCCTCCCTTGGAATGGAAATTGTAAACCCCTTCCCTCTGAATTATTGTAATTTTGAAATTAAGGGGCGCTCAGGCAAAGATATGGGAATAGGAATAACAGTTCTTTACTAGTATTTATAATAAAGCAAACAAACAACAACTCCTATGGCACTAACAACAAACAGCACCAGGAACCCGGTCCCAGCCCTCTGGGCCTGCAGGCACTGTCCCCTTGGGTGCAGCGATGGTCACAGCCGGCAGGGAGCGCTGGTGGCGCTGGGTGGGCAGGGCAGGTGCGATGATTCCCCCGCGGCTGCAGGGGGCGCTGTGGCGCGAGCTCCAGCAGCACGTGGCAATGGCGGCTCGGCCGGGACGGGGAGGGATGG
>WEKY01045150.1:8305-20979 GCA_013390045.1 Picathartes gymnocephalus | reverse complement strand
CCTCTTACTCCCCTCCTGGGGAACATGGTTGCTTGATTGTATTATTTTATATATATAATATATATACATATTAGTGCCTGCATACAAATGGATGCAGCATGGGAAATAAATAAGAACTGGAAATGTATGTGTTCGCAGGGCCGTGATCTCATTGCAATTGCTGAGACATGGTGAGATTGCACACATGACTGGAATATTGCCGTGGATGGGTATGATGGGAATCTGCTTTTTAGTAAGGACAGGTAAGAGAGGTGAGGTGGTAGAGTTGCTCTTTATGTGAGAGAGTAACTGGAATGCATCAAACTCTACCCAGCTGAGAATTTATGGGTAAGAATTGAGGGACAGGCACAATTTGTTGTGGGTGTTCACCATGGGCTGTGTGATGGAAAGGAGGAAGCTGATGAGATTTTCTGTGAGCTGTTAGAAATAGCCTTATAGTCAGAGGCTCTAATTCTCCTGGGGGACTTCAACCACTCTGGTATTTGCTGGGGAGACAACACAGCCCAGCACACACAGTCCAGGAATTTCCTGCAGTTTATTGAAGTTTATGTTTTGATGCAAGGGGTAGAGGAGCCAGCGAGCAAAGGTGTGTTGCTGGACCTTGTGTTAACAAACAAGGAGGTACCAGTTGAAAACATAAAGGTTGAGGGCAGCCAACCCTAAAATTTCTGTGATTCTGTGATCTGTCACCAGAGTATACAGGTGTAGCTTTTCTGCAGGAGTACATCATCCCTTAGAACAGCAGTGGCATATACGGCCCACACTCCCGAGAGCTACAGGTACAGTCATATTCACTGTGCTTGTTACTGATTAATACCATGCCTATCTAAGCCCCACTGTATTATTTCCCAATTGCATACGTAATTCTGAGTTAAAGGAGCTTCTGCTGTGTGACTGAAACATTTGAAAGCTGCTTGCACATTCTTGGGACATATTGGGGAACTCTAGGGTTTCGAACACCTGCTTAACCAAAAGGATTCTTTTGTTACTTTCCATTATGGCAGCACTGGGGCTCATCCTACATAGAAATCAAGGCTGCCATTTCACTTATTAAAAAATTTAGAAATTCTTTCTTTCAGAAAGAATCAGCTAGCTCAAAAATTTCAGTAACATCTTTGTTTTTTAATAACCATAATTGAGCATTCTAGTTTGGTGAGTTTACATTCTGTCTCTTTACAGTATCACGTTGCAGATAGTAATACAGTCAGTCTTTTAACTGGGTTAAAAGGGGGAAGGGGATAAGGCCAGGCTCCCTAGAGATGAGCCTGGGGGTCACATGCCAGAGCTGGTGCAATGGACAGCCCAGCTGAAGTGCACCTACACCAATGCACGTGGATAAGAAACAGGAGGAGCTTTCCTGTGTAGCGGGAAAGCTATGATGTATTTGCCATCACGGAAACTTGTTGGGATAACTCTTATGACTGAAGTGCTGTGGTAGATGTCTATAATCTCTTCACAAAGGACGAGCAAAGCAGGAGAGGGGGTGGGGTAGCACTGTACATTAAGGAGTATTTTTATTGAAAGTGATGATGATGAAGATGACAAGGTTGAGTGCCTATGGATGAAGATCAGGGCAAAGATCAGCAGGGCAGGTGGTGGGAGTCTGTTAAACCACCCAATCAGGATGAACAGACTGATGAGGCATTCTACAAGCACTGGCAGAAGTCTCACAGTCTCCAGCCCTAATACTTGTGGGCAACTTCAACTTGCCAAGTGTCTGCTGGAAATACAACACAACAGAAAGAAAGCAGTCTAGGAGGCTCCTGAAGTGTGTGGAAGACAACTTCCTTACACAACTGGTAAATGAGCCTACTAGAGGGGGTGTCCTGCTAGACTGGTTGACTATGACCAGTGAAGGACTGGTGGGTGATGTCGTGGTCACTGGCTGTTTTGGGCATAGTGACCATGAAATGTTAGTTTTCAATATTGGGTGAAGTAAGGAGGGGCACCAGCAGAACTCTCACCTTGGTCTTCCAGCAGGCAGACATTGGCATGTCTAGGAGATTGACCGACAAGAGTCTCTTGGGACTCAGCCCTGAAGAGCAAAGAAGTTGAGGAAGGTTGGATGTGCTTTAGAAAGGAATTGTTAAATATTCAGAACCAGGCTGTCCCCACATGTAGAAAGATAAGTTGTCAGGAATAAGACTGACCTGGTTAAACAGAGAACTTTGGGTGGAACTTAGGGAAAAAAGGAAATCTATTGTCTCTGAAAAGAGGACCAGGTAACTTCACAGGACTATCAGGATGCAGTGAGACCACGGAGGAGGAAGATTAGAGGGACCAAAGCCCAGCTAGAACTTGATTTGGCCTTCAGTCAAGGACAATGTAAAAACCTTCTATAAATACATTGGAGGCAAAACAGAGGGCCAAGGAGAGCCTCCATCACTTGTTGAAAGCAGAGGGTGGTGTAGTGACAAAGGATGAGGAAAAGGCTGATGTACTTAATGCCTTTTTTGTCTCAGTTTTTAATATCAAGATCAGTTGTCCTCAGGATATGCAGCCCCCAGAGTTGGAAGTTAAGGACAGGGAGCTGAGTGAAGCCCAAATAATCCAGGAGGAGGTGGTTAGGGACCTGCTATGCCAATTAGACACAAATCTGTGGGGCCTGATGGGATCCACCCCATAGTAATGAGGGATCTGGTGGAAGAACTTGCCAAACCCCTCTTAATCATCTACAAGCAGTCCTGGTTAACTGGAGAAGTTCCAGCTGACTGGAGGTGGGGATTGGTCTCTCCTGCTGTGCCTGCAGTGAGAGGACAAAAGGAAATGGCCTTAAACTGAGACAGGGGAAATTCCGATTAGTAATTAGAAAAAAAATTTCTAATTTCTGTCAGGTGATCAGGCACTGGAATAGGTTGCCCAGGGTAGGTGGTGGAGTTGCCATCCCTGGAAGTGTTCAGGAGGCTCAGTGTTTTAGGGACTACAGTCATGGTTCTGGGTGGACAGTTGGACTGGATGATCTTGTAGGTCTCTTCCAATGATGATTCTAAGGCAAAGACTGCTGTGGCTGAGATGAAGGACAGAGAACAGGCTTCTTAACAAATCAAATGATCTAAACCTAAGTTAGTCCATTCCCAAGAGCCACTTGTAATTGCTCTGTTCTGTGGCTGATTTGTTTATAACTGTAGAGTTGCAATGGGAACAAAACATTAGGCCAAATTCTGACCTCAGAATATAAATCTAGAATCACTTTGTTCTGCTTTTTTCAATTTTGATGGCATTACTTTGAGTTCATTCTATTGTAATTGAGGTCAGAATCTGTTCTCTTTTATTTAATTTTGAGCACAAAGAGCAGCAGGATGTATGTTCAAAATAGGGCTGCAGCCACCTCAATATGCCCATTTGCACCTGGAGGCTGATTTTGAGCCTCTTCTGCGTGCCAGGGACAGACAGACAGACTGACAGGCTCTTCAAGGCTGAGGAATGTAAGTAGCTCACTACACAGTTGTCAGTTGCTTTCAGTGATACTAGGAGATGCTTTTTAATTCTTTAGAACTGTGTCAGTTTGTAAATCAGTTTTGCAGGAAGAGGGAAAAAGTCAGAGAGCCACTACCAATTGTGCTATGCCCAAATGATATATTCGTGATAGCAGCAATGTTTCACTGTTTATTTAAGAGTAAATGAATCAGATACAACTCCACAAAATAGGAGAAATTCTGCAACAGCAAGTGAAGCTACGCAATTTGTCTGAAATTTTGATTCATGTGAGGAGCAGGAGGAAACACTACAAGTTTGTTATGAATCCTAGGCTGCTCTATACCAGCTATTTTTTTTTTAATGCATTGTTTACATGTTCTCAAATTGATTAATGCATCTAAAAAGCTGGCATATGAAAGTCCTCTCTTGCAGCAGAAACAGTGCTCTGTGGCTTTTGCACATACTGCCTTTAACTGTGAAGTGGGAACATGGCCTGAAGACAAGTTAAAGGATTTGTCAGCTTGGTTTATTCAGATTGTTTTAGTCAGTTAATATAGAAGTAGGAATATCTACATTACAGCAACATTCTTCAGTAACAATTATGTGTCAGCCCTTGGAAGATGAAACTAATTGTTCTCCATTAAGGAACATATCTATTCTGGATTAGAAAATACAGTGCTTTCAAGAATTCATCTCTCAGTTCAGGAAACCATCTTGCAGTGAAAAGTGCCAGTTATTCCCCTTCCCACTTTCCTGGTTTGAAGGATAGGTGTCTGGTAAGGAAGGCAGGAGCCTCCCTCAGAATGGAAAATGTAAACCCTTTCCCTCCAAATTATCATAATTTTGAAATTAAGGGGCGCTCAGGCAAAAATGTGGGAATAGGAATAACCATTCTTTAATAGTATTTATAATAAAGCAAACAAACAACAACTTCTATGGCATTAACAACAAACAGAACCAGGAACCCGGTCCCAACCCTCTGGGCCTGCAGGCACTGTCCCCTTGGGTGCAGTGATGGTCACAGCCAGCAGGGGGCGCTGGGTGGGCAGGGCAGGTGCGATGATTCCCCCGCCGCTGCAGGGGGCGCTGTGGTGCGAGCTCCAGCAGCGCGTGGCAATGGCGGCTCGGCCATTGAGGAGGGAAAAAGATGGAAGGGAGGCTTTGCTTCACAAACCCCCCCCAGGTCAGTCGGTCGTGGTGCCCCAGCAGGACTCTTGGAAAGCAGCAAAACTGGGACGGCAGGAGGTCTCGGCAGGCAGGGGGTGCGGGGCTNCCCAGAGCAGTGCCGAAGGAGCAGCGGGGGTGGGGCAGGGGCAGCCCGGCTCCCAGCAGGGCAGGGAGAGGCGAGTTCAGAATCCCGGGCACCCGAGCCGATGGCAATAGGTTCAGTGGCTGCTCTCACAAGCAGAGGCTCACTTGAGTGGCAGAAGAAGCAGCTCCCAGCCCGGGGTCCTGCAGCAGCAGCGAACTCCTCTCCCAAAGCAGAAAAGCAGCACCTCCCCGTGTTCTCCTCAGAAGCGCAGAGCAAGAGAGCCAGCAGCTGCTCCAGCCCTGCCTTTTACCAGCCCCAATTCTCAAGATATGTCCCCCCGCTCCGAGAGAAAACTCCCAGAAAAGTGAACAGTAAACAGAGATGTGCTTCTCCCTTGGGCTTGGCCACTTCTTTAGTTCTTCTTAAGTACCCACTGATTAAGGCTACTTAGCAACTTATGGGAAAAAAATCTATACATAAAAAGGAAACAAAAGGAAAGAAAACCTTACCCCCAACACCCCCTTTTTAAAGACTTGACATTTTCTTGGGTATATTTTTAAATTTCTGGTATGGATATATTTTACAGAAATGTAAAGCAGGTTGCTGCTGTAATCATTCCTGAATTTAGCCATGCTCTGATGGCTGGAATGTGAGTGTGATCCCCCTGGTTAATGAGCAACTACTTGGGGTTTCTATTATGTTTTTGATAGATTATGTTTATTTTTCCCTTGGAAATAAAAACAATTGTTATAATCCAGGTGCTTGGCTAATTGTGTGGAGTTGCGATTTAAACATTGCTAAAACATCTGTACATATTGTCATTTCTTAATTTAACCAGGTCTCACTTCCTGTCTTGAGCATTCAAACTATCTCCTCCGTGACCTTCCGTAATAGCTTTAGCATTTAAATGAATGGATTTGACAACAAAAAGCAAACATTTCTTAAGAAGATAAAGTAGCTGTGCTTTGATAGATGCAGCTATTTTTCTGATCCCTGGTTTGTACTTCAGGAATAAGAAGGGCAGCACCGCATCTCTACAAGCTACTTAAAATTATTTCAAAAGGATTTTGAAATATCTAGTGAACCCAGTACAGGCCAAAAAAACCCAAGACATTTTCCAACATTATCTGCAGGGATACTTCTGCAGGCTGATGTGCTTCCCCACTCACATGCTGATGCACACACCAATGTTCATATTCACAGTGGATATATCCTGGTACCTCCTTGGCCAGGGATTCCAAAATAAGGTGCATATTTATGTTGATCAGATGCAGATTGGTTACAGCCACAGTTGATAATTTATATCATCTGTAATCAAAAATGTGGTTTTGGTATGGAAATTCTCTCTGTATGTCCTCACATCACCCTCAGTGAAACTGGGCAGTTTGTCCATTAATTCACCACTCTTATGAGTGCTGAGCAATATTTAATAGGAGACTAAAATTTGAAAACTAGAAGGCTTTCAAAAGTGTTAATTTAATATCTTTACCTTCTTTCTGCCAATAATAAACATTGTTCTTGTTCAGAGCATGAACTCGGCTTTTAGGCAGTATGGAACTGCTTGATTGTGAGGGGTTTTTTTATTTTTTTAAGAACTAATAGCTTCATTTATTAATAATAGCTTCTATTTATTTTTTTAAGAAATAATAGCTTCATTTATGTGGTTCAAATCCAACTAAAACATTAATTAGATAACTGTTGGGGGTTAGGTTTTTTTCCTTTTGCTCCTTTTTACGTATAGAATTTTTTCCCATTAAGTTGCTAAGGAGCACTATGGACTAGGTACTTAAGAAGAACAAAAGAAGTGGCCAAGCCCCAGGGAGAGGGGCATCTCTGTTTACTGTTCTCCTGTCTGGGAGTTTCTCTCGGAGGAGGGGCAGAGATATCTCGAGAACTGGGGCTGGTAAAAGGTGGGATGGGAGCAGCTGCGGGTGTTCTCTCGCTTGCTCTCTGTTTTGGGAAGAGCACAGTCGGAGATGCTGGTTTGGAAAGACAAGTTCCGGGCTGCCACTGGATCATCGCCAAGAGCTGTTTTCTTCTGCCATGGGTGAGCCCCTGCTCTGACCTGGGACCTATTACCATCTGCTCAGGTAGCTGGGATACTGAGTTCACTTCTCCTTGCCGGGCAGGGAGCCAGGCTGCCCCTGCCCCGCCCCCACCGCTCCTTCGGCACTGCTCTGGGTTTCACTGCGCTGCAGCCCCCACTCCCCCTGCCTGCCGAGACGTCCTGCTGTCCCAGCTGCTGCTTTCTGAGAGTCCTGCTGGGGCATCGGGACCGACTGCCCCAGGGGGTTTGTGAAGCAAAGCCTCTCTCTCTTCCATCCCTCCCTGTCCCGGCCCAGCCGCCATTGCCACATGCTCCTGGAGCTTGCGCCACAGCGCCCCCTGCAGCCACGGGGGAATCATCGCACCTGCCCTGCCCACCCAGCGCCACCAGCACCCCCTGCCGGCTGTGACGGGAGATATCTTGAAAACTGGGGCTCATAAAAAGCAGGGTTGGAGCAGCTGCTGGCTCACTTGCTCACTCTCAGCTTCAGTGGAGCACAGTCAGAGGTGCTGTTTTGGGGAGGAGGAGTTCCTTGCTACACCGAAGGGGAAGGTGCCTTCTGGCTAAAAGGCTATGACCGGGTTCCTGGTCTGTTTGTTGTTAATGCCATAAGAGTTGTTGTTTGTTTGCTTTATTATAAATACTAGTAAAGAACTGTTATTCCTATTCTCATATCTTTGCCTGAGAGCCCCTTAATTTCAAAATTATGATAATTTGGAGGGAAAGGGTTTACATTTTCCATTCTGAGGGAGGCTCCTGCCTTCCTTAGCAGACACCTGTCCTTCTAACCAGGACAATAACTAAAAAATCAGGAGACTGTGCAACAAAGCAGAGTAGCAGTCAAGTTCTGAGCATGGCACTAAAGTCATTATGTCTGAGAGATCATCATAGAAGGAGATGAAACTTTAAGATTTTGGGGACAGCTTAGTGGCATATAACTCCATGCAAGATCAGTCTTTAATGGAGAGCAGTTCTGTAGAAATTATTGGTGCCCCATTAGTGATGCCGGACAGTTTATTAGCAAATGGTGCTTTTGCAGCTGCTTTGGAGTCTCGAGCTACAAAGTAGTGTAACTTAAAAAGTGTATTGAAAGAGCCATTCCTATATATCTTCAAGAGATTTTCTATTAAAGGAGCAATCAGATTGGTAACATATAACTGGGAGGAAGTTGAAAGCAAAGGAATCATTCTGCCAGTTATTTCAAATTTGTTATTAAATTTGATGCTGTGATATGCCACTGTTGAGTAACACGAGTAGGAAGAGTGTGTTACTTCTAAGAAGTGCTCTGTATGTATCACTTTGGGGAACAGTTATTGCATGATGTAAATCCATTGATGTTAATAAGTTGATGTGCACTGCAGTGAAAATCACCTTTCTGAATGTTACAATATTGGATGTACTCATTAAATTATACATGGAAAAAAAAGAACTTGTTCCTGTCAGTCTTGATCCCTGCAAGTTGTTTAAGTATTTGGCTATCTTTGGTGCTAAGTGTCAAATAAATGTATGCATAAAGTGACCTTCTGGATTGGAAAGGAGGCCTAGGAAGTCATAACCTAGTTTGCAGTTACAATCTCACACTTGGCTGTAAAGCTTTTGTCTTGGAAGGATGACAGGATGGTTATTACAACCTTGCCTTCTCTATTCATAGGTGTTCCCTTTCCAAAGAACTTCCTCCAGATCTGCAAGAAGATACTCTGTCGGCTTTTTCGGGTGTTCGTTCATGTCTACATCCATCACTTCGACCGTATCATCCTTATGGGGGCTGAGGTCCATGTCAACACCTGTTACAAGCATTTTTATTATTTTGTGACAGAGCTTAACCTCATAGACCGCAAAGAACTAGAGCCTTTGGTAAGTGTGGGGTCTGATCAAAAACTCAAGGAAATTTTCCTCCTCCCTTCACCAAGTCTTTCTCATACTTGTTGCACTGAGTTTCCTTTAGGAATACAGCCTGTCGTTCAACACAGACAATTTAAAGGGATGAACTCTGCCTCTCTGCATAAACCCATTCCTTCTGCTGCAGTATTTGTTAAATGCTCAGTAGGCTCTGTGGAAAGAGAAAAGTGTAGTGTATTTTGTAGGAAAAAATACAAGATGGAAAATCCTGGCATTTGAAAATAGAAGTTCATTTGTCTTCTGCTATTCCTGTACTATATATTTAGTATATAATTTTATTCTGTTTTCATTGGTCAGTAACAGCATGGCAGTAACTCATAGTAGTCACTTAAATGCATGTAAAGGGAACAATTATCTATAGAAAGGTGAACTGTGTGGTTTTTTAAGCCTTTAAGTTGGTGTTTGTGAACGTATTGAGTGTGCTGGATCCAGAGCACACTCTGAATCTAAGCGAGACAGAGGTTCAGATAATTAGCAGTGGACTGATAATTCCTTGTGGACTGAAAGAGATTAAAATTAAATTCATTGTTTCCAGAAGCAAGGGCCCAGAAATGGAAATGTTTTTGCTGTTGCTTGCAAATCAAATGAAAAAAGTATAAGTAGAGAAGGAAAAGTAAGGGACAATCAGTTGGACTCAATGATCTTAGAGGTCGCTTCCAACCTAGTCTTTTTGTGATTCTGTGATTCAGAAAGCAGTTCAAATCCTCATTGTGGGTGTTTAGCCAACTTTAAAAGGGATCAGGGAGACATTTCTCCATAGGTCAGAGTTTGGAATATACTCATACAGCCTATTAGGAAGTGGTGGAATCACTGAGTTTTGGGGGTTTTTTTCACACAGAATCACAGGACAGCTGAGGTATTGGCTGGCACCTGTGGATATCACATAGTTGTCACCTAGAAAGGTTACCTAGGACCACATCATGTTTTAGTTATTTCATGTAAAGGCGCATTGCAAGGCCATGTATAGCACAGTTGATATGAAACAATTCTGAAAGTGTGGCAAAGTGATGTTTGCCTGCATTTCTGCAGGAATTGGAGCTGTTGGAGGTGTGGTTCTCACGTATACTTACACTGATTGGAGGAGAGTCTGTGAAGTAGACAAAGACACTTCATTTGGCATGTGTTGATAAGTTGAAATGTATCTATGGTTTTTTTTCTGCATAGGAGAATTTAATATGCTGTATGAATACATCCTAAGGGATAGAAGGCAGCCCTGCAAAAGAGAATTTTTCTACCAGACTAGTGATGCTAGGTTAGCCTGTAGCTGTAAAATGTTGAATTGTAAGCAAGATAAAAATCAGAATATCTCAGAGATAGGAATAGAGGTGATCTTAAGTCTGTTACAAGAGCTTTAGAATACAGAGGGGACAAAAATTATTTAATGCTGCAGTTAGTGGGTATCAATACCCGTGCACAACGCTGACACATGAAGGTTTGGGGCCAGAGTGGTGCAGGAGATTACTCAAGTCCAGCAGCAGAGCAAGATGGGAGTGTGCTCCAATTGGTCTGTGCTTTCCTTTTGTATTCCTCCCTTCACAAAATTATTTTTGGGATCACTGTATGATTACTAACTTTGCTGGGATTCACCATCTCCCAAATAAATGTTTCACCTGCTTCCCTCTTCCTGTCCTTGACTTGGGTGGGTGTCAGCAGTGTGGAAATGCAGAAAAAACCCCCATGCCTGTATTTTTCTCATCAGCTGAGCAAGAAGGGAGGGAATTGCCAAACAAAGCAGGCATTACAAATAGTCTTGAATTTTAAGTAAATTCCATGAACCAAATTTTAAGTGGTAGTTGAGGACAGCCTGTGGGCTGCCAGGTTCACCATGACAGGAAATAAGCCTGCATCATCTCCCTTAAGTAGAAAATGGGCCAAGAGATGATTAAATAAACAGACTGCCACATGCTTTAGTAAATGGGAAAACAACTGATTTATCAAAATAACTTTCATAAGGGAGAATAATTGGGGAAGTTGGGAGTAGATGAATCATAATATTAGTCTGCAGGACTTATGCTCTATGCTTAAAATAGATTTTATCAGCCTTTTGCAACCCAGTGCAACAAGGGGTTATAAAATTAATTGAAGCAAATAATTCAAAAAAATTCACAAAGTTGCATAACTTGTCCATTCTGCATCAGAGAGGTAGTTATAGTTTAAAATGCTACATGTCATTTTCCCATACCCATCAGTAGGTTAATTGGACAGATTCTTGAGTCTTTCATAGAGTTATTTTATATGGGGACAAAAGAGGAAACTGACATGGTCACTGACCCCACCGAGAGTCCTCAGGAAAAAACAAGTCCACTTGGTTAATTTAGGAAAAAAGAAGTCTGAAAGTGTATGATTTCTTTTCTGCAGCCAACAGACAGACAAGGCAGCACCATGAGAGCTCTCAGAAGACCATTAGAATATGCCTCCATGGGGAGGCTATGGGAAAACATACTTAGTTTTAAGATGTGTTACTTGTTTTGTGCCGTCTCCCTGTGTGGCTAGCTTTATTTCCCACTGTCAGTCAGTAGTTCACTTTAATTCACTTCTGAGCCTCTTCCCATGACCAAAACAACATAGGAAAAGGGGTGCCTATTACCTCCCTCCCACCCTCAGCCCTTGCAGGTGACAGCTTGTCAAACTTCAAACACAGCATCTAAATACACTTTTTGGTGAGAATCTTTATGCAGCTGCCTCAGCACACAAATTTGTTGTTCAAACATTAGCACAGCTACAGCAAGTATAGCCCCTTTACTTCCCTCCTGTGATCCCTTTTCTCTGACAATGTATTTTACAGCATGTAGGACTTAAGCGTACCATGTAACTTTATAAGCACATCATGAGCAAAACAATCTTGGTTCATGGAATTTACTTAATTTATTGTCAGTTAACAAAACTTTTGATTATAGATCTGTGTATTGAGGAGAAAAAAGACAGTTAAACAAAACAGTTGGCCAAGAAACACCTTTCTTCCCTGAGCTCTAATTCAGTAAAAACTTCTCCCTGCTTGCAGGTCTCCACTCACCTTGTGTTAGGTTACATTCAGATACTCCTAGTCCCTTTGGTGAAGTGAGGGAAAATGCAGGAGACTGGGGAGTTATCTGTTCCCCCTTGCTTCTTAGTTGTGTTCCTCCACCTCAGCGTGGGTTTACTGTGGGACACAGTCCCTCCACAGTGTCCCTGCTGTGGTGTGCACTCCATGACCCACAGGGATGCAGAGTCCCTTCAGGGCTGTGTCTCTGGCACAGGGCCCATTCTTCCAAGACTATGCCTCCAACCACATCCCAACAGTGCCACCACTTGTCCTCTCCTCTTAACAGATGCTGCTTTCTTAAATATCTGTGAGCAGAGGCACCATGTGTTTCTCTAAAAGAAATTATGGCACACAGTGGGTTTATTGCAGTGGTGTTAGGGGCTGATGGCACAGGACATGTAGATGACCTCCTGCAACCATAACCCACCCCACTAGCCCCCTGCCACCAAAACCCATCCAGTAAGGCCCAGTACAAAGCATCCTCTTCTAAGTAAGTCATATGTGGTCTTTTTGTTAAAGACTTACCTTCTGTTTCCAATTTTGTTTTAGGTTTTTTGCCTATCTTTGGGTAATAGGTCTCTTCATCAGTCTTCTTATGTGAAATAGAAAAATATTTAGCATTTGACAGAAGTCATGTGAGCCTGAATTTAACAGTGTTTTCAAAGTACTCTGGTGCCACAAAATAAGAGTTGTACCAAGAGAAGAGCTTGCTCCTAGTTTTACCTCCTACCTTCAGCAGCAAACTGGATCCTTGCCACATACAAAAGAAATGAGAAGACCAAAGCTTTCTGCGTTCCTTACCTTGGTGTTTGCTGATTTGCTTTGCTGTTAGTCTAGGAGTTACACTAGTGGAAATGGGAAGTGAGCAAGCTTTGATGAACCTGGTCTGCTGGGGGCTGATGGGTCCATCTGTCAGAGGAGGGGAGGAGCATCTTTGGCCATAGGCTTGCCAAGCTGGAGGATGCCTTTAAACTGAAGGTGCCAGTGGGAGGGGAGGGAACCTCGCTCCATCCCACTCTGACCAGTTTCATAGCAGC
>WEKY01045148.1:0-16739 GCA_013390045.1 Picathartes gymnocephalus | reverse complement strand
GAATGCATATCATAATTGTTTGATGTTTGATTTTTATTTCACATCTGAAAAACAGATCCCATTTTTATGTGGAACAATGACAATTGTCAGTGAAAGCACAACATACTCTGTTTGACTCTCTGTTGTTAAAAATCCAACTTGTTTTGCCCCCAGCAGTTTTACAGGCAGTTCAAATTGCCTCATAAAACTCTAATGGTTTTCCTCATACACAATATGTATTGTGTGACAGGCACAGAAAACACATCTTATCACAGTTTATGCTAGATAAAATATGCATCCAACTGGATCACTGATCCACCTTCAGCAATCTTTAATTGGAAAATAGCTCTGAACAATACACTATCAAGTAATACACCTTTTTGAATTTTATTGTTTTAAAAGAAAGCAATGGCATATTAATGTGTATAAAACTTTTATGTCTTCTGTTATATCATAGATGGGAAAATTTTAACAACGTAAGAGAATATGTAGAAAATATTAACAGAATATACATTAAAAAACATTTTTGGCAGAGGTCTTATTTTGGTAGCAAAATAAAGGCCTTTATTTTGGGGGAGCTTTACACATTAACAGACTTATTTATTGTGTTCAGGAGGAATGCGTATGCCATGACATTTTCTAACACCTCATAATTGATGTAGGAGAGATGTACAGATAAGAATTGCCTCAAATTATCTTTCTAAATTTTACTTTCTAAATATGTTAAATAAGTACTGCTATTGAAACCTTAAAGTGTGCAAAATCTGAAAATTATTTCTCAGAAATCAAGGTATATGCTTAAAAGTACCGAAATTTCTTGTAGTTTTGTTTATCACATTTGCCAGATTCTCTTCATCTACTAGCTGTATTTTTCATTTTAAATTCAAAATTCCACTCACAATGCATTCACAGTTTCAATATTTTTGCAGAACCGTGAGGTTTAAGCATTTTTTAAAAAAATCTTGAGTGTTTATTAAATCTTATCAGTTCAGTAGTTGTGACTATTAAACATATAATGTAAAATACAAAATCCTGACACAAGAGTTGGCTCACTGGAGTGAAAAGCATTTATAAAAGTTTGTGTGGGAGCTCCAACACCTAGAGTACAATTAATGAGTCTTAGAATGTTAAGAGGATTTTAATTTAGTTTTGTCTTTTAATTCTGTTAAATTGTCTTGATGTTCTGCAGAATCATTCAGTTGCATCAGCTCCACCCTGCATGGGATTGGCTCTCCCTTTCATTGTGTAAGAAAACAATTACAAATACACACATATGGCTGCTCATCCAAGATATGTAGCTCCAAAATGGACACATTGTGGTTACCCTTAGACCCAAATGTTTAATCAGAACTGACTTCCAAAAACCGTGTGGCATATAATATTTGGCAAAATATTATTAGATGTAGTTGTAGTATTAATGATGTTAGACATTATCATTAATAATTATTATCATCATTATAGCTGTTGATAATCAAAGAATACAAGCAATGCAAGATTCATGGGAACAAATAATATATTATTTATGAGCCAGCTAATACAGTCTGAAAAAATAAACCAGGACACACAAGCCTTTGACAGACCTGAAATAGAAGAAACAAACTTCAAAGGTGACCTCGGTTTATCTTGACCATATTTTGTATTAGCACCTACAGACAGGCATAGTGGAGATCCATTGTTCAAAGCACTGTACAAATAGAAAATAAGAGACAGTTCCTGCTCCACTGAGTTCACAAGCCAAACACTGAATTGGGGAAAAGCAGGAGGGCAAACAGACATACAAAGGTTAAGCCTTAACAGCCCGGTAACAGAACCAGAAAGGAACTTGCATCTCCTGGTCTGCAATCCAGGCCCAAATTGCCCAGAACACATTTAAAAAGCAAATGGCAATTTGTATCTCCTCCCTCATAACCCTTAACCATGGCAACTTACATGTTAGAAGGTCAAGACGAACCCAAAGGGTGTCAGTGCTGGGGCCTGGTTCTGCAAATCACTAGTCTGAGCTGCAAAATTACTGACCTGCAAACTCATGGAAATTCAGTAGTGCAAATCCACTGGTGGAAACACAGTGAGCCTCATGGCAAAGAAACAACTCATGGGATGAAGCCCTTTATCTGGAGTTTCTTATCTTTACTCATTTTATAAACACATAACATAGTTCTGAAAGGGACACTTGGCCAGCATTTTTACTTGTTGATTATTAACAGTGAATTTAAGATTAGAAATTTGTGGGGACTTGATATATCAAAAAGTAGGTTAAAAATGATGTAATGATCTAATTTCCTTTTTCCCCCATTTTCTGATAGAAATATTTCTTTATTTTTTTCCCCATTTACAGGTGCAGAATTAAAGAACATGTTCACTCACTATATTATTGATGCACTTAAGTGAAGTGTTCCAAAGCATATAATTACCGTGTAGGTTTATGGCCCTGAAGTAGATTGGGATAGTGGTGCTGCATATCCATGATTTGAAGGACATACAGTGATGATTATAGAGGCAGTACTCTACATCCATTCCAGCCCTTTTGTGTTTAGCTGGTTGCCATGGCAAATAATTGGATAGAATTTAAGCCACTTTCTTCCAAGTGGGAAATTCATAATTTTACCCTTCACATAATTTTGAACATACTTTTAAAGATTCTTAAAGTTTATGCAGGAATGGAATATAGACATTGGAAGAAGAAAAAAATAGATTTCTATACATGGAATGACAGTTCGTTTGGAGGGTTCTTTATATCTTTTTTTTTTTTCTTTAATCCTGAGGATTCAGTTTTCTTAACAACATGATATTGCAAAATTTGAACTTAGTGACAATGCTAAAAGATTTGAACCCAGAGGGATAGGAAATATGAAAGTGAATGATCAAATGCAGCTTACTTTAGCAATTGGTATCAAATAGAAACAGACTGATAATTTTAGGCACTCACTTTCCTAAAGGTATTTAGCTCAAACCTTTTTTAAGCTTCGAAAATGTTGGTCATGTTGTGTTTGTGGTTCATGGTAAGCATCTTTCATACCCTTATTTTTCAATTTGTTTCTTTTTATGAAGACATAGATAAAATTTTGGAAAATCTGCTGTGATTTCACATCAGCGCCTGATATATGCCACTCTGACTCAGTCTGGGGTTTATTATCTTACAGACTGCAGTATCAACTGTAAAGCCTCAGCAAGCATTTCACAAGACATGGCAATCATGGAAAAGACAGAGCTCCTCTGCCCAGAGTAATGTGTTACAGTGGGGTTTTCTGGAGGTACAAAGAAAACAAGCGAGCCTTGTCCCACTGCGTTAGTCCCAAGCCTGGCAGGACCATTGCTGCCTTCTTGCCTTTAAAGCAAGCATGTGCTCATGGGGAAGGCCATGGCTGCATTCACCCCATTTCCCTTGGAAAGATAATTTGTACCTGCTGTTTTAGAGAAACATCCCTTCTAAAATAAGCAACTTGGAAGGAGGTGACTTTGATCCCTGTGGAGAGGGACATATCTGCCTACATTTTCTGTGACTAGAATAGGTGGAAAGGGTAACTCCAGAGAGTTTCAGGAGGACACCTGTATTTCCATCGGTTAGACAGGAACCCTAAACCCTTCTCTACTTGTTTATATGTTTAAACCTTAAACATAACCATTTGCCTTAGAGATACTCAGTGACCTGGACTGTGACTGTGCTTGTGATGTGGGGACCAGAGCAGTATGCTTGGTCTTTCTAATTTTTATCACCTTTCATAATAATAATTCTATGCCTTACAAAAATTAGAACATTACTTTCAGGCTTTGATTTGTACTTCTACATTCCAAACTTCCTAACATACTAGATTGTGGTTTCGTTGCTCCTTTGACAGAATTATCAAATCCAAGATTCAAAAATTAAATACTGACACTCAGTAAGTCTGGTTATTTTAGGAACTACATTAAAAGAAAGACTGGAGATGTAAAGCTAGTTCTAATCAGCTAGTTCTAATCTATTTCTCTAATTAGCTTTTTTACAATCTTGATTCTCTGTTGAAACTGAGTAGCAGGGTTTTATTTTAGATTTGCCAATACTGAACACACAAAAGAGGATATGAAAAGAGGTCTGTTTCCCAAACACATTCACAGGCACTTTTGCAGGGTTTTTGAGGTTGTTTTTCTTTTGTTTTATTTTGGGTTTTTTTGTTTGCTTGTTTATTTTTTTGGTAGGTTTTTGTTTGGTTTTACTTGTTTGTTTATTTGTTTGATTTGGGTTTTTGTTTTTGTTTTGTTTTGGTTTGGTTTGGTTTGATTTTTGGTTTTTTGGGGGGAGGGGTTGTTTGTTTATGGGTTTGGTTTTAGTTTTTTGTTATTTCTTTCTCTTTTTTTGCAAATATTTTTTCTGAAAATTTTATCCTTTACTGAAAGATTCAGCATTCAATCACTGATTATGTTTAGTAGTGTTTTACTATCTACAAACTGGCATATTTTTTCAGAGTGGAACTTAGTACTAAATTAATTTTTAAAATTATTGCTTGCCTAGAATCTAAAATAAGGAGAGATTCTAGCTGTCTTGTGAACTAATCAACTTTAGGTATCTTCTTTGAGTATGGAGATCTTCTTTGGTGATGGCAATCCACATTTTATTTTCTTCTATCTAGCTCCAAGTACCTGGCAACAAATTTGTTGTACTGGCATGTCTTTGATAAGGACCCTTGACAGCTACAAAATTTGTTTTATGGAGAAAACCAAAGAGAAAATCTGGAGTACTCTTTGGCCTCCCAGTAAAATGACTGTTTAATGAATTTTGGATTTGTATGTTGCTGCCTCTCGGAAGATGTATTTCAGTTCAGTGTAGCTTAGGCCACTCTAGCCTCTCTTTTTGAGCAGGAGAACTATGACTATTTCTTGTAAACATCTGTTGTAGCATCTTTAAACACTAATAGAAATAACTTAAAATTCAATTTGTTAACACCATTTTGATTACCCAGAGACAGTGGTGAGTAAAGGATATTACCTTAAATGAACAAAATCACTGATATTCCTCCTGAAGAAATGTGGATGTGGCAAAAAGTGTGTTATCCTAATTAAAAAAAAAATCTACAAGTAAATGTCTAGAAGGAGAGACATTCTTAAAACTTTGGGAGAGATTGAAGAGTAGTATACTGAAGAGGGAAAGCATCTACAGGATGAGACGGACAAAAGAAAATTTAAATACTACCACTAGTAACATACTAATCCCCTGTGTGAATGATATAGGAGAAGGTCTGGGATGGATAAGGCACTTAGACTAGGAGTGCCTCATCATATTATGAATGTCTGTCTTCTAAGCATGTTGGAAAGGTCCTTTCATTTCTTACCTCTTGCATCAAGCGCTGCCACAGATTAAGAGGGGATGCCAAGGGAGGTCAGCTGTGACCATGACACAAAAAATTAGTCTATATGTTCCCAGTGTTTTCAGTACCATCATAACGAAAAAAATAATAGCATTTAGGGTTCATGTTAGGGGGAAAACCTGAGTGTCAAGAGTAGGAGGCTCACCTGGGGAAATACATGAAAGTACATGGAAGAGAAACAGAAAAAAAAAAAAAAAAGCTACTGAGAACTGGTACCTCAACTCTACAAAATGGACAGCTTCTAGATTTAACTAGAAGCTGGATGTACACTTCAAAAGGAATTGCCAAGGCAAGTCACCAAATTTCCCAGCAGCATAAAGCTGTAAGTAACAATCATGCTGGTGAGTATCCTCTGTCAAAATTTAGGAAAAATTACAACATCTGGTCATAGTAATATCTTAGGCCACTGAAATGTTTTACTCCATATGCCCAAGCAAACAATGGCTGTATTTATTGGGAAGAGCTCTCTTTTCCCTAATCAATTCAACTACAGCCAAGTAACATCTCTTGCTCTGCATCTCTCTGTCCTTCTGTTTCAAGCCTGGACAGATCTCACCTACATCTTTTGCTTTTTTGTTGTTGTTGTTGAAGAACTGAAGAATCAGGGCGATATTCCAGCCCCTTTGTGCCCACAGCTGATCTCAATTTCCTCTCAGACACCTTTTGCTTAACATCTGTTCCACAGGGCTGCTGCCCTGTGAGGCCTAGAAATATTGACTACTGTATCTATTTCGCAAGTATTACAAAAGATACCTAGGTATATTTGAGTTTAAATTATGAACAATGCATGAAATTCCAGTATGAAAAACTTTCATTCTCTTTCCATTAGAATTTCTTTAAATTGGAGGGTTAATCTAATTTTTGCAGAGTAAATTAGTCTCCAAAAATCATGAGGAACTCTTACAAAATCTTTATTGCCTTCATAATATACTATGTTCATCATACGATATGGGAGTCCTTAGTAGGATCACTACTATCCAATATAGTTTGTCCAGGGTAATAATTTTTAGAAAATAGGTGTTATTATTTTTTAGAAATAAAAGCTTGATGCACAGTAAAAAGATACTTTATGCTGTAAAAAGATATTTTATCATATTTACTTGACCAATAAAATCCTATGGTTAAATTGAGCCATCATTTCATATGCAATTTATTTTATGTATAATAATTTATATTTTTATAATAATTTATTTTATTTGGCTGGGATTCCATTGAGTTTTCTTATGACAATCAAAATATCTACCGGCTTCAACACGTGGTTCAAAATATCTGAGTTACCTGTTGGAGCAAGCCTGGAAATGAATGAATTCTCAGTATTGTCTTAAAGCACTAAAAAAACCCCTTTTAATCTGACACAATATTTACAGCTTGCAGCAATACCCCTCTGTTTCTGTTGGCTTCCTCAATATAGGTGACGCACAACACAAAGCAAAACCAACTCAGTCCATAGGAGAAGTAGTTTATTAAACAATGCATGAGTCACAGTGTAAAGCAGTAAAGTTCCATCTACTTTCTTGGCACCAGAACAAAGAAGTGGATCACACCTACATGTATTGCATATTTTTTCACACCTGTGATAGAAGGAGTCTGAGAGATGGTGTACACACAGAGAAAGTGCTGGCCTCTCACTGTGGACATTTTATCCAAGTTTTACAGTCACAAAATTACTGATCTGAAACTTTCTTTAGATAAAAATGATACATATGCTCTGAGACAATAATTTTCCCTGAGTATAAATCAGACTTCTGAAAGAGCCCTGTCCTATTCCTGCACAGCATGTCATATTCAGCCCAGACAACCTATGGTCTGAGGTGACTAATCCCCAGACTGTCACCTCATGTATCAGGGCTCAGTGTAGACAACTGGGGAAACTGCTGGATTGGTGGGTCAAAGCCAATGGTGTGAGGTCCAACACGGCCAACTGCCCGATGCTACACTTCAGTCACAAAAACCCCAGGCTGCACCAAAGACTTGGGGCTGGAAATCTGCTCAGCAGAAAGGGACCTGGGGGTGCTGGTGGCAGCAGCTGAACATGAGCCAGGGTGTGCCCAGGTGGCCAAGAAGGCCAATGGCATCCTGGCCTGGATCAGCCATAGTGTGGCCAGCAGGGCCAGGACAGGGATTGTCCCCCTGTGCTGGGCACTGGTGAGGCCACAGCTCGAGTGCTGTGTCCAGTTCTGGGCCCCTCACTGCAAGGAAGACACTGAGGGGCTGGAGGGAGTCCAGAGAAGGGCAGGGGAGCTGGGGAAGGGTCTGGAGCACCAGTCCTGTGAGGAGCAGCTGAGGGAGCTGGGGGTGTTTATCCTGGAGAAAAGGAAGCTCAGGGGAGACCTTATCACTCTCTACAGCTGCCTGAAAGAAGGCTGTGGCCAGGGTCGGTCTCTTCTCCCAGGCAGCCAGTGACAGGATGAAAAGAAATGGGCTCAAGCTGTGCCAGAAGATGTTCAAGTTGGACATCATGAAGAATTTCTTCATGGAAAGAGTTGCTAGGCATTGGAACAGACCAATGAGGTCAGGGAGGTGGTCTCATCTCCCTGTCAACCAGCGACAGAATGAGAGGACAAGGCCTCAAGCTGCACCAGGGGAGGTTGGGGTTAGACATAAGGAGGAATTTTGTCATGGAAATGGGTGTTAAACATTTGAATGGACTGTCCTGGAAGGTGGTGGAGTCACCATCCCTGGAGGTGACAAAAAAAATGACTGACACTTTAGTGCTAGGGTTTAGTTGACAAGGTGGTAATCAGTCAATGGTTGGACTGGATGAACATAAGGGTCTTTTCTAACTTAAATGATTCTGTGATTCTGTGAATTGATGTGGATGGCTTGGGATCTATATGCAAAACCTGAGCATCCTAACTGAAACTACTAGCTTTGTTGAAACACAGACTGAATATGTTTGTGTAGACTGTAAATGTAAATTAATCTGCATGTTGATTAAACGACTATGTTTTACTTCAGAAATGCCATGTTTATATGGCTTTAGATATCTTTTCCACAACTTTGTGTAAGTTGAAGACTCTAATATTTAAGACAGATATTTTCGTTAGTTCCCAAGAGATGCTTTCAGAGTCAGTCTCAGGAATACAATCTTCTAAGCCTCCTCCTGGGGTAGTGTAACTTGCCCATCATTTCTTATTTCAGCCTTTGGTCACAAACAATGTATAGCAGATTTGTTCTCTGCTGCCTGCAATTGAAACCTAGACAAAGTTTCCCTTCGAGGGATTAAATAGGCATTGAGCTAGTAGTTTATGATTTTTTCCTGCATGAAATAACCAGAGAGAATTTATTTTAATTAAAAATTCATCTTTTGTAAGGACTAAAACACCCTTTATGTTATTCTGTAACATTCTAGAAGACAGGCACATTAAAAACAACACTGATGTAACAGATGTGTATTAAATAGCATTATCCCAGAAAGTATGACACATTGGTAATCTTAAAGGTGCATGAAGGTTTCTTTGCCATGCCTCTTTTCTTATACGATGACTGTAAATAGGGTAGAAAGTAGAAAAGCCATGCATTTCCTCTGTCATGAAGAAAATTCTACAAGTCCATAGGAACATCTTTGCTGTTTCAGAGGGCAACATCCCATCTATCCATACCTATCACTGCACTGGAGGGGCTCCATGAGGGGCAATACAGGGCGAGGTCATGGTGTATTTGATTATCATCATCTTTGTGGAAATTCAGACTGCAGACTGCTTCAAGCACAGCCTGGTGCCTGCAGAGGGGAAGAACAGGAATTTGGATAAGCATCCTTGGGTAAGTTATCTCTTACATTGTGCTCAGGCACTAAGAAGTAGAGATGTGTCTCACCATGGGTCCTTATCTCTGTTTTCTTTCTTTTGAATAATAAAAAACATTATAAAACTATTTCAGGAATTCTAGCAGCCATCAGTCATTCTTTCTTATATAGGAATCTTCGTTTAATTATGTCATATACTCTTGCCAGGGAGCAGTGTGATGAACATGTATCCAAATTGAAAGCAATCTTCTGAGCAAAACCCTCTGCCCTGCCTGTCTGAGCTGGGAAATATCCCATGATACTGGGTTCCAGTTTCTATCTCACTGCAAATCTATATCCTCTGTGCCTGAACAGATTATCAGGCAAGAAGCAATGTCATAAGCTACAGGCAACAAATACATTTTCACATTCATAAAATATCATGTTAATAAGGACCTCAAGGATCAGCTGGCCAAACTCTCCAGGTAAAAGCAAGATGCAAGATCACTCAGCACTCTGTTCAGATGAATCTTTAAAGTGTCCAGCACTGGGAAATCCACCATATCTCTGGGGAGAGTGTTCTTATTGTGAAAAATTTTCCTTGTGTCTAACCAGAATCTGCACAGGAGTAACTTGTACTCTTTAGCCCTCATCTTCTTTATGTGATTCCTTGGATAAAGGAAACCTCCATCTCCTTTATAACCACTCTTCAAATATTGGATATAAATATATAATAAGGTCCCCTCCTTTCCTTTCTCAAGGGTGAACAAAGCCAGTTCTTCCAGCCTTTCCTCACATGGCATGTTTCCCAGGCAATGATGATTTGTGTGGTCTTTCTCTGGATGGTCTCTGGGCAATCCATATTTTTTTGTATGGCAGGGGATAAAACTCAATACAGATTCAAGCTTTGGCTTGACAAGGACTAAAAGTGGGATAGTGACTTCTTCTCTGCTGGTGACACCCTTAATGCAACCCAGCACGCTGTTGCCTTTCTTTGATATAGAAGAAACTGTTCACTCATATAGACCTTGTTTTCCTCCCGGAAAGAGGCATTACAGTGCTGGTAAAGAAAGAATTGCAGTGAGTGTCAAGAATTTCTGCTTCTTCAGTGTCGTCAGTGACTGATTCACCTCTCCTGTTTAGCAGCATGCTGATATTCTTTTTGTTGTTGTTTTGCTTGTTGTTTTCATACTTGAGGAAAGAACTCTTTCTTATAGTTTTTGTTATGTCTGACCAATTTCAATTCGAGCTGAGGTTTTGCTTTTCAAACTATATCTCTGCATGCCCTGGAAATACCCTTTTAGTTCTTCATGTGTATCTGTTCTCCATCTCTGTTATGCTTTTTGTTTTGTTTTGTTTTGAGCATACTCAGAAGCTCTCAATTAAGCCAAGGTAGTCTTCTGCTCTGCCTACTTGCCTTCTCTTTACCTTTCGGTTCTCCACATTGCTGCCGATGTCCCGAATGTACTTGAAATTCCTGCCACCATCCAGAGTGCTGTCGTACTGTTCTTTCAGAGGGAGCAGAGCCTTTAATCCAGAAGTATTGGCTCTTCCTGTGATACTCTCTGTCTGTGTACCTATTAAACCAAAACTTCCCTTTTCGGGCCTGGTTTACTGGGTGGGGCTGTCTGGCTTCCCTGGCCTGTGGCAGGAAGGCAGCTACTTGCAGACCCTGCCTGAGGCACAGAAACCGGGATGTTCTCTCTTAATGTGACAACTTTTACCTTCTCTCAAACGGTGGCTCCTCAAAAATGAAGGTTGGGACAGAATCCATGGTAGTTTGAGAAGCTGACCAGGCAGTGTGTACTTCTTCAGGCTGTATACATTTGGCCTTTAACTCTCCTCTAGTGCCTGTTTCTGCCTTGTCCTGCTGTGTGGGATTGCAGAATGTGGCTGTTGTTCCCCTGGCTCTGTGGCCACTTGGCTCCCTCCTCACCATGGCAGATTTGGGTACATTGTACATCACAGTCATGGAGCCCAGCACTGCTAGCATATACTCAGTATGAGCTTCAGTCCCTCGGATCCAAAAACCAACCTAACAACCCCCCTTAGATACAATTCTTCTAGTACCAGATGCCGGAGGTGTGATGCAATAGTGAGGCAAATTCAGTAGAGAAGAAGGAAAATTCATATTTTTCCTCAAGTTGCAACCCACTGGAGACCATTAGGGCTATCTTCTACATTTGAATGTGATAATTATCTTATCTACATTATCTTGTCTTAGGCTGCCTTTCTTAAATGTATCACTTGGAATGACGTCTGCAGACCCAGCACTGAGGGCAGGGACATAATTTCAAGAGCTTTTTTTCTGGAAATGCTCAAGTATTGTGAGACTTCATACAGGCTGCGACTGGAAAAATGGTACCAGTAAAAATATGGGGATAATAACAGAATAGCATTAGCTTCAGCAGGTTCTAGACTGAATTCCTTCTCACCTAGCAGAGAAAATAAATAGCCTGTATATGTTAGTTAATGACTTTTGAAAGCATGTGTGCAGGCAAAAATAGCTAGTTCAATCCCAGCCCACTAAGGACTTGGTTTCATCAAACTTCTGGAGTGGAATTACTGTTATGAGTCTTTCTTTTGCCAGAAATTATTCAAATTTAATTTGAAATTGTGAAAGATCTCACTTCACATTGTTTCATTAATACCATGAACGAACACTGAGGAGGAACAGAGAATTATACTGTATGGCCTAAATATCCTTTCTGTCAGGCACTGCTGTGCTACAGTTGTTGATTGATACATGTCTAATTGGCTAGGAAGTGCTTAAAATATTTTAAATTAATTCCTGCAAGGATGAATAACTCCAAAACTCTTTCCTTTGCTGAAGAGAATAAAACATGCTATGGAAAAGTAATATGAGTAATACAGGTCTATCTCATTTCCTTTCTAGAACAGTACAAAGCTTAGAGGTTCTCCATTTGTTTTTTTAATCTTGCCTGGCAAGATTTAATTTTCTTTTATGTTATTTCCTTTAGCTCTACAGTCATCTAGGTAACAATTTAAATTGACGTTACTTAAAACTTCCCAGATTTTTTGTATTTTAATATATTACTCCAATGCATTTCCCTACCTTAATGTTTCTCTCCACGTGAAAAGAGAAAAGAGTACACATCCCTTAATTTGTTCTGTTGGCCTTACCACAATAAATGTGAGAATTAGGCTTTATGCTAATTAGCACACATAAATCCATTCATTTGAACATAAGACTTGGTGAGAGGTTATAGTATCATTTGTATAAGCCTCAGGTATAGCTGGGGTATAAGGCTGACAGTGTACACCCTGGAGTGTATTATTGCTTTTATAAGAATCACGCTTCTTTCTGTGACTTTAGTAATGGACTCCAACCTGTGCAGATGTGGTTGTGTAAATGACACATCTGAGAATCCTCATTAACTGATCGGAATTGTCACTGCCCAGCAAGTCATGCGTGTTGGGCAATTAATCCTATCAGGAATAGACCTCCTTAGGCAGCAAACAGGATCTTCAAAAGAGTTATAGATAGTTAACAAAATTATTCTAAAATATATAACCAATAGGAGAAAACCAAGAAAAATAAAATCAACTCTAATATAGAGAGTATATGAAATTTGGGTTTTTGTCCTTCTTTCTTGTGTATTTCATTGTCTTGGTAGTAAGAGATTTTTTCACTGAAGTCACCACAGTGCTCAGACTCAGCTGACAAATTAGAGACAGTCTCTCTGAACGTTGTAAAATAAGGACAGAAAAGCTTTGATTCAAATGAGTTATAAAGACATTACTTTTTTTGCATCATATTCTGCCTATGTTTGTATTTTTCTTCCAAACACAAGCTGTAGTAATATATTCTTATCATCTGTATTCCTGCACCAAAATATTTTATGTTCTAACTGGTGATGGAAAATAATAATAAAATGTGTGGTTAAAGCAGGTGCTGTTTGTAGTGTTTATATAAACACATTAGCACTCTTTTGACACAGCATGACCTGAACAAGTAGTTCATCCTACTAGTAACAGGGAAACAATAGCTGAGCGTGCCAGAGCCGAGTTCATTCAGATACTGCAAAATTAACACCAGATTATGAATACGCTTGCCACTGGTAATTAATCGTGAAAATTGCTGGAGGAGTTCCCCTACTGTGAGGGATATTGGCAGAAGTATTTACTGCTAATAGGCCTTGTTTAAGCATTTTTTTTTTTTTCCACTCCCTTAGAGATAAAACTTACAATAGGTTGCACAGGAACTGGTAGATTATTGCATATTCCTTTGGCCTTCTTTCTTGTTAGCATTTCTGAATATCACCAGAGTTTTCCTTTCTGTTATTAGAAATGTACATTGGATGTTTACATTCAGACCATTAAACTGTCCTTCACAAGGAGGATAATTTCACAATCTGGATACTGTTGTTCTATATTCCACAGTGATCTAACATTACCACATATTTTGCAGCAGTAATTTAGGGACATCATAAGAAGAATTCTTGTATTTCAAATAACATACAAGCTTTTATAACCTTAGGTAGTGATTACGTGATCTACAAGATCTTTGATGTGCCTATCATTTTAAGCAATTTTCCTTATATATGCCTTTTATTATGTGCTTTTAAAGTGTAAAAAATGACCAAGATATTTTGAATCTACAGTGTTTTTAAATGCAATAAACATAAATGATCATGATTATATTAACTAATTAAAAACGAAAATTAAATAAATTAACTTGTGGCAGGTCACACACACTCATTATTCTAAAATAATTTATACAATATAATCATATTACATATTTCCTTCTTTAGAAAGAATGAAAAAATATACCCATCATGATTGATTTTTAACAGGTGTGTTTTTGGATAGAAAAAAAGCCCAGTTTTCTCTTAATGAGGGATTTTTCTATTGAGATTAATGAAAGGGGTTGAGGCCCATATCTGTTAAAATTTTACTATTGTACAATATGAAGGTTATAGAGGCATTCATTGCTGATTTTATGATGACCAGTAACAATTCTTGGGCCATATACGCCAATATTTTATTAAGTATCCATATAACACATTCTTTAGGCAATTTAGTAGATAATTACAACAATTTGATTTTATAAGACTTTTTAGATTGATTTTTTTCAAAAAATGTTTAACTATTCTTTTGAGAACTTGTTAAATATTTTTCCATTGGTTTTAATGAGAATGAAACTTTACATTGTCAATATTCAGCAGGCAAGTACTAGATCTATTATTTCTTTATTTAAGATTGGTGGCTTTTTCTTTTCAAAACTATTCAGAATCTGGACTTCATTTCCTTAATTTGTTTTTTTCCTTATAAAACACATACTTACTCTTCATCCTTCCCTTTCTGAGTCCTGTCAGTCTAAACAGAATCACAGCCTTATATTTTTCTGTGGGTTAGGTGTATATTTTATGGTCTATATTTAAGCCCAATGCAGATTATGGAGAGAGTGTAGACAATAGACACACTACCTTAGAATTCAACCACTCATAGTGCTTTTTATTTAATTGAATTTTTAGTCTTCTTTGTGGTTTTGATAGTTTCAATTAAAGGGAGGTACTCTGATTATCATTTTTTTTCAATTTTTTTTTCATCTAAACAGAGGGACTTAGATGCAGCTGGCAAAATTCAGGGGGAAAAATCGGTCAAAAGTAGGCAACGTTGCTTTAAACAACTACACATCATTTTGAAGATGCCTTGCAAATATCTGTTCATGATAACACACACTATAACCTTCCCTCTGTCTTTCCCTCAAATACTCTGAGGCATATTTTTGGAGCTGATCCCTCAGGCAGCAAGAAACAACATCTAACAATTAGTAGCTGTCACATTGTTCTGACAGAGAACTATAAAATATTGCAGAAGATAACTCCCTCAGGTTTATTTTCAGAGTAAAAATTCTGGTCATTTATACTTCTAGCATGAAAGTTTTTATATAATTGAAAATTTTTATATTAAATTAATTGCAGTACCAAACAATGTGTTTCATTCATGTAAGAAACACTAACATTTATTCAACAAATTACTTCTAATTTGAGTTAGAGTGCAATTGTAGTTTTAGGTATATGAAGGCTGGATTCAAAGCAAAAAAAAGGTCTTCAAATCAGAGCTCTTTCCCCAGGTATCACAACAGCTGTCTAGTATTAGCATTTTTTTCCTCTGAGAAAGGAAATGTTCAAGGCTTTACACAATGCTTTCACAAAGACATTCATATTATTCGTGGTGTCCTTTGTATCTTTCCAGCTTCATTATCCATTTAATGTAGCACTTTTGTTTTAATGATTGTTTACAAAACGCATTCCATATTGTTCAAATAATAATGAATTTTTAGAAACTTAGGTCTTGTGTGGCAAAGGACATCTAAGGTCAGGTATCCTAGTTCACAATGAATAATAATTAATCCATGCCACTTCTTATTCTACATAGCATGAAAAAACATGTCTGACTGCTGGTAATATTAAAACACACTTGTTGAGGTAATAGATGTTATTAATCATTTATATTCTTATGGGTCTTAACACCTTCCCTTCTCAAATATCTTTATAAACTGATATTACCAAAAAATTTCTCTTTTTTTTTTTAGCCTTAAAAATGTCTCTATTTGTATGACAAGGAAGCTCTGTTTTTGGTTGCACAAATAATGTTCCTGTAATTCAATTAAGTGAGTGATAATTTTAATTTTTCCAACCAAACTATTAAACTTCAATGTATCTCAAAATTTGCTGATATATTGCGGAAATTGAACGTTGTCATGAAAAACAATAGAAAAATAGATGTCTCCAGATACTTGTTGTAGGAACCAAAAATACCTTTTATTCATATTATCAGAAAATCCTTGGTTTAGAAAGAAAAAAAATAAAGAGTCAAGTGTATTTCCACAGGGTTTTGGCCAAATTCCCTGTAAGCAGATCCATGTCCACAGTGGCAGTAGGTAGGAAAAAAAGGGAATAAAATTAATGACCACTTAGTAACCGAATTGTGCACATCCAAACTCAAAAATTTTGCATACGTGTATGAGCTAGATTATAGAGGGCTTTCTCTTCATCGAAAGGAATAATTTCTCTTTTCTGAAGTTTTCCTTTGAAGAGAGAATATGGACTGCATAGGACCCTGGAGACCTTGAGAGGGGTCTGCATCTCTCAACTGAACAGTTTTCAACTTCCTTCACAAATAGTCCTGCACATGTAAAGTGTTGGTGTATGCACATTCAAGAAAACTGTCTGAGTTAGTCATGCTGGATGGGGGTCTCAGGGTCCTTCAAGCAGCGCTGTGCACTCACTGTTTTGCTAACAGCACAAGGACTCATGCCACCCTCGAAGACAAAGTCAGATTTTAACAAACAGTTTGGAATTTCCTGACAGTCCTATCATACTTATTCCTAGCACTACTTACACACAGTGTTGTCTATTATGACCTAATCTTTTTAAAATCCAAAGAGGACTAAACATTTCCAGCACCCCAAGCAACAAATAAATGAAAGTGGCTTTAAATGATTGATTTATCATCTAAGTACTTTCTTTACGTGACTCTGAAGAAACTATTATGAACCATCTTGAAAAAAAGCCATTTTTAAAAAGTGTGCCCTTCTATGCATGTATACAACAGACCGTGTAATTACAGCATATGGGGTAAATAGTATATTTTTTTAAAAATTAGTATGCATACCAAAACACATGTTTACCTTAAAGACTATAGTAGCTTTGAGGCAGTTATTGTAG